>OY725489.1:4031355-4085598 GCA_963281255.1 Aphrocallistes beatrix
TCCCGGACTAAGCAGTGCCAACGTGAGGGGCGGTGATCCCCCTTGACCTTTCGTTCTGCAAGATGTGTATTTTTGCTAATAATTATATTATTACTCGTACAATTCAACATTAACTTAATAACCCCATTAGTTAGCGCATTGTTCTCCATATAACCCAACAAAAATCCTGCGGACTTTTGTTGGGGGCAATGCGTCTTTTTCGATCCATTCTTTGGATTGCCTTTTTGTTTCTGGATCATAGTGATAGATCATGTCTCACATCCCCTGTGAGTATCTCTGAAACAGCTCTAGAAGTGTGAAGAGGCAGTTGATAAATAGTAGTTTATTGATAGCTAGTAACACAGATAAGAAATAATAGGATCAGTACTATACGCTAATTACTAGGTACTCCTATATACTTAGGTGTAGCTAGGCCTATCTGAAATAGCCGTGATTGGCCGCCCTAAACTTTTCACAGAAGTACCATTTGCAAATCTTTTAAGCATAATTTCACAAAAATCTACTCGGGACTTTTCTGCTCCAAAGTTAAGGAATGGGGGATCCACCGGGCACACACCTTCCTGACATCAAGCTCTTTATGCAAAATATTGTTGATTGT
Organism: Aphrocallistes beatrix; assembly: GCA_963281255.1. NCBI lineage: Eukaryota > Metazoa > Porifera > Hexactinellida > Sceptrulophora > Aphrocallistidae > Aphrocallistes > Aphrocallistes beatrix. The sequence goes on from OY725489.1 coordinate 4,031,954, forward strand.
CCCCGATGATAATTTAGTATCATGCTCTAACTGAGCGTACGTTACATGTGGCTCTTCCCTTACTAGATCTTGGACTAGCTGCACATTTTCATCGATATTCGAAATATTCAGCCTCAAGCATGTAGGGCATCATCAAGAGTGAAATTTCCATGCTTGAATTCAGAGTACCATCGCTCAACTGTTCTTAGAGAAGGAGCTACATTAGGGAAATGCTTCTCTAGAGTTTCGTGGATTTCTAGCCTTTTCTTTTGAAGTTTAAAATTAAGATCATAGCCCTAAAATCACGTTTTGTAAGATCCGAATCTGTTTGCGTAATTTTAGAAGCCATAGGTATTCGATGATGAATTTTTCAAAAACTGGGCAAAATCAATGAATGAAATTTTCAGTATAGTCTAACTATAAGTATATTGAGAGATATCAAATGAAATATCAATGCTATATACGTAGTAATAGTTTCATATCAAACGACAAAAATGTCTGAATGCCCTACGTAAAACCATTCTCGGAGGTGAATAAATCAACTTATTTAGTGGTGCGATTATTCGAGAGGGCTCCTATTCGAGTAAATACGGAGCATATAATTCCTGATAATTGAGTCCTAACACGTACTTTCGATCATATTATTAATTACTATATACTAGTATGTTTCCTAAACATAGTAATTTTATTTCACAATATTTGGAGTTCTTTTTTTCCAATACAATCACGCTTCGCTTACTTGATGTTGGCGGATACTTTGTTTCTGCCAAAGGTGCCCTTTAGGCGCCTGGGGTCACATTGATTAATTATGAGGGAGATAACATCTTTAAATATGTCTGTCTTACTGCTAAAATCGATAATATTCGAAAAATCATCAAATTCGTCAATTTTTAAACTTTTGATGCGTATGATGACGTCATAACAGAGTGATGAGTCATCATTTTTTGATCATATTTATATCTCATGTGAAGAATATTTATATATATTATTCAAATTTTATACTTCTATGACCTAAAATGACTGTGTTATAGTTGAAAAACTGAAATTTCTAATTATAAAAATTGTAACAATGACGTCATAATTCCATGATAAGTCGTCATTTTCGTCTGAGCTCAGAACTTACTGGAGCCATTGCCAATAGACTCCAAAAATCAGCTTTCTTTGACCGGCAGTTTCTTCAATCAATTCGTTACAGAGATATATTTATATATATATATATACACAAACATTAATCGAGTTTTGATAGTAAGGATCATAGCCTGTATGTATTATAGCCTAACTGTATGTATTATAGCCTACTGTATATAATGCCTCACAGTAACTTGTGGATTTGGGATTAGGGATGCGGTAAAAGATGGTTGAACTAATACATGAACTGCCTTAAACCATTAACGGATCAAAATAGAGCTTAGGAATGTACTAACAGCATATATAAAATTGGTGTCAAAGTACAAATATCCGTTGTTTAAAAATAGATTAGTCACCATATGGGTTGCGCATGAAGTTACAATTGTGGCAAATTTTGTGATTTTCAGGGGTCGATTAAGGGCACTTCTAAGTGTTTTTATTATAAAATTTTGTGCATGGAACTGAGATGTAAATGAGTTAATACGAAAAATGTTGACTTTTTTAATGGAATGCTGCTACATTCCAGTGTTGCTATGAAAACGTGTTTTGGTCAGTTAGCGTCATATCTTCAAAACCACATGAGCTAGACTTTCATGTAATTCTATTTGATAGCCAATAGAATTATTTGTCTAAATTCAATGGTTTACGAGTTATTAGACAATTTATCATGTCGGCGCAATTGGTAATTTGTCCAATATCTCGTAAACCATTTAATTTAGACTTCGAAATTATATTATCGCTTAATAGGAAGTAGTCTATTTGCTATCAAATGGAGTTACACTTGAATGTCTAGCTATCGTGGTTTTCAAAATATAACCACAACTGACCAAAACACGTTTCCATTGCAACACTTGATGTAACAACATTATATGGCTAAATTTTACAATAAAACACTTAGAAGTGCCCTTAAACGAACACAAATATAACCTATTGCGCAGCCATATGGTGACTGATCCAAATTTTAACAACAGATATGGGTTCTTTGACACCATATTTATATATGCTGGTAATACAGTCCCAAGCTTTATTGTGCTTTGTTAATGATTTAAGCTGTTCAACCATCTTCTACTGCATCCGTGGTATTCTGAGGTACCGTGGTATTTTGAGGCACTAGTCAAATTAACCATGGAATTTCTTCTTGCTTGGTATTCTGAGGCACCGTGGTATTCTGAGGTAGCAACAATCCTGTGGTCATGATGCAATCATTTACAGTTTGTCAACTATTTATTTAGAATTTTAGAATACCGTATTTCCCTGAATAAGCGCCGGGGGCTTGAATAAGCGCCGGTTTGAATAAGCGCCGGGTCTAAAGGGTGCACGAAATAAATATCCGCCCGGGCGCTTATTCGAAGTAATACGGTATATATAATTATGGTGTTCTATACCCTAGAGCAAATTATACTACCTAAAATTGTTCAAAAATGTTCAAATATCAATAATCGATTGAGTTCCCATTAGACTCTATCACCATTTTACGACGGTGTGGCATTGACTCCCAAAATAGTTTCAGAAACTCTGGTTTTACAATTCCTCAAATTTCTTCCAGCATAGATTTTAATTCTTTCATCGATTTTGGTCCTTTTTTCGTTAGTTTTTGCTCTACCCAACTAAACAGATTCTCGATCATTAGTCGCAATATAATCACGGGTTAGCCGTGTAGTATGCTTTGGATCGTTGTCCATGACTAATCTCCAGTTGCTCTCAAAAAATATGTTAGCCTGCGAGTGCGTTAGTGAATTCCTTTCCATTATTTGGATAAACAATCTGCTATTCATATTCTCCTTAAAAGTGCAATTTGGGAAAACTCCCATTGAGCAGAAAGCAGCCCAGACATTTATCTTCGGGGAATGTTTAGTGGTAGGACTAATTCTTTTTGACCTTTTTTCGTCCACATCCTAATTTTCCCTTTCGAAAGCCAAACCGACATTTCGCCAACAAAAATGATTTTGGCCCACTGGTTCTTGAGGTACCTTAACTCTTTAGCCCATTTTACGCTCATTGTTTTATGATTCTCCGTAAGCAATGGAAATTGAATAGGGTAGGGTTTACAGTAGTTCATATCCCGTAGGCTACTTCGTTCAGTCTCATGTGAGACTCTTGGTTGAAGATTCGAAGCGATACAGCAGAAAGAAAATGTGGTTTATGTCTAATATAGGCACTAATATTCCTTTTTATTGAATTTCGTAGGGTACGTGGTCTCCCAGCGCCAAGGTTATGGCGAAGGCTTGACCCATTTTTTACCCGCCTCTTAACGTTATACACTGTGGTAAGGCTGACAGCAACTTTTTTTGAAATTTGAGCACATGTAAGCGAAGAGCATCTTAGATATTTCTCGATTTCTTCTCTTTTAGCTAATTGAGACATTAAATCAGTCAAGTCCTAAGAAAGAAATAGTTTCAACACCCGGTAAAGTACAAGAAAGCTAAAAATTGAAATAATAATGACGTCACTATGATATAGCAAGAATAATGAGACTGTATTCAACAAACTACTCTAATATGCTGTGCAAGCCTAAAGAATATACTCTAAAATCACAGCTCAAACTGTTGAAATAAGTAAAATAACTGCTCTGAGATTGTAATAAGATTTTATTATAAATGTAGATTTTCTAAATAATTAGTTGACAGACTGTACCTAGTTCTAATTTATGCAATGACTTTCTATTTGAGTGGTGATATTGTACATTTTCTGTTTTCCCTGCTCTAAATAGTTTATTGTGCTTTACGACCTGGAATGCTTATTAAATGATATGTTTATTCGTCTCATTTTTAGGACATACAATGTAAATAGAAAAAAATCTGCAAGTACTGTTGCGTGTATTTTGAGATCCTAGTATTAACTAACCATGGATTAATTAGTACCGTGGTATTTTGAGATATATCGTGGTATTCTGAGATTTTGTTTAGCTTGCTCAAATGACTTTGTAGTTCAATCGGTTTCATCATAACTTGATAACCACCGCCTAATTGTGGCACATGACACAATTTGAGGGCAAGCGACACAATTTAGTGACATGCGATACAATTTACTATTGTAAATTGTGTCGCGTGCCCTCAAATTGTGTCATGTGCCACAATTTAGTGGCGGTGGTTATCAAGCTATGATGAAACCGATTGAAACAAAGCCATTTGAGTAATCGAAACAAAATCTAAAAATACCACGATATATCTCAAAATACCACAGTACTAATTAATCCATGGTTAGTTAATACTAGGATCTCAAAAATACCACGCAACAGTGCTTGCAGAATTTTTTCTATTTGTATTATATGTCCTAATAATGAGACGAATAAACATATTATTTAAAGAGAATTCTAGGTCGTGAAGCACAATACACTATTTAGAGAAGGGAAAACGTACAAGTATCACCACTCAAATGGAAAGTCATTGCATAAATTAGAACTATGTAAAGGATCGCATCATCATCACAGGATTGTTGTTACCTCAGAATACCACTCAACAGTCCTTATATGCAGTAGGCTATGTAGGGATATATTTCGATTTTTACATTTCTAACTCCTATATATTCATCAAAAATGTGACGAAGATTGTCAGATATAGAATTGGCGCTCTTCATTGCGAAATCTGCTTAATATGGACAAATTCTGAGATTCCATTGACGCCCGAGATAATTTAGAGAATTTGGGAATTATTAATGTATACTCTCTATTGAATAGTTGACATTTGTTTATCCTTTTTCTGTATTTAATTTCCAGTTATTCATCCTTTTTTTACACATTCCCAAGGTACATTTTTTTTGAAATTGGAGAGGATCCTATCTTCTCATATATTAGGAGCATTGCTTATTCTTCTTCGCTCAATCAATCACAGCTATTTATTTTAATTTTAATTTGAAATTGCACTAAATCGATAAGTGAAATGCTTCAATTAGGGCAAATTCAAATTCAAATTTGATTAATTAAGTTTCAGCACTTTGAAAATTCCAATTTCCCTGAATTTCTACACAAAACTTATAGTAATATAGCTAAAAAACTCAGTTTTGGACTAGGCATGGCTGTTGACATGAACAGCCGAGAAATCAGCAGAGACTTTGTCTCTGTTCATCTTAGAGAGACTCTAGTACGTATATTATCATATTACGCATGAAAACAAAGGTCAATATAGATGTCTCAACAAAGTTATCGTGTTAATTATGCTGACGTCATCATGATGACACAGCAATTATTATAAACGGTTAATAGAGTTAAAATAATAGGAAATAGAAATAAACATATGTTGTAGAAAGTGTTCATTGTAGATGACTATGCGAAACTATGCTAATTAATTATGTTGACGTCATCATGATAACATAGCCAAAATTTACAGCCACAATTTTCATCCTACAAACTTTAATTGATGTAAATAAAAAGCCCCTCACAGACGGGCTAGAAGTGTGCTTCCAAATTCCTGGGATGACATGTCTTGTGTCATCATCCAAGGAATATGGGAGCACACTTCTAGCCCGTCTGTGAGGGGCCTTTTAAAAACCCTAATTTGACGTGGGGTCTAAGGTATACATAGAAATGCCCCACTTTCATTTTCAATTTCATTTCACCTTCAATTCAACATTCCTAGGCAAAGTTGGGTTTTAATTAATATTGCCTTTACTTGATGATTTTTAAAAAATTTTGATAGTCCGAATTTTGTTTCTGAGCCATTTTATTTCAAATAATGATACCTGATTCGAGCAAATCTTTTTAAGCCTTTCACTTTTGATATATTTTATCATGAAATTTACTTGCTAGCCGATATGAATACTTATTTTTTTTTAATTTATACTAGAACTGTATTATAATTTCGATTCCACATTATATATTCATTTGCGTATAACGTGCGTAATAACTACATGAAGAAAATAGGGCATGGATAATTTGCTGGACTTGGATGGGACGGAAAAAGAAACCTATTTTCCGCGGCGGGACGGGACGACTCAAAATGCCTAATCCCCGGGACGGGACAGAAAGGTACCTAATTTCCCGATAGGGACGATTTTGGACGACTAATTTTCAGGACCGGACGGATTAAGAAACCTAATTTCCGGGATGGGACAGGATAATTCTCGAAAACTTTGTCAATACTTAATTTGCGGGACGGAATAAAATTTCCTAATTATACAGATTCGATTCAGTGTATTGTGACACTTAGTTAGTTACCCAGTATTTACTAGACTACGTATATTCTTTTAACTATGTATGCTGTTCATTATATTAATATTTATTCTTCAATTTCACAATATTACTATATAATTGTTCGGGTACAATGACTCCGCTTAATTAGAATTTTACTCAAGTTGCACTTTGTATACATCTTGTTTTCCATTGTACCTTTGGCTATGAAGAGAATCATTATACCCTGTAAAATTAATTAATTATTTTAATTTGATTTAAATCATGATTTTTATCTCTAGAACACATTAATTTATATCATGATTTAAATTTTAAATCAAACAACCTGCCTAAATGAGAATCATTCAGCAATTTTGACTTTAATTTTTCAAATTCTTTTTAGAGAACAAGCGTTCCTCGCCTTCCAACCAGATACCCGCGGGAAAAAAGGCATTTACAGAAATCGAAATGCTCAACTCCCGCGTTGCATCTCTCGAGTCCCTGACCAACTTACAGGCAGGAAAAGATTGTTCTTCTAGAGCAAGAAAATCAAATATTGAAAAAGAACAATTCTGTTTTGGAGTTGAGAATTATGACCATAGAAAAAGAATTGAAAAAGCTGGATGCCAAGTTAATATCGTTCCACGAAATATCAAATTAGTAAGAAATATCAAATTAGTAAGAACAACAAATAATATTACATCACATAGTAAGTTTATATTTTTTCCAATGAATTACATAACTTAGGGCGGTAACAGAATGATTTTTAATCAAAATACTCGAAATAATTGCCCGCAAAAGTTTACCTTAACGCTCCCGTATACTACTAGTAGTATTATTTGTATATAAAGAATTTTTTTTCAAATTTTCAAGTTTATTTTCTTTTTACAGGAAGGTTAGAAAAGGAGTCCTTAACGATTTACAAGGGGTTTGGAGTTAAATCTTCATTATATTTATACTAATAATGAATGAAAAGATCATTCAGATACAGAAGCGGGAAATATAATTTAAGTCATTTATCCATGGTCCAATGACGAATGATAATAAAGTAAAATACTTTCCAAAGCCAATTGTTCTTATCCATGGTCCAAAATGCTTCACATGTGAAAGATCAATATTATTTCTAACTAATTGATTGTAGATTATTTGGCTTTGAGTAGGCAATGATATATGTAGATCATTTATTTATACATCTGATATCTGCATTTTGGATGAATCGGAGCTCCCTGTACTGTTTAGAGGTAAACTGTACTCCAAGCCTGGTCTAGTAACGAACATTGATACCATAATTGAAATTTATGTTCCTTTCATTTGGAATTACAGTGGGACTGAGAGAAAATGTGACTGCAGCACGTCCCCCTCTGTCTGCAGGACGCACTCCAGCCGTGAGAAACTCTCCGGCCAAACCGGCCAGATACACAACCAGCCACTTGGGGTATTCACAGCCCCGGGTGTCTATAACCCAACACCTTCAACTCCACAAGGGGATTTCTTCCACCTAAATTATTCGCCTCCCCATGGAGCTTCTCACACCCTCCCAATGGTCAAGTGATTAATTACTTTTGATAGAAGTTTTTTGACTAATAACAAATGGAGAAACCAGTCCACCGCCTGGAGCAAGTCTCGGAGGAGAGGGGGCGAGGGGCTCGGGGTTGGGGGTATGGGACAGGGAGTGACACTGGTACTCAGCTCTGATCAGCCGAACCCATTCTGAATCATCTGTGAATATGACGAAGTTGACGAAGGCAGGAGAGACGGGAACTGAGTCGTTAGGAGAAAGTTGAGCTGTGCGTTGTGGCGGTGCAGCTTCTCTAGGTCGGAGAGACGATCTGAAGTTGCAATGAAGGAGGTAGCTAGAGTTACGAGCTTACTGCTACTGCCATTCAGAAGGCAGTCAGGATGCAGGTAAAAGGTGTTGTAGTTAGATGGTAGGGGATGCAGATATAGGTTCAGAGATCGCTGTGGATCTCTATTACCAATGAAAAAACATGTAAATATATAATATAAGGCCAGAACAAATATAAAATATTTCAAATATTTTGTTAGCCTCATCACTAATTTTAATTAGTATACTTCTCTTGGATCAAGACGGCAGTGCATATCCTCGGTTATCCGAACACTTTGGTTCCTTGGAAAGTTACTAGTTATTAAAACTATTAGAAACGAGTGTTCAGTAGATAGAAATTTATTTGCTTGCTATTCAGTATTAAATATTTATTTTAAATCTAGAAACAGATTCTTGAGAGGGAGGGAGGCAGGAGAGGTGGGAGCAGAAGCGGGGGCAGAAGCGGGGGCGTTAGAGGCGGGGGGAAGAAGCGGGGGAAGAAGCAGGGGCAGAAGCGGGGGCGTTAGAGGCGGGGGCTTTAGAGGCGGGGGAAGAAGCGGGGGGCGTTAGAGGCGGGGGAAGAAGCGGGGGCGTTAGAGGCGGGGGCAGAAGCAGGGGCGTTAGAGGCGGGGGCAGACGGGAGGAGGAGGGGAAGAATGTAAATTTTAATCTTCTAAATTAAGCAATAAATTTTATATTTTACTGCAACTCCTAGTATAGTAGTTGTCATGATCAATATGGAACGTCGTACTTCACTCGTTGTTGGAAATTATATTGAACTAATTTGGACCAATTTGGGCCATATACACTAAGCGGACAAAAGTATTTCAACACTTGATTCTTTCCCATACAAATAATGCTAAAATGTGTCTATTCATGAAGACGGTTACTTCTAAACGGTATGGGATATAGCTAATTGGATTACAGATTCGAATAATACGCATTCAAATTAGTCACATATTAATTTTTCTAATTAATATATTATACAGAAACCTCTGGTAATAAGATCGTATTGAAAGTAAACGCACATACGCACATGCGATTTGAGGCTAAAAAGTATATACCAGATCGAGTTTACCAAGAATCCGCATTACATTTATGCAAGGATCCAATGTCAACTGTATTCATTCGAAATGGGCTTTATTGGGGAGTCTTGTTTCACAACCATGTGCTCCTGGTTCCATGTTTTTCCAAATTTCCGATTTGAGGTTGAAAATTAGAAAACTTGACAATTGATCCAGAATGAAAATCTCCCATTTGAACTTGGTTTACGCCACTTCAATGCCTATTTTTAACATATGTGCGGAACTTAAAATTATATATTTTCTGTATATACGTACACATAAATAGATATGTAGATAGTATATAGTTGTAATCTTTCTCTGTCACCAGGATTCAACAATTAGCTAATTCGCTGTATCAATTCGCTATGATCCAGACAAGTAAATGAAAGCGATCACTTTATGTCTTGGACACCTGTGACTTGCCTACTTCACCTACTAGCAAGAACGTAAGTGTAATTTATTAATAAAACTATTGCTATGTGTACTGAAAAAATCCCAAATTCCAATGTTAGGACAAATTCCAATCTTAGAGATAGTTGTTTCCACAAATACATTCTGATGCTACTTTCTAAAAAGATTGAATTCTGTACAGGAAAATCACAAAAATCACAATCTTCCCCCCTGCGGCCTCCTGCTGTTGTGATGCATTTGTATTGTTTTGAGAATTCTCATATCTAGTGCAGCTCCAATTATAGGAGATTCTTTATTGTATGGACGGTGTCGAACGCACGTCTGCTTATCATATCATAAAATTTAATCATATTTTCACACCTTTTTGTGTAGACATATTTTCTGCTAGAAAAGAAATCTCAATGGCTAATAAGCCTGTATTGTAATTTAGTAAAAGTAGATTTCGATATTCGCACTTGTAAAATGTTGATATCAAAATTGAACGGTACAATAGCATACATATATCAATATGTACATTCAGAGTCGCTTATTATAGACAAATCCTCTGGGTCCCAATTTGACCGGTTCTATAGAATTTCTATTATTTCGATTTCGCTTACTGTGTATGACTCTCTCTCTATTGTGAAAATATTTTGGGCCCCCATGGGATTCATAATGATATGCGACCCTGACTGTATTTTTCCAATTTCGAAACTATTATTGACTGTTTTTGTGGTGCTTTTCTATCGGTATGTCGACCATTATTTTTAATATTAGTGACGCAGTTTCAAATTTCCTGAGCTAGATTGATGCATAGATATTTATTATAGTATAAATGAGCAAACAAGTATATCATACTATTATAATGGTGGCATGCTACTACAGAAACAATAGTTATACAGCTTCTACACAGGACTCGAATTCCAAGTCACATTTCCTACAGATATAAGGATCATCTCCCACGTCCTTTAGACTGGTATTGACGCATCCACAGTGAAACCATCTCAGGCAGAACTCACAACCTAACCAGTCATCATTCGCCCTCTTTCCCCCGGTTGGGCAGTCGTGTTGTTCACATTCCTCGCAAACTATTTCAGAGTCATCAGGGTTAACACTCGTGGAAGGTAATTCTTTCATGGCAACAGATGAGAGCTCAGTACCAAAACCTCCAGATTTATAGGTCGTAGTATCCTTTTCACGTCTACGCCTGGAGGATTCGGCTGCAATGAATTGGGATTTGAGAACTCTCCGACGCCTCTTTTGAGTAGCCATAACGGCTTTAAGTTTACAGCGGTTCCTTTCTTTATCCATCGATGCTAAGTGTTCAAGAGTTATACGGCTACATTGTACATGTTGATCTGACAGAATAGCTGCGAGCATCATTGAACCTTCATTGAAAGTGCACACAGCAATAGCAGCAGCGGCTTGAAGTGACTTTTGTCCTACACGTTTTGTCTTTGGAGCATTATGCCATACAACTGAATGTAGCGACTCATTTTTCCAATTATGGATGGTGTTTGCATTTCTCAATTTCTTACTAAAGCTAAATTCCAATTGCACTTGGTTGTAACGTGCTTACATATCTACTGTTATGTGTGCACATTGCTATTGTGACATATTGTTGTCTGGGATGGAAAATGGAGCCTTGAATGGGGCACCTCCCAATAACGCACACCCTTATGTGGTCTGTAAATAAACTTTTTGTTCGCATAAAACAGTGGTTCCCAACCCCTTTTACCTCGTGCACCTCCTGACACCTAAAAATTATTTTGTGCACCCCAGGACCTATGCCAGGATCTAGGAGTAATGTGCATATAATTTCAAAAATAATTCTGTTAAAAATGCTCAATATTCAGTTCTAATCCTTGTCCCGTGCACCGCTAGGGAGTTCATGCACCCCAGTTTGGGAACCGCTGGCATAAAATATGTTGAAAGTACTCTTAGAGTCCAAACACCATCAAGGAAATGTATCTATCTATTTTTGTTGATTATATTTGTAAACGCCTAAATTTTAAACTCGTTGATGCATGTGTCGCCATTTGTGGTCTAGTGACTTTTGATAATTGTTTGGGGAAATGAGCACGGTTGGACATGTTCAGCATGCTTTTTGTGGTGATTATGTAGACCAAAAGGGATGAATTTGAAATAGACGACATTTATTCTGAGAAAGTCTCGACCCTGTGCCTGTGGTTCAAAACAAATTATTGCAATCTTGCAATTTGGACGAAATACCCTATTCACAAATCATTGTCAAATTTAGACCGAGCGGAGTCGCAAGAAGGATAACTCGATAGGGTTCAAACAAGTTTCAAGAATGGAATGTTGTTACATTCCTATGCTGCTATGATGTTGCTAGAGGGCTAAGTTTGCCGATTAAGACGACGAGAGGCCTCAGATTTCTAGTTACTTGGTTCTAGACTCGGATATTAGCATAGTTTGGCAGTGATATCACTATTTATAGTAGAGTAAATAACAAATATCTGATGGGTCTACTCTAGGTGTCCGAATAAACTGACCCCCGCTTATTAATTAATGTTTTTTTCTAGCCCCCCTCCCCCGTTTATTAAATCTCGTAAATTGACTTTGAAAGTTTTACCCAAAAATGGTTTTTATCGCATGTAGTATTTCATCAATTATCTTCTATCTGCAATAAATAGAATATTTTATTTCTTATTCTAGATAATGTGTTGAGTACTTTATTACTGTGTGATAGATCAACTAATTTCAAATCAACCCTCCCGTATAACCAACCACTCGAGTATACTTACAAGCTCCTCTCAAAAATGTTCTAGATTTAAAATGCGAATTCCATGGAAAATCCAGGGAAATTAGTGATGTCTTTTATACTCAGGTCTGTGCATGCCACTTGCGCCAGGCCGGACTCCAGCACTCATTTTAGAACTGTACTACAATATTACATAGGATCATACGTAGATACAATATAATAATATATGAAGCAGACAAATGGTATTATGTACGTCTAGTGATATTATTACTAATTTATCAGCAAGTACTTTATTATAATAATAGTTATACTATGTACTAATAGTTGTAAAGTAATAGCAATGAATCACATGATTGTTACATACATACAAAATCTACTCCAAGTAAGTGAGTATCTCTAATTGTGGATAGTCGAGCATTATATCTGCTGGCAAATACTGTTGCTTGAATTTTTCTTCCCTTTGCTCGAATGTTAGCTTCGGTGGATTCCACCGGAATGCTTTACCATATTGTTTAACATGCTCTTTGTATGCATGAAATTGGTCACATCCAAATTCTTGCATGAATTGTTCATCAGTGTAGGACGCGAAGATGTCCAGCCAATAATCAGAATGATGGCGTCTACGACGGATATGGGTAGTCAATGTATTTCGTTCTGTTCGGAATGTAAGCTGGAGCTGTTTACTCTCGCCTCCACTCCAGATGTGTTCGATGACGTCTCTGCACAAGTGAATATTCTTTTGGCCGGCTCTCTTCTCGATTATTATGTTTTGATTGCACTCCCCAATTCGCAACTTTCCTCGCACTAACTGGATATCATCACTAGAGAAGATGTTACATGCACGTTGATATGTACTCATTTTCCCCAACATTTTATTACACATTTTCAGATTTATTTTGTAGAATGACTTTTATTATTTACTTCGTAATTTGAGCACGTTTATCGTATTTATCTCTATTTAATAGCTATCCATTTGCAGTTGTAATTGTACGTTGTGTGTCTGTGTATGAGTATTGCTAAATTTAGACATGTTCTATATATGTAATATATCTATTTTTAGACTAAACTAGCGCTTGTTATTAATTTCAATGCGTATAATGCCTAAAACGTAGCAACCTGTTTGAAGGTTTAGAACTTGATGGCTTGCATTTTAACTTACAGAAACACAAGCGCGCTTCGCTTGCTTGCGGACACTTTGTGTTCGCCAGACGCGCCATTTGGGCGCCTGGGCTCACTGGTTAATTATAAGGTTGATAATCACTCTAATCATGTCTCTCTTACTGTTATAATCTACATCACTGGAAAAATCACCAAATTGTCAATTTTATTTGAAATCTGAGTCCCTAATTTGTGGAACTTGACGGAAACTTTCCGGAATTCTAATTGTAATTGCCTATTTTACGGAATACTCTTTTTCCAGATTATCTCAGTCAGGGCTGTATCAACCCAGTTGGCAAAAACAAGTCATTTTTCATGGAAATTCCTTGCCCACAACTCATTCAACTCTTTCAAAAAATGAGTTGTCTACAGCCCACTCATTTTCGGAATGATTCATTTGTACTAAATGAACTTGTTTCAACAATTCATTTTCATATGACGGCTATAATCAACTCATTGATATGATTTTGCCAACTCAAAATGGGTTGATGCAGCCCTGACCTCAGTAACCAAACTTGGTGGAACCGATCAGGAATTTTCGGAGGATTAGTTACATTTCTACTATTAACCCTTGAAAATTTTGAATAAATTCAGTAAATCAGGTGGCAATGTAAAAATTTGCACTTTTTAACGAAAAACGCTCGGTCTAAATTAAGGATATAAATCAATTAAGAGATATCCGATGTCAAATGAAGTTTCTTAAGATACCAAATAGTTGAATTCGAGGAAAGTTGAAGTATTATTACCTATAGCAACGGAGATTTTGAATTTTTAAAAATACATCGGGTTCAAATAGTGGTGTCACTGATGTTAGACGCTCATTTTAACTATATTGATATACCCAAGTTGACATATATCACAGTTTATGATAATAATTGAGCACAAACCATTTTTCCATTCATACGTAATACAATGGATGTATACGGAAGCGTTAAATATATTAAATATACCTAAGTAAATTAATATTACTACAGTACACCCTCGCTAATCCGAACCTCGCCTATCCGAACCCTCGCTAACCCGAACACTTCATTCTTAAAATCCGAACACTCAAAATATAATTTAATTTGCCTCTATGCTTTGAATAAACGTTTATAAACTCAAATTTATCAATAAGATTGAGAGACCTCGTTAAATAAGCAATCATAGCGAAATAATATCTTTAATATTCTAACATTGCAAATTTATTATAATTAATGTCCTATTGAATTAGTGTTATTTCACTAATCGGAACAAATTCACTAATCCGAACTTTTTTTCGAACATTGGAACAGATGTGTTCGGATTAGCGAGGGTGTACTGTATATAGAAGCTTTCCAACGGTGGAAATTCTTGAAATATGACACCTAACGTCCGGACGCGTCCAGAACCTTTTGGACCGAAAATTCCCTGTTTTGAATTTTTTTCTAACGCCTTGATTTTTCGCTTCTTTTGGGTATACTAAATGTTTTCTAATCTAGATTTATGTTTACTACTAACTCCAATTGTCTTAAATACGAATACATCAATAATGGAGTATACTTGGTGTGTCATTGTATTTTCTCATAAGATTGGAGTTCACTCGACTGTTTTTTTGTTAGTATAATTTTTGCAGTTGTTGCATGCTATCAATTATGTTAAATATTAAACAGCAATATTTTATGCCATTCTTGACTTCTTGAATTGAAATAAAGAGTTATGGAACAGTTTCAAAAATATCACTCATTATACTTTATTCGCTTTATTAAACATCTCATTGGACAAATATAGCATCCCATTGCACAAATATAATTATACTATCCTTCAAACATATTTCTATGTTTTCTGCCATCTCAATGAGTCTATAAAAGGGTATTGTGTTGAAATCGGGCTACAATTTGGTAATGAAATTGTACTAATGCCTCTAAAAATCAAAGATTTCCGATTCGAAAATACCCCAAGCAAAGAGTCAGAGCATGATCATGAGAGAAGACTCTTCCCTGTTTGTCGGTTGTGTAAATGCCGTCAACCAAACGTATAGACAAAAGAGCACAATTTAAATGGAATATTTCAAATAAATTTCAATCGAATGCTGAATTTGTTTAAAATTAATGAAGAAAACATGCACTATCCTTCTCTATTTAAAAATCTAATTATTTCTTACCTTTATCGTTTGCCTTGGGAGTTAAACAAGTTAAATTCAGATCATTTCCAAACAGAAATTGATGAAGATATTTTATTAGAAGCATTGGCTGATGAATATTTGGAAGTTGATGAAATGGGTGATTTCGAGGTAGATCAATATCAAGAAGATCCCTTAATAGAAGAAATGACAGCTTTAAATCTGACCACTAACAGTTATACCAAAGATAGTATACATTCGCAAGATTCTTATTCAGATTCATATTTAATAACGTTTTGGTTCTACAAAAAGTGCCTTTGGCGATGTGGACGAAGGATTCCAATGTCATTATCACATTATTATATGGCATCACCATAGGTTATATTTAGAAACTAAGATTTAGCCCCGAAAATAGAAGTTTAACTTCCTAGATGCTAGATGGAGATTGTGAAATTACTCTCACTGCACCGATTGCTAGGTCAGAACGAATTTAGTATGGTGAACTAATATCTAATAATTAAAATAACTACAAAATGACGTTATAGAAAAGTTTCCTGCCTATTTTTTCTATTACAAGCGCGCTTCGCTTGCTTGCGGTCTGCGGCTGGTAGGTACATGTGCCCTTCGGATTCCTATGGTCATATTGAACAATTATAAGGTAAAAAACATCTCTAAATACGGCTGCCCTACTGTTATAATCGATATCGCACGGAAAAATCACCAAATTTGTCAGTTTTTAAATTTTACACGTGTTATGATAACATCATAACAGAGTGATGAGGCCATTTTTGATGATAGTTTAATCATGTCTGAGATATATTAATATGCACATTCTATTAAAATTTCAGCCTTCTATCACTTAAAATGACTGAGTTATAGTAAAAAATACTCAAAAAGAACCTGATTCTAAAAAAGGGTGATAATGACGTTATAATTCCATGATGTGTCTACAATTCGTCTGAGTTCAGAACTTAGTGGAGCCATAGTGGAAAAAACTCCCACATGCCAAAAAATCAGCTTTTGTGCCTGGCAGTTTCTTCAATCAATTCGTTACAGATATATATATATTCCTGGTGAACAACAAGTTTTGTTACATGCTTGATTGAGTATATAATTTCTTATACTCAACGATCTTAGTTATTATGGTCTTTAGAGATCATATTTCGAATACTTTCAATGATTTTCAAAGATCTTTCGACTTGATATTTAGAAATGTGTTTAATATGGCGAATATTGAGAAGAAATAATGTGTCCTGGCACCCTGGGAAAATCGCGAATCAGAGTCCACTGCTTTTCGAATTATTTTTCTAGAGTCTTCAAATTCTAGGAAAAATTAGCGCGCGCATTTTCCTCAAACGCTCTAAATTTTTAGATGTTCTGATCAGTGCATTTTGAGGACTAATCGGATGATTTGCAATTTTGGGGAATTTTGCAAAATATACCGAATTTGAATTGCAAATGAATAACTTTTTCTCATGTCTGAAAATGAATTCAGTGGATTCGTGAAATATTTCGATGGTGAATGAAAGGTATCTGGTGTTAAATCATCATAGAATATCCATTAGTATGTAGACAATTTATACAGAAGCAGCGGGACCTGATTTGCGATTATCGCTGCGTGCCTGGACACATTTTTATTCGTACATGTTTTCACACCTCTGCAAAAAAAATGGAAAACAATTTTTCACACCTTTTCTATACTAAATAAATGACCTACACTATCACAATAGAATTCATTATATAAGTACAACACTACAATATATCGTCATTGTTATTAATACTTCAAAGCCACAACTTATGTTTGATCGCTTAAATGTATTATAGTGTATGGCAATAAAAAAATTATCTATATATTTCACATCTTTATATACATATTTTCACACCATTTGATGAATTTTGAAAATAATGCTAGAGACTAGCTTCCAACGGCTGACATGGGGTTTTCAGGGGTGTAGATTTCGAATATCATATTTTCAGATTTATATGATAAATTATTTGTTTACTTTTGTTTACAATAGATACATAAAGTAAACATATCTCAAAAATATGCCAGAAACTTGCTTTCAACGGTTGACATGGGGTTTTCAGGGGTGTGGATTTCGAATATCATATTTTCATATTTATGTGATAAATTATTTGTTTACTTTTGTTTACATTGGATACATAAAGTAAACAAATTACAAAATAGCTAGAGACTAGCTTCCAATGGTTGACATGGGGTTTTCAGGGGTGTATATTTCGAATATCATATTTTCAGATCCATATGAGAAATTATTTGTCGACCTTTGTTTACAATAGTTATATAAAAGAAAGAATTCCAAAATATGTTAGAGTGAGTGACTCTAGGCGCCCGCAGGGCGACTCTGCGGACACGCAGTGTCCGTAAGCCGCGCAGCGCAAGCAAGCGAAGCGTGCTTGTATATATATATATTCAGATATTTGATGATTTACATTCGACTATTGCGTATATAATTATTAAATCTCTCTATTGGTTAAGGTTGGTGTTTCCCATGCGAAACTTGTTTTTTATTATAAATGTGCCCAAATTGCTTTTTTATCATTTTTAGATCCTTATAGGAGTTCTAAAAAATAATCCCGATTTTTATAACTCCAGCCCCAATATTTCGCCACTTTGAGCCACTTGTATCACCTGGTGTCGCTCTAAAAACGACACATTTTAAATGCGAAATATCCCACAGCTATAACTTCTTTCAACAGTGTCAGATCATCTTTTTAATGCTGAATTCATGCTCAGAACTAGATTTCCAGCAATTTGATATATATATATTGGCCATATTTGGAAACATTTTCGTTTGACCGTGCCTAGCAACGGCCAGGAATTTTTTAACATCCCTGACCGTTGCTAGGAAAAGGCAACCAAAAATATTTCCAAATATGGTCAATATATATATCAAATTGCTGGAAATTTAGTGCTGAGTACGAATTCAGTATTCAAATAACGACCTGGCATAGTCAAATAAAGTTATAGGTATGGGATTTCGGCGGAAACTGTCGGACATGGTCATTTTTGGGCCCCCAGTGATAACTGTCAACTTTTTCACACTTTTGAAGGTGACATGATGTTAAAATATTTGATATGTCATATTTTGAAGTTAAGTATTACTATAAGTTGTTGATTTAGGATGTTTTGATGTTATTTATTATCAGAATATAGTAAAACAAATGGAAATCAAGCCTTTCCGAAGAAAATTGCTTTGTAGCCAGTTTTTAGCACTTAAAAAAATCAATTTACAAAGGAGGAATCTCTAGTTACAAAGGTCGTAGAGTTAAAAACTCGACGGTTTTAGAAAGATCTCGTCACGTAGAACAAAATGATAGAGACATTTTTGATATTCTACTTTAGAAAAAAGTTAAAATATTTTTCCTTACGAAAATCTGCCTCTAAATTCTGTATAAACGAAATTTGAAAGAAAAATTTTTTTGGGTTAAAATTGAAAATTCTATTCCTATTATTTTCTTTATTCAACCATTTTGTGCAAGAATAATTGAGTAAAAGAGGCATAAGGCATTAAAGTTTCCCTGAATGTCCTCTATAAATTAGGTCATTTGGGAAAAAAAAAATTTTCTCTTACTTCTTGGGCTCCCGAAAAGTGTATTTTTGCAGATAACTCATCGAGAATAGTTTCCACCAAAAATTTCAGGATAAAATAATGAAAACTTTTAAAGTTAGTTCTGGAAGGAAACACCAACCTTAATCGAGGATGTGAATCCGAATTTGATGTCATATTTTGTATATCTAAAGCAGTTCCTAAAATTTACAATTAAACAGTGAACTAATGTTAGAGTTAAATTTAATGTTAAATATTTCTAGTGTTTGAATACTTTTTGCCAGGCAGTCTAAGTTTCCAGTTCATATATCTCTCGGTAATATCATATTCTCCTATTTTAATATTTTATTTGATGTAAAATTAATTTATCTTTAACTTAAATTTTTTTGTTCCATGAATGAGTAATTAAATTATTCAGATATCAAATTTATATGATAAATTTGGCCGGTCGATTTCATTCAATGAAACATCGTCCACAATTGATTTATTTTCTAATTTTTAGGTAAAACCGAAGATTCGAAGTGCTCCAGCCTTTTTTATAAGATGAGAATGGTTAAATGTCAAGTTTGTTATAAGCTACGAAATTATCAGAAGTATAATAGGCATTTAGTCTTGCATGTACGAAATGGAGACCTTAGCAAAGAAAGACTCAAAAAGCTAATTTTTCAAACAAAATTCACTAGGAAAGATATGGTTGTGAAGCTACCGAATATCCAACGCGGGTATTCATGTTCGAATTGTGGAAGAATCGTTGTCAACTTGAGAAGTCATATCATCCAAGAACACCGTTACACACCAAGCCATCAGAATTAAACGACCATTTTCGAAAATTCCAGAGAAATCTGTAAAAAGATGCATTTCAAATCAGGCAATAATGTTAATTTTAATCCTTTATTTGAATCCTTGGATACCTCAATCAGTGATCAAACTCTTGATTCTGATTTTGAAGAATCTCCAAAAAATAATTCACATTTAATTTTTCATCCACCCATTGATGAAAATACTCCTCGTATCAGATCTACTGAATTTCCCATTAATAATCACTTAGGTATTAACATCTCTGAAAAAGCTTTAATTAAGTTTGTTAAGTGTAATTTGCCATTTTCTCACTGAGAGATGATGAACATGTCTTTGTCAAAAATTTTTCTGATTTGATCTCTAACGTTGCTAACAAGATAACGGTTACGCGACGACAAATTCTTGATCGAGCTTACTCTACCGATGAATTTGCACCAATTTTACAAAAATTTAATTTATTTACGAAAAATGAAATAGACACAAAACTTGTCAATAAGGTTCCCACTCTAGGCTATAAGTCTAGAAATAACCTTATTTCTAATCAATAGACTTTATTACACTACCTATTGCAAACTTCCCCCCAAACTTTACACGCATTATTACACACATTACAAAATCTCCACTAGACTTTATATATTATACCTCCACCACAAACTACGTATTACCATATGCAATCTTATATTTTATTTTTGGATTTGGATTTTTCTCGATTCAAATATTTTTGTATCGTTGCTGAAATGTATTGCCTTTTGACCTATTTCTATAAGCATATACGTGTATGTATCTACATTATATTATACTTGAGTATACTCTGTGAATGAATAACGTAGTCAAGTAACATGAAATAATGACTGTGGACAAAATGTACTCTGTGGATACATAATGCAGTATGTGAACATTTGACATAATGGGAAGAAAAATGTAAACCATAAAATTATCCTGTAATATAGGTACATATGATATAGCCTAAGGACCTTTATTTTTCACTGGGACATATTCTGATCTCTGTGTACAATGTAGTAACTGGCCAAAATGTGCTCTGGGTAATGCAAACTCACCCACCTATCTAAGTAGCCGTAAAGTATATTTCACATTATAAAAATACAAAGATCAGCATTCCTTATCACATTAAACATTGAATATGTCGACTTTTGATAGCAGATGGAGCAACCAACTTGGTATTAAGTAATATGATGTACAGGGTGACACATAAGTTCTGTTACAAGCTTCATTAGGTATAAACTTTATTATATTCAAACGATCTTAGTTATTATGGTCCTTAGAGATTGTAATTCGAATATTTTCAATGATTTTAAAAGATTTTTCGATTCTTTGACTTAGAAATGTGTTTCGTATGGTTAGTTTTGCGAAAAAAAATGTGTCCTTGCACGCAGCGAAAATCGTGAATCAAGGCCCACTGCTTTTCAAGTTATCTTCCCAGAGTCTTCAAATTCTAGGAAATATTAGCTCACACATTTTCCTCGAACACTCTAAATTTGTAGAGATATAAGATGTTCAGATCAGTGCATTTTGAAGACCAATTGGATTAGATTATTTTGTGATGTGAAAAAAAGTGCCATTTGGGGAATTTTGCAAAATGTACCTGATTTGAACTGCGACTGAATAACTTTTTCTAGTTTCTGATAACGAATTCAGTGGATTTATGAAATATTTATATAGCGAATGAAAGGTACCTGGTGCTAAATCGTCATGGGACATCGATTATGAAGACATTTTTTACAGAAGTAGTGGGCAGTGGGGACATACAAATTTTCTGACGATATGTAGTGAGTCTGGTGTCATCTAATATACTCTTGTTGTAGATCACTTTTCCAGGGTAATAATGCCGTAATTGTCGATATCTAATCTAGTCGAAATAGAAAAATATTGTTTGGATATCCAATGTAGTTGGGTGCACATTTTGTACTCTGGAATTATATTGCATATTCTAGTTGCATATAATGAACGACAGGGACATAAAATGTTCTCTGGGCGTATATAATGTAGTGTGTGGACATCGAGTCTACCCTAAATAAATTATGTAGTCTAGTGGCAAATAATGGACTCTGGAGACATAGTGTACTATGGTACATTTATATACGGGAGAAATAGTGTATGCTGGGGAAATATATTGTAATCTAGGTACATATTTTGCAGGTTTTGGGCAAGAAAGTACTAGGAACTAATGGTGTACTTTGAAGATTAATAATTAACTATGTAGGTTAAAATGCGCTGTAATGTTATACAGCTGTTTCATAATTATTTACCATTTTTATTAAAATTTGATTCACAGAGTTATTATCCCGTTTGGTTTTAGTGATCTACTACTGTTATTTTTCATTATTTTACACTAAATCAAACATTTTAATATAGATTTTCTTCTTATTTGATATTTATCATTTTTTCATATTATGTTTATTTCTCTATAAGGTTCCAAAAATAATAATAGACGAAAAATTTGTTAAAATTGATTGGAAAACCTTTGATCCACAATTTATGGGCAACTTCACAAAATCAATGCGGAAGTGGTGAACCTTGTGTTGGCTGCTGAAAGCAAAATGAGCAAAAATTAAGTAATATTCAATCCAACTGTTACAAGGAGAGTTAGAACGTAGATTGAATTTTAGAGAATATAGTATATTAACAAATCTTATATTAGGTGTAGTCGAGAGAGTCGATTCGGGCATGTTTGCGATGATTTTTTAAAAATTCGATGTGGCAACAACGAACAATAAGGGGTTATCACGTTCAGCAAACTGGATTCGATTCGTTTTTGTCAAGCTGCTCGTTTGGCGACTTTAAAATATCTTTACAAAGTCGCATTTCTGAAATACAGTGGAACCTGTATATAACGGCCACCCAAGGGACTGGACAAAATTGGCCGTTATAACACAGGTCACCGTTATATACAGGTGATTGTCTTAATCACCAAAAGGTACAACGCAGTGCAATAAATTTAAGTTTTTAGAAATCCATTACTTGAAGTAAATACATGAAACTTGTTTATCTTTCGTACAGGGTCCTGTAATAAACACATAAAAAGGTGAAAAAGGTGATGGCCGTTATAGACAGATGATGGCCGTTGTACACAGTTTTAGGGGCAGTAAGGGACTACAAACGGGTGGCCGCTGGCCGCGTTGAGCAGGTAACCGCTATACACAGGTTCAATATTATGGAATTTCGGACGGGACTGTTCATTGGTGACCGCTATAGACAGGTGACCGTTATAAAGAGTGGCCGTTATAGCAGGTTCGACTGTATAGTGTTTTGAAGGGGAAAAGGAATAAAATACATCTTTTTATTACTTCTGAAAACGATATCTCGAAATGCGGACTTGTTTGCTGAATGTGAAAATGCCTTCGGTTCTCTAGTAATGGTGTCACATATGTCATTAGATTGAATTTTTTTGGAAATTCTCACTTATCGTAACATCCAACTGCCCAGCAAACATTGCCGCACTTTATGCCCATTTTGATCATCTTTCGGCTTTTCTAATAATTTTGGATAGTTTTCATTTAGAACAAAGCTGTTTTGAAACTTTGTGGGAGCCATTATTTACCTTCTATCAATAATACATATATACAGTACTTTCAGCACATAGAATAAACTCTGGGGCCGTATAATTTCCATTGGAATTTTAATACCGTATTGCTTCGAATAAGCGCCCGGGCGCTTATTTATTTCGTGCACCCTTTAGACCCGGCGCTTATTCAAACCGGCGCTTATTCAAGCCCCGGCGCTTATTTTTTTCATTCGCTATTTTGACCCGGCGCTCTTTTTTTTGTTTACTACATTGACTGGCACTTTTATTTTTGCCACAACTGAGAATGTTAGTTCTATTAAAAAAGGATAATGTAATGTTTCAAAAAGCACTTCTATCTATGCCACTACTGAGAATACTAGTTTGATATGATTTTCAGAGAACTAAAATGCCCCGACGTTCGACGCTTATTCGAGCCCCGGCGCTTATTCAAGCCCCGGCGCTTATTTATTTCGCTCACCCTTTAGACCCGGCACTTATTCAAACCGGCGCTTATTCAGGGAAATACGGTATGCTCTATGTACATACTATTGCCTTGGAAAAATTATGAATTCTTGGGAGAGACACTCTACTCTCTCTATATACACTGCCCTACCAAAAGTATTCGTACACCCTAATAATTCCCATACAAATTGTATAAATCGTATATATTTTGGGAGTCAATATTAATAAATCAGTAACAGTTCGACTAAATTTGCCTCAAAATTCAAATTCTACAGACTCGATTTACTCATTTAATAGTCTTTCAACTCAATTACTCTATTTTAAAGCTAAAATATTTCAATCCTTGACACCTAGTGCCACTAACGCCATCATATATAGTGGCACTAATTTATGGTATGTGGCACAATGAAGTAAATGTTCAAATATGTATGTTGGAAATAGAGTAATTGAGTTGAAAGACTATACAATGAGTAAATCGAGTGTTGACTTATGTAGCTTCCAAATATAGTATTTTCGATCTTATATTGAAAATTTGTTTACAATGCATCACAAAGTAGATGAATTTTTCGGATTAGTGACAGTAACGATATTTTACCCATATATAGGTTTCTGAATTTGTGTATATTTCCTGGAGCCCACATAGCGACTTTGTGAATACAAAGTGTTCGCTAGTCGTGCTACTCAAGTGCGGGACACGCCTTGTGTTTTTTTAATTGCTTATTTTACAGATTTGTTCAAGCTATTCTTTTCTGAAGCTGTGTGTTCATGCATAATTGAGATGACAAATATGAAACTTGAACAATATTTACATGATAATCCTGAGGCCATCGCGAAGAGTTATTTAACAAAAACTATTTAATAAAATTTACATTAACATAACTATATGCCTTTTAGGTATATAGTTATGTTAATGCAATGTCTAGACAACGATTTTGTAATTTGTTGCGATTTCTTCGCTTTGATGATCATAGTACAAGATTAGATCGCCTAAAGTCTGATAAATTAGCTCCTATAAGGCATATTTTTGAATCCATCAAGACATCTCTATTTGATTCGTATTATACTGGAACTTACCTGACAATAGATGAGAGACTATGTAAATACTGGGATAAATGTACTTTTAGGCAATACTATATGCCTAGGAAACCCGATAAGTTTGGGTTAAAACTATGGATATTCGCAGACTCCTTAACATGCCATCCTGTTGGCATAGAGGTGTATGTAGGGAAGCAGCAGTTACTAATTAGTAACTGAAGTGAAGATGTAGTTGAACGTCTGATGTCTAACCTTAGATGTGGACACGTGATATGCGGTGATAATTATTTTACTTCTCTTTCTCTTAATAAAATTTTATCTCAAAAAGGGATTTTTTATTTTAGTACTTTGAGAAAAATTAGACGAGAAGTACCTAAAGGGCTGTTGAATATCAAGGGGATTACTGATATTCATCCAAATTTCTTTTTAATGATTCCAATACAATTTTATCCTATGTTCCAAAGAAGAACAGAAGCGTTCTTCTTTTGTCTAATATCCACCACAGTATCCAAATAAGCGAAACAATTAAAATGAAACCCAAAATGATTATGGATTACAACAAATATAAATCCGGTGTGGATTTATTAGATCAAAGGTCAAATGCATTTAGAACATACGGGGCAACAAGAAGATGGCCTTGCGTCCTTTTCTTTGACATATTGGGGATCAGTGCATATGCTTCTTGGGTATTATTTACTATTAAACATCCAGAGACACCATTAACTTTAAATACAAATCGATGAGAATTTCTATATCAGCTAGGCCACCAACGTCACTCCTTTGATACGAAAAAGAAAAGAAAAACCAGACTACAAATATCTACACAGATCTAAAATTATTTATTGATTATCCTTACTATTAAAACTCGATTATTGTTTGTTTATATATACCTATATATAAAAATAAGCAAGCTGCTTGCGGACACTATGTGTCCGCAGAGTCGCCCTGCGGGCGCCTGGAGTTACTCAATCTAGCATATTTTGGAATTTCTTTTTTATTCAAACAAGCGCGCTTCTCTTGCTTGCGCTGCGCGGCTGGCGGAGGCTCCCTTCGGTCGCCTGGGGTCACATTGATTAATTAAAAGGGAGATGACATCTTGAAATAGGTCTGCCATACAGTTACAATTGATATTGCACGAAAAATCGCAAAATTTGTCAATTTTTAAAATTTTGATGCGTAATGATGACGTGATAACAGGGTGATGAGTCTTCATTATGAGCAATTAGAATGTGTATTTTACGAGTTTGAAATATAAAATAGAGTAATCCTTACAGGTTGAGAACATATTCATTTATGAATAGACCCACTTTAATACTATTTGTATGGCAGTTTATGTGGTGGTCGAAGACTTTTGTCCGGGTAGTGTATATATACAACGCGCTTCGCTTGCTTGCGCTGCGCGGCAGGCAGACATTCTGTGTCCGCTGGAGGCGCCCATGGGGCGCCTGGGGTCACATTGATTAATAATAAGGGAAATGACTCCAAATACGTCTGTCCTACTGTTATAATCGATATCGCACGAAAGATCACCAAATTTGTCAATTTTTAAAATTTTGATGCGTATTGATGATGTCATATGCGATAGTTGCATCATATGTGTAGTATGTTGGTATACAGATTCTATTAAAATTTCAGCCTTCTATATATAATGGCTGAGTTATGCTCGAATAACTCTATTGCTTAACTTTTAAAATGTGACAATGACGTCATAATTCCATGATGAGTCGACATTTTGCTCTGAGCTGTGGAGCCATAGCCTAAAGACTCCCACATGCCAAAAATCAGGTTTTTGTGCCTGGCAGTTTCTTCAATCAATTCGTTACAGATATATATATATACGTATATATACTATATATATATATATATACAGAAAATGTCTCTGTCTCTCAGTCTATGGATACATTTCGCAATAAAATGTCCCTATAGATCGCCACGGTTTTCTTGTTTTGATTACAGTTTTGTTCAAGATTATGTCTTGATAGATTGATCTATGGAGACATTTTCCTGAATTGAGTATTCAAACCCTATATTGCTTTGTGCCAGAAATAATAATAAAATGGGTCTATTAATGGGGCCAATTCATTCAACCCACTAAAGTTACTGAAAATCTAACGTCAAATTCGAATTACTCAGCTTTATATGTACTAATCATTTCCCAAAGGTAAAACTTATTCCACATTTCACTTGTCACGACTATCATATTTTATGTGAACACTTGTGGATCATAAGTGATTTCAAATATAGGCAGAAAATGTATTAGCTTTAGCTAAATTAAGTCTTCTTCAAAGGGTGTGGTTTTAGATTACTAATGACGAAGCCAAAGTTTGAGTTTGTGTTATCTTTAGCCATAGCCTACTCTATATAAGGCCTCACAGTAACTAATGAATATTTGAACATGGATGCGCAAGTCGAAGTAACTATCACAAACATTTTAATTGAATTTGTGATTCTGAAAATTTGAAGATATGAAACATGATAATTAGCACCTGACATCATGCAATAAAGCCAAAAATGGCGTTCTAATGGGTCTGTCTGTAAGAAAGATGATAGGAGATAAGAAAAGCCACAATTCTCAGATAGATAATTTGCAATTTGAGGTAACACGAGGCACGCATGCTTGAAGCTTTTAAATATCTGCTTACTTAATTTCCCACCTTTGTCAGGAAGTGACTCTCAAGCATCCAACCAATAAACGATCCGAGTTAGAAAAGTAAATTGCTCGTCATTAAACGTCAAAGGCTTAGACATCGGGTCATTCAAACGCACATGTTTATACGGTACGCCGATTTTCTACAGAGACAATAGAATCCAAACGAAGACTGAAGTCGCAAATATGGGGTACTCGGGTCTCCAGTTTACAAATGGGCGGAAACAATATGAGAAGTTTCACATTAAGTGGAAAGTTGTCGCTTGAGATGATATGAACGAATAACCCGCAATGTTCAACATCTTTAATACAAGAGCTGATAATTGCAAATATCTTTTCAGCTGATACAGAAACGCAAGGCAATAGACGGACAATACAAGTCTATTTCTTATAAAGACTAGACACCATTATAGCGAATACAGTTTTGGTAGGATAATCGGGATCGAGATTAGAACCAAACACTTTGCCTTCTTTGTAAGAGATATCTGATTTGACATGTATTTCATCCATTTGGATAATAACATGCTTCTTCTCAGGAGAAAACGATTGGGTAGCTTGCTTAAGAAATGGAAGAAAATCGTTTTCAAGCCCAAAAGACGAACACAATTTTTCTAAAGTATTGAAATGGGGGAGAGATAAAGAAGAAATGCTCTGAAGATACTTGTAGCAAGCAGGCAAAATCAGATGTGCTCTGAGGGCCAATATTTGCGTCAGTATGTTATATCTCCGCCTGTTTTTGGCCAATATTTGCGTCAGTATGTTATATCTCCGCCTGTTTTTCGGTACAAGGTTATTTTGAAGCTGACATAGAATGAATTGGAGCCTAGAAACTTCGGAACAATCATGCAATTCGTCATCTGAAACGGAATCATGGATGTTATCAATAATTTGTTGTATATGGCTTTCTGCGGATACAATATGAGACGCGTT
Organism: Aphrocallistes beatrix; assembly: GCA_963281255.1. Classification (NCBI taxonomy): domain Eukaryota; kingdom Metazoa; phylum Porifera; class Hexactinellida; order Sceptrulophora; family Aphrocallistidae; genus Aphrocallistes; species Aphrocallistes beatrix. The sequence continues at coordinate 4,060,371 of OY725489.1, forward strand.
AGAAGAATCGGTAACGGTATCCTTAGTATGGGTATATATTGGACTAGAAATTTCATCCAGAATCAATTCGAGTTGTCGGGTATCCCTTAGAAAAAATTGGGAGATGGGAACATTTTCACCCTTATGATAGGTTTTTATGGACAAATCAAATTCTAACAATAGGTAGACATCTACAAGAATTTTATAATTTTCTAAATTAGGACGAATAAAAATTAAAGTACGCTCATCTGGGTACCAAAGTGACCAGGTTTTAGGAATAGATAGAGAGGGTAGCTTATCTTATAAATCCAGGTAGCTTTTAACCACAAACCTTTCATTCTCTTCATTTTCTGACCTCTTACTGAGCGTCAATGCTTGATTGAACAGTTCATCATCCTTAGAGTCATGAGACAGACGACTGCGTTTGGTTGCGGAGTGTGAGGAATAATATGCTGGACACCCTGGCAGGATAGATGGCACCGTACCTTCTTTCAGCTTCAGTTTTCTTCGCGGAATTTGCCGATCACTCCCGTCTCCATTCGGTACTCTGTGCGTATATTCAACATCTTCATCTCTAAATTGCTTCACGCAAACGTATACTACCTTGAGCTTATCAATATCATGCCTATAGAAAGCTCGGAGCCAAGCATGTCTAAGTTGATCTGGTGTTTGAGGCAATTTGGATACAGGAATACGCTCGTCTTTATCATAGTTACTCCTACAGCCAGGGGCAGAGCAATTGCTGGGCATGATATAATTTGCAGCTAACAAAAAAATGGAAAACTCATTGGTTACAACGAAAAAAGTCAGATAAGAATCAGGTAGATGCATCGAAAATATAGAAGCCAAATAAAAATTACATTATGAGCATATACATATCAAGCCATGTTTAAAACTTAAGGTTAATTACAAAATTTATTATTATGGAAAAATATTGTGGTTATTTAATATATTACCTCGAATTGTGCATCCTTGGTCAAATATTTATTAGTTACTGTGAGGTCATATATAGAGTAGGCTATGCTTTAGCATACCTCGTTGATATATTTGAGGCCTTAAATAAACTCAACCAGCAGCTACAAGGCAGAAACAGCAATAGTATCTGTTATTACGATGCCATTTGAGCTTTTATTGCCAAGTTGGACTTATGGAAGCGTCGAATCTCGGATAGAAATACAGGGTCCTTTCCATACCTTGATGAATCTTTCGATGATCAACTCTTGATGACAACCTTCAACAATTAATTCAAACTCATCTTTAAGTGCTCAGAGATGAATTCTGTCATTTTTTCCGGATATTGAAAAAGAATATGTTGAATAGAAACTCATTAGGAATCCGTATTTCACTGATTTTGAAGATGTCCCTCAGGACATACAGGAAGAGTTTTTGAATATATGAAGTGCAACTCTTCTGCAAAGGATGATTTCAACAGACTTTCGTTAGAGAACTTCTGGCTCAAATGTCTAGCCATGTATCAGAACGTTGGTCTATTTGCCTTGCGTGTTATTGTTAGGTTTTCTTCAACATATCTCAGTGAAGCTGCAGTTTCGACACTAGTGCTCATAAAAAATAAGCACCGCAACATGATGAATATAGAAAATGATATGCGTTGTGCTATCTCTGAGACACCCCCAAGAATTAAATGAATTGTTAAAAGAAACAGTTACATCCTTCACATTGATAGAGTGGTTTGATTTAAATAGATATTCTTAATTATATTATAAAATTGGTGTGTTCTCCGAGTTTGGTAGTCTGAAAAAGTGCAGGTGTAGCCGCGTACGGGGCGCGATAATTCCATTGGCCAAGGGGGGCAAGGGGTCAAAAAGCTTTAGAACCCTGCTCTACTATATAGAGTTAATGGTAAAAATATAATACACATATTCCGTTCAAAATAATTTTTTGAAATTTGGGGCATAAGGCGTACAAGTGTGAAGTTTATGTGGTCAAAAGGGTTAATTGATCTTGAATTGATTTAAGATATTTCAAAAAGACGTGACAAGAATTGGTAAAATTTTAATTTATAAATGCTAAGTCACCATCACATAATTTCAGAAATTATATCATATACCAATGCTCCTCTACACTCTGATATGAGGTGTTATGTTGCTCATACCTATAGTTTTTGAAATATAAGCTGTATAGTTTGACAAGCGACTCCGCATCGATATCACAAAATTTACATATAATTAATAATAATAATAATAATAATAATAATAATTAATAATAATAATAATAATAATAATAATAATAATAATAATAATAATAATAATAATAATAATAATAATAATAATAATAATAATAATAATCATCATAATCATAATCATAATAATAATCATAATAATAATAATAATAATAATAATAATCATAATCATAATCATAATCATCATAATCATAATCATAATCATAATCATAATAATAATAATAATAATAATAATAATAATAATAATAATAATAATAATAATAATAATAATAATAATAATAATAATAATAATAATAATAATAATAATAATAATAATAATAATAATAATAATAATAATAATAATAATAATAATAATAATAATAATAATAATAATAATAATAATAATAATAATAATAATAATAATAATAATAATAATAATAATAATAATAATAATAATAATAATAATAATAATAATAATAATAATAATAATAATAATAATAATAATAATAATAATAATAATAATAATAATAATAATAATAATAATAATAATAATAATAATAATAGTAGCTATGCAAGTCCACTGTCTCTCAAGTCTTTCAACAATTCTTCCATCTTGTCAATGTAAACTTTAGGTCCTTAAAGGCGGGACACACATGGGATTTCTAGTCCGTAACCTGCTCCTCTGTTTTCTTTCTCTTCCATAACCTCAGTAAATGCTTTGTTTACTACTCTTCTCAAAAATTGAGAAAGGCATGGTGCTAGATTATTGGGTATGTGTCCTACGATCACATCATCTTTCAGAACTGCAACTGCCTGTTTGTCTTTGTAGTTACTTGGCTCCGGCTTCAATTAGTTCTTGACCTAGCGCTGGATTCCAGGTGCCCATGTAAGCATGGTAATCCCGTACATATGAATTGATCTCCAAAACTTGAGGATCATTATCTATACTGTTAAAATTTTTGACTGGCCTTTTAATAAAGGTTTTTAAGGAGTAAACAAAATGACTTCTCCCGTAACTAGTTAACTTTGACACATGTATAACTACATTCAAAACGATGCATATTGGTTGTTTTGATAAAAGGGAAGACCATTCTCTGAGAAGCAGTCGATTCTATACAACGAACATAAGTCATGTCCCCAATGTGTCCGTTATTTGGAGAATCCACTGCATTTAGAACAATTAGGTTGTTTTTCTAGAAACTTTTAAACACTCTTAAGCCCTTAACGTTTGATTTGGTCATGTTTCAAAATTATTAATCACTTTATGCGAAATATTGGAATATGGATGATAGAATAATGCTACATTCATCTGTTGCTGGGGAATTGTATATTGATCAAATGAGACCATATCTCGGAAACTACTTGGGGCATTCAAAAAGTTATCTTTGTTAAATAACTTGACAACAAACTACTCACTGGACGAATCTCTACATAAAATATCCGAAATACTCCTCTTAAAAATCTACGGATAGTTGCAGCTGGTCAATCCACTTTGAACTTTTTAATACTCTTCTTTGTCGATTTAGGTAGCTAGTGCTGAATCCGGTTCCTAGCCGGTGTGGCGTATGAAATCAGAGTTGCGCTGTAAAGCAGAAATCACAAGGTGATAGATCTGGGGAGTACGGAGGATGTTCAATCACTTCAAAAAACAAAATCCTCAATTGTATCCTTTGCATATTTGGAAACGTAGGTCTGGAATTATCGTGGAGAAGTTTGATACCTCGAGCACCTATACGAGGACGTCGCGTTTTGTAGACTTTCTCGACTACTCTCAGGCATTTGTTTGCGTAAAGTTCTCCATTTAGTCCTTTCCATTTAGGTAAAGGGATTTTAACTACTGGCCCATATGCACCAAAAACATGCTGAAGCGAATCTTCTCGTCTCGGAAGTCGGACGTGCCTTTTCGCGGGGTAAGAACCTTTTGGGAGCCATGCTTTGCTTTGTTGCTTACGCTGATGTTCACAAAATTTAATCCAAGTTTTATCACTGGTTAAAATTTCATACAACCTCCGGGAATCACAACCCTTGTATTCTTTGAGTAGTTTCTTCGCGCATGAAACCCACTTCTCCTTTTGCCTTTCTTTTTGTACGGATTTTGGTAATCACCTCGCTGAAATCTTGCCATATTCGAGAATATTGTGTACATATAGACCACTAACCTTTGCATCTTTCCATCATGGAGGGCTTTGTGTCTCACTAAGAAGAAGTATTCCCCTATGTCCTGTCCAGCTTGCCACTGTAGTTGGACCAATGTCTGTATAGCTATAAACAGATCAATTGGATTACCCATCACTTTGAATAAATCATCCAATCATTGAACTCCAGTGCTTCCTTAGTGTCCCCGCTTTTTTTCATTACGACTTTGATCGCTTCTATATCCGTAGTTGTTTCCATGATATCACGATATGATGTGCAACAGCTTATTCATTTGGATACATGAACCTTTTAAAAATTATCAACAGATAACTTTACTCTAAACTTAAAGTTGCCATTCACGTTGCGTTCAAAGCCGCATAGAATAATCCAACACACAAGATGTAAAGGTTGAATGGAACTTTTCGACATACATCCCGACACAAATTTGTTGCGTTAAAATTCTTTCCACTGAAGGGAGGAAGCTATCATTTACAATCATGCCTGCTGTCGGTGATTTTGATCACGAGAATTAATACGGCGGCTAAACTAATAGCAAATGGAAACCAGAGGGATTAATTTCCTAGGTTTAATTAATACTTATCACCCACTTACATCATGTAAATATTAGCGCATGAATGATCATACGTAATTTAAAGTACGGATTGGATATAGCTGTAATGTCAATCATAACCGAAAATAATCGAGGAATCAGTAAATACTACGTGAACAGCGAGGGATGTCTATTTAACAAAAACAAGCGCGCTTCGCTTGCATGCGCTGCGCGGCTGGCGGACACTGTGTCCGCCGGAGGCTCTATTCGGTTTCCTGGGGTCACATTGGTTAATTATAAGGGAGATAACATCTCTACACATGTCTATCTTAGTGTTATAATCGATGTCACTCGAAAAGTCACCAAATTTTAAAAATTTTTGATGTGTAATGATGACGTCATAACAGAGTGATGAGTCATCATTTTTTGATGATAGTTATATCATTTATGTGAGGTATATTAATATGCACATTCTAATAAAATTTCAGCCTTCTATCACTTGAAATGGCTGAGTTATGGCAGAAAAAAATTCTAATTCTAAAAAAATGTGACAATTATGTCATAATTCCATGATGAGTCGACATTTTCGTCTAAACTCAGCTCTCTGGGCCTGGCAGCCTGACAGTTCCATACACACATTAGTTGAGGATTAATTGTAAGGATAAACAATAAACTGAAAGCGAAAGTACTATATCTCTGGTTGTTATATCCTTACTATTAAAACTCGATTAATGTTTGTGTATGTAATTATATACGTATATACAGTCGACTCCGCTTAATAGGGTCACTGTTTAATCGGGTCAGCCGCTTAATCGGGTCACTTTGGGCAAGACCGGAATAGCTATCATACATAGAGGCTAATATAAAAATATTTTCAGTTAATAAGGTTCTCCGCTTAATCGGGCCAAATATCCCTCGACCGATGTGACCCTATTAAGCGGAGTCGACTGTATATATATCTGTAACGAATTGATTGAAGAAACTGTCAGGCCCAGAAAGCTGATTTTTGGCAACGGGAGTCTTTTGGCTATGGTTCCAGTAAGTTCTGAGCTCAGACGAAAATGTCGACTCATCATGGAATTATGACTTCATTGTCACATTTTTAAAAGTCAAGCAATACAGTTATTCGAGCATAACTCAGCTATTATAGGAGATAGAAGGCTGAAATTTTAATAGAATATGTAGTATATTAATATCCCTCACATATGACCCAACTATTATCAAAAATGATGACTCATCACTCTGTTATGACGTCATCATTACACATCAAAATTTCAAAAATTGACAAATTTGGTGATTTTTCGTGCGATATTGATTATGCCAGTAGGACAGGCGTATTTAGGGATGTCATTTCCCATATAATTAATCAATGGTGACCACAGGCGCCCAAAGGGCGCCTCCGGCGGACACAAAGTGTCCGCCAGCCTCGCAGCGCAAGCAAGCGAAGCGAGCTTGTAGTAATTACGCTATGAACAGCCATGATCTACTTAATATACGGCTATATATGTCACCGAGAAGGCTATAAAACGAAGAGGCCAGTTTTAACAAGTCAAAATTTAATTAGACCGATAAATCAAAAACTGCTCCCGATAGACATTTGAAATGTATTAATACCATATACAAACATTATATCAGAGTATCTAATTCCGCAATCAAAAATTTAATATGTTATCATGTGATTGCGAAATAGGCTCTTTTTAGAGCGGAAAATGTTGCTGTTCCAGCTTATATTAAACATCGTATCTGCATTTCTATTGCATGATTTTTTGATAGAGCAACAATAAGAAGACCTCAAGCCAAAAAGTCTGAAAATTTAGTCGGAATGTCTATGCATTCCTCAGTTGCTATGGAAACAAAAACATGTTTAAGTCAAGTCAACTCGAAAAGTATAGATCGTAGACACTAAGAAATTATACCATTTAATCCATAAACTATTACTTCCTATATGAGAATAATACTATCACACCTATTTGCAATAAGTTCTGATTTGTCTAGGATTTTATCACGCTCTATAGAGAAGTGATGAAATGTGACAAAATCCTAGATAACTCTGAACTTATTGCAAATAGACATGTGAATTGTATTATTATTATATAGGAAGTAATAGTTTACTGATTAAATGGTATAATTTCTTAGCGTCTACGATCTATACCTTTCGAGTTATGGCTCAACACATGTAATTTTTTTGTTTCAATAACAACTAAGGAATGCATAGACATTCCAACTAAAATTTTCAGACTTTTTGGCTTGAGGTCTTCTTATTGTTGCTCTATCAAAAAAATCATGCATTAGAAATGCAGATAACGATGTAACATTTTCCGCTCTAAAAAGAGCCTATTGCGCAATCACATGATAACATATCAAATTTTTGACAGCGGAATTGGATACTCTGATATTATGTTTGTATATGGTAATAATACATTTCAAATGTCTATCGGAAGCAGTTTTTGATTTATCGGTCTTAATTAAAATTTAACTTTGTTAAAACTGGCCTCTACGTTTTATGGCCTTCTCAGGGACATACACTCCCTGGACAAAAGTATTCGTACACCCCAATATTTTCCACCCAAATTGTTATAATACTAATCAATTTGTGATGTCTTTAACATATAATCAGTAACAGATACACTAAATCTGGCTTAAAATTCGTGTCCTTCACATTCAAATTACTCACTTTATAAGCTGTCAACTTACAGTAATTACTCTCCTTCAAGATTTAGTATTTTCGGCATTTGCTTCGCTATGGCACATATCACGAGTTATCGCCATTGAATATGATGGCATTAGTGGTACGGGGTGGCACAGTTTTAAAATATTTAACCTTGTGGAAGATTAATCCAGTGGAAAGATTATAAAATGAGTAATTCGATTTGAAGTTAAATTAAGCGTATCTCTTACAAATTAAATGCCCTTGACTCGCTAAATACCTTTATAGCTATTTGTATGGTAAATTTTGGGTTGCACGAATACTTTTGAACAGGCAGTGTATATAGCCGTATATTAAGTAGGCCATGGAGCAGCATAGATTGTAGTTTAGGAAGTATGGCGAACTATTCCTATTCATACTGAACGAAAATTACATCATATATTCAGCAAAACTATGGATATTAATCGTTAAAATCAATAATAATGAGCTTTAACATCAATAATAAAACGCCACAGTACACTTTCGAACTTTGAACGTTTTTTCGAATCGATTCATTTTCTTTTTGAAATTTCAAAAAATTCACCCTCATTTCGTTGATTTTCCGCATTTGGTAAGGGTTATCTCATTATCCATATGTTTTAACTCTGAATATAGTATTATCAAGGTATAGGAAACTGCTATTCCTCCAGTTTTTAATCACTAAAGCTAAGCACTAACTGTTGTAGTTTTAAGTTATGGTATTTCAACGGACCGCTCAATTGGGAAATTTTGTCCGTATTGCCTGATTTGTTTTTAACTTTTGAACGAATTGTCCCATTTGTAAAATCTTTTCTTTCAAGTATATATCGAGTTATACTTGACATTTATTAGCTAAAATATCAATTATTAATTAATATCACCAATTCTAAACAATTCCAAAGAGAATTGTGTCAAGAATCGGATTTTCGGACATCGGCGGTCAAAAATTTGTCCTCCGAAAATTGAACTTTCTTGGACTTTTGGGGTTTTCGTCGATTACTCCTGGACTATAATCTTTGACAGTTGTGGACATAGTTTTAATTTGGTTGTTGTGGCGTGAACTAAAGGAACTACTTCGGTATTAAACATTACTCTCGACAAACACGATAAGGTACAACTAAAGTATTCAACACAGGAATGAGTTTATTTCATAACTGACCTTCGAGATTATTCTAAGGATAATTATAGAACTGTCCAAATAATGAAGATATAAGTTTGAAACTTTAAAATCGGACAAATATTGACGAAGTAACGGCCATTTTACTCTTAAAAGCCAACGTCTATGGAATATCTTATCATATAGATTTGTGTGATTTAATAGCACATAATAAGAGAAGACTAAATTAAGTAAAATGCACACTAAACGTGGGTGGACTAACCTTTTTGAACGTTTTCAACCTCTCAAAGTATTGTTGATGAGTCCCTACCGCGTGATATGTCTGCCACTGCCACCCATACATCAATCGGAAAATTCGGTTGCCTACCGGTGTGAAGGAGGTGCGCCGAGAACTTGGTTGAAGAGTTCTCAATATTATTGCAATAGAACTTATGATCCATCTCGAGAAGGTACGAAGTGGATCTTGCTGACTGCGCAACCAGCCCAAAGGGTATTGTTCCGTTATAGGTTCCACCTTTTCAGTTCCCCTCAAATATACGCTCCACTTCTTGAAAGCAGTGACGAGTGCCCACGATTGTAATTGTCCGGCTGAATAGTTTCTCTGGGATGGAGTCAGTGAGGAAGAAAAGTATTCAATACGACGAAGATATCCTGTAGATTCGTTTCATTTGGGAGAAAACGGCTGCGAACCCGTTGGTACTTGCATCAGTTTCTACAGTGTACTTCCCATTCCAGTTGGGAAATGAGAGGAGTAAAGGTTCTCTGACAAGCTTATAATTAAAAGCTGCTTCACTTTCTTGTGATAAGCTCCAAGCGACCCCCTTCTTTGATAGTTCGTAGAGGGGTTCTGCCACAACAACTAGATTCGGCACGTAGGAATGGTAGAAATTGAGGCATCCGAGGAAGCGTTGCACAGTGACACTTTTGTTTGGAATTTAGGTAATCTTTCTGCTGAAATGAATAAGGCACTCCGACCGTTCTTCGATACCATGCGCTCAAGAAATTAAACCTCGTGTTGAACAAACTGACAAGAATTTAAAGTCGATTTTGGCTTGTATCAAACGTTCTAAAACTTGCCCGGTCGGTAAGGTGTTCTCCGAATGTATGTGAGTAAATAATACAATCATCAATGCAGAATTCTGTTTGATTCAGTTCATTTAACGTATTGTCCATCATCCTCTGGAACGTCGCTCGAGAATTCACAAGGCCAAACATGACTGTCATTTCATATTACCCCTAGGTGTATTGAACGCTGTCTTCTCCATATCACATTCACGTTCAGGGACACACCAGTAAGCCGATGATACTTGTATATCGATTACCGACAAGTATTGATACCCACGCAATTTGTCCAGTATAGATTGGACTTGTGGAATACTGTATGCATCCATTTTCTTTACATCGTTAAGCCTACGAGAATTGAGTCAGAGCGTTGTCTTCTTACATCCTTCTTCGAGACCAGTACTACATTGCTGGCCCACGGCGAACAAGACTTCTGTATAAATTCTGCTTTAACAGTTCATTCAGTTGCTGGTTGATCTCCTCCAATTTTGGTGGGGATTTGCGAGGACGACTCATTAGAGGTTTCGCATCTCCAGTGTCGATCACTGCTCGCAAATTTCGGTTCGTTCAAGTCTCTCGTCGAAAGTGGATCATTTATTCGATGAGGTTATATATTCTCTTCCGCTAGCTCACAGTAACTCTGGATTGATGATCTTCCTACTGTTATCTGACAAGATTCCTCCACTCGAAACTTTTCTGACAATCTTAGCTCTTCCCAACGGGTCACCGGCAATCACCTTGACTGATATAATCAATTTCGACTTTCCAAATCGACAGTTCTTTTGTTCCAGTCGAACATGAAACGACCGAATTGACACATAAACTGCCGTTCTAGCAGAATGACTTGATACTCTCTCTCAAGTATGTCAATACGTGAATTGTTTCACCTGGAACTTTTATTGAAATATCTACTACGTACCCAAGAGTTGTACTGGGTACTGGAAGCGCCGAAAATGCGCCTTTCCGTGGGAATGAACTTTTCTTTTTCGCAGTATTTATCACACAGTTCTGACGTCCATTACTCTAGCTCCCCTATCTAAGAGGGTTGATCTCCCCTCAATGCTTACCGATTGTTGCCGAACTTTTCGTCCCATCGATTCTCATAATCCACACAATAAACGTTCGTCCGCCTCTGTTCGGAGGGACTTTGCCAACCCTATACTGGTTGACATCATTTCCTTTATTAATGCATCTGTCCCATATCCTCTCCGGACACTTTTGCTATTGTAGCATGAGGTTCTTACCCAACCTTAACGTATAGTTAGATACTCAATTAGGAAGCACTATTCAGATCTAGTTATTGTAGAACTGAACTAACTTATTTCTATTATACGTATATTATAATACCTTGTGTCACACTATCCATGACCTTACATACTTTCCACAAGGAAACATTTAAACTTGCCTATCTAATACATGTACTCTGCAGACTTCTTCCATTACTTCCTTGAACAGGATTTACAAATTCTTTCATGTCCTTATTCATGTATTATCCTTCGTCTCTGTCCAGCCTTTAGGTGCAGGTTAGTCCCCTTATGGCAAATCTCCCACTAAGGCGCGCAAGCATCGCGTTTAGTTGCCGCCTCAAATTTGTCAATAGGAGGGTTCGAGGCTGAGGCACAACAAAATGAACGCATCTTTGAGCGTCGTTTCCTTGATGGTCTGCAAAACAGTTGATTGCTAATAATCGTTGCGGCAGACTAGGGATGGAAGCATCTGGATTGCTACTTGCTCGTTTGCATTGGTCACTAGGGTACTTGTAGCGGCAATGAACAAAGGCTGCCAGTCTTCAATTAGTTGAGCTTCTACCAAAGGAGGGATAGAAACATTGAACGGTGCAGCCATTATGAGATGACACCAATTTAGTATTATGTGTCAGAACTGTGTTAAATTTAATATGATGATTAGGATTTTATTTTTTTAACATTGTGCCAGTCTTTCAAAGAGATCCATTAAAAGTTAGGTTTATAAAGTAAATCCTGTGAGGTGGTGAGGGCTACCTCACCACCTCACAGGATTTCCGAACAGCTGAGCCCTTTTGAATTTGAAGGTCCTTTTTGGGATTTTCAATCCTACCAAATCGAGGTTGGTTCCTGGAAGAATATCCACTTTGTTTCATTTGATCCCCTTAACCTCCTTCTAAAGGTGATTTTCGTATGCCATCTTCTCCAACACTGGGAATTTTCTTAATACTATTAGGGATTACATACTTACAACAGGAATCATTTTTACATCCACATCTACTCCTCTTGTTTTGATAATTGAATGAAGGTCATGAAGCAACGGTGACAACAAATATCTACGGTTCATTTTCAGTACAAGAACCTCATCCCCCCTTGAATTCTATTGGTGACTTCCCTCGTCAAAATTTTCTTTTTGTTGTAAATGACTAAATGTTTGGCTCGTTCTCCTGCGGCAGCACTTTGTTGTGCTTGGAAAATTCTACAGGTGAATCCATGGCATTATTAAAAGTGTGATCGCAAATCGGAATCAATAAGTGTTCTTTAATTTTCAAACATATACCATACATAGCATGATGAAGAGCACTCCTGTACTCGAGTTTACTGATCCATTCATTGTCAAGTTTTTTTTTCATCGACAAGCATAACCCAATAGCACTTAAAAATCTCTTGGTCTTCCAGTAAACTCCACAAAGCAATTACTCTTGAGATTATAATCAGTCGATTGCTGCTTCTAAATGCACATAGAACGACACCACTCTAATTCTTTCACCTTCAACATTTTGTACCTGTTTGAGATCATCACCGTTGGATTATCATGTCGGAATGTCCACTGCATTCCCGCACGACCAGTTATTTCCACTGCTATATATGTAACCAATCGGGATAGACTTCTGTAGACCACCAATTGTTCGAGTTTAAATAATCTGCCATCAATTGAAAAACTTGAGCTTGACCCTAGATTATTTTTGGAAGCACAGCACTCTTCTAGCCACTCAAATCACGATTTCCCCTTTCCAGTGCAGAGTCGCATGTGGGCTTAAATTTATGATCACTGCATACAACTTCATCCCAGCCCGTCCGCGCCCCGCTACCAAGTTATTGGGCAATCAATAAGCTCGCATATATATTTTAGGCCCGTAAGAGGCCTGTATGTAGGTACTCGTATGTGTCTATTTCTGCTATTTCCGTCAGCCAGTCTTTTTGTTGAGAAAACACCAAACGTCAATTGGCTAATCATTACCCCACAAGCCATCTTGAGGTATCGGATCCCACAGCTGCATTTATGGTCTGGCGATGCAAATGGATAGCATATAACTATACCTTGGGGACTGAAATACGCCCATTTAACAATCATGAGCGTTCCGCTACTTCTAAAATGAGAAGACAACAAAGTTGGACAAAACTTGAAAGAAAAAATTGAATCTTTTGCATAATGCATATATAATAAAATAATTTAAACTATTACCAGTTTTACTAAGATTACTAGAATAAGTGGACCTGATCTTAAAACTATTGAATTTGTTGAGTTTTGGCCAGGTTTGTCGAACATGATTGTTTTAGGCAGGATGGTTATAATCAGGTTAAAACCGCCTGATTTTAAACATGTGGACAAAACCTGCCAACCCCAGTGTTCTCCGAAGGCATAGAAGGCATATTCAACCTTGAGCACCGCCCGCGAAAAACAAAATGATCTGTCTTAAGGCATACGATAAAAGAAGAGCTATTAAATATATTAAGCCTGGGCACGTATCTCCTTCTAGAATTATTTATGCATTTGAAACCGCTATTGATTTAGATTTCTAGTTTTGAGATAAACGTAGTGTCTCAAAGTCTACTGTTTCGTTTTTCGCTAGCACATCCTAATGGTAGACACCCGTCCACTCGAAATATTTTTTAAGACATGCCAAGGAAATAAATGCTTCCAAAATCGAATTATAGAATGTCTATCATATTTGCCACCTCATATGACCAACAGAAAGTTAAAATGACAAAAATTCTAAATAACATATGGGTCTGAAAAAAGTATCAAAAAACCGCGTAAACGTGTTTTTTTGCATATCAGTAATAATATGAATAAGTTATAAGACATCGAAAATCGAGTGATCCTACGTTCATCGCCCAATGATATGGAACAACTCTTGAAATTTCAATCCACAATCTTAAAGCAATTTTAACTTGTGATATTTTAAAGACGGTCAATTTGAAATTTTAAAGTACCGAGATATAGAGATTTCAAGTTTAAATGTTAAGAATAATGTAAAATGATTTAGATAACAGGGGCCTTATTCACTAAGAAAACTTAAACTTTTGAATCTTCAAAATTAGAAGAGATTTTGAAAGAATTCAAATAGATGGCTTATTAATTTTAATTGGTACAATTGAAATGCTTGACAAATTTTGACTCATTTGTTAAACTTTTCAGAAAGTTACGTAATATTTTATAAGTATGACATCACGAATATTTCGAGAGTGACTTGCAATATTTCCAGTATTTAGGTAGTTTATATTTCTATTGGTATCATTGAACATCTATTTACCCAAATCGTAATGCAACTCTTCCAAATTTCCACTATATAAAGTTTTATAAATTAAGCAAATCTTAAGTTTTCTTAGTGAATAAGGCCTCAGGCAATTAGGAAAATCAAGCTGCAAAATATTCAGCAGCTAGTAGCGTGCTGTTTGACTTAGGTTAAATAGTGTATTAGCTTGAGGATATTGAGTGATATAGCATCTACCTTGAATGAAAACCGTTATTCATGGTAGCGGTCGCACCTCTCTTGGAGAAAAAATGAGTGATTGGAGTTGTTCAAATGCGTCTTGTTTATGCATTAGAGGAGAAATGATTCTCTGATTCACTTGTAAAAGGTGTACGAAGTTTGGAAGACTGCATTCGGAACATCTCACAGCCTACGTAACTATAGCCTATTCACGGTATTTAACCATGGATTACTTCAAGTCTTATTGTCAAAATACAAACTGTATAGCATATCTACTATGATTAGCTGAAATTTAATTTAGTGTAATGAAAATATTATATATAAATTCGTTGAATTTACACATTTTGTAGGATGTGGTTAGATACATACCTAACTGACTCAGGTCAAGTTTAACTTAACTCATAGCCTACTACATACAGGCCATTTCACTACTTTAGACCAGGGATAAGATAAAGTCGAGTTTTTAATACAATGAAATTTAACACAATATCATTTTGATATATTTAATATCGTGTAATTATACATCCTCTACCCCACAATAATGATATTACTGACTGCTGGCATAATTTAGTTGACGGACAAGGAATACTACATAAATATATAGGTGTATAAATATACATATATTAATTAGAGGTATGTTTAAGTATCTTCCTTTGAGTATCTTTGGGACAAGAGGTGGTAGAAGTAATATTATTGGCCTTGTTGTTGAGTAAACAGATACTTGAAGTCATTAAAATACAACGGAGCATATCTTTTCCGTCAATACAGCAATCAGTACACTCAAAAGCCCAATCCTCACATTCTTCATCCTCAATTTTTAGAATATCCAACTGAGCCTCATCCAAATGCTCCAGGTGCGTATCGAAACTGGGCGAGTGGACACATGTGTCATCAACAAATGCCTGTACATTCGGACACCCTCGTAGAGCCTGGTCTACCGCTCGCTGATAGGTAGCCTGTGAGTTTGACAATCCAAAAGGCATGCGGTTGAATTCAAACTGGCCGCGCGTTGAAACAAACGCAGTGAACTCCCTATGCTTTTCCTTCACAGGCACGCTCCAGTGTGCGGATGCCCCAACCAGTGTAGAGAATACAGTTGCCCCTCCCATACGATCGAAAACATCTCGGGGATCCGGCATCGGATAGGCATCTCACTTCGTCACATCGTTGAGATCCCGGTAATCTACGGCAAATCGATGGGTCCCGTCCTTTTTCTTCACTAAGATCACTCGACATGCTCAAGAGGAAGAAGAGGGACGTATGATCCCATTCTCGAGCATTTCATCTATCTGCTTGGATACCTCCGCCTCAATTTCCGGAGGAACACGCAACGGCCGGCTTCTGATCGGCCGCTCATCCAGAAGAGTGATAACGTGTTCCGCGGTTCGAATTTCGCGCGGGCTCTTCGAGTTCTCCGCGAAAACGTCTTTCCATCTCGACAGCACCTTGCGTATGGCTGTCTCTTCTCGCGGTGATAGTTTCGGGTTTATATCGAACCTGGCTTCCAAGCTATCTCCCTCCTTTCCCATCTCAGTCTGCATAATTTCTGCTCTAGTCTAGTCGTGCCGCAGCTAAAGAGGTTTTCCAACAACCACCTAGCCTAACTCTCATGTTTTCCCAATCGAAAGTAGTATTCTTGAAGCGCGCGAGGAACCTTCGTCCCAATATAACCACCATATTGTTAGTATCGAGTACTTCGATTTCGTGTTCTAGTGGTAGACCATCCCCCACATCTATCGCCACGCAGGCCGTATCACAGACCGCAAGCGCTGTCCGCCCTATCCCATACTCTTGACTGTACTTTGTGCTGTAAGGGATATTCATCTTTTGTACGGTGCCTATGTCCACCACCGAAGGATCCGCCCCCGTGTCCATCATTACATTGCTGGGTTTGCCGTTCCATTTAACTGGTACCACAACCGCTATGCTGCGTCGTGGCCTGAAGTCGCAAATAAAGCACCGACCCTTCTTAGGGAATCGGCTTGCCGGATACTTCCTTGTAGGTCCATCCCGCCTCCCCATTGCCCCTTTGCTGCGTGGCGCATCCTTACAGGGTGGCTTTTAAGTTCTTTCCCAAGCTTGATTAGGTATAAAATTTCTTATACTAAAACAATCTTAGTTATTATGGTCTTTAGAGATTGTAATTCAAATATTCTCAATGATTTTAAAAGATTTTTCGAGTCTAAGACCTAGAACTGTGTTTTGTATGGTGAGTTTTGTTGAGAAAATATGTGTCCTGGCGCGCAGCGAAATTCGAGAAACGGGGCCCGCTGCTTTTCAAATTATCATTCTAGAGTCTTCAAATTCTTGGACAAATTAGCTCTCACATTTTCCTCGAACACTCAATTTGTAGAAATATAGGCTGTTTAGATCAGTATATATTGAGAAACATTTGGATCAGATTTTTGGTGATGTGAAAAAAAGTGCCATTTTGGGTGATTTTACAAAATATACCTAATTTGAACACGCGAAATAATAACTACTATATCTCGTTTCTGATAATGAATTCAATGGATTTGTGAAATAATTCCATGGTGAATGAAAGGTATCTGGTGCTAAATCGTCATGGAACATCGATTATAGAGACATGTTTTACAGAAGCAGTGGCCCTGTTTCTCGAATTTCGCTGCGCTCCAGGACACATATTTTCTCCACAAAACTCACCATACAAAACACAGTTCTAGGTCTTAGACTCGAAAAATCTTTGAAAATCATTGAGAATATTTGAATTACAATCTCTAAAGACAATAATAACTAAGATTGTTTGTGTATAAGAAATTTTATACCTAATCAAACTTGGGAAAGAACTTAAAAGCCACCCTGTATATGTATGGATACAGTTGAGAGCTAACATTCAAGAACAAATAGAACGTAAAAGTTAAAAGGAACCATATAGCAGAGAAAGAAAATAGCCATAACATTGATATATAATTTATTGGAACGTAGACTAGTTTCATATAGTTATGCATCAAACAAATGATGAATTAGATTTGGAACAAAAATTATTTATTCATATTATGGGTGCGTAAGAAAATCCACTTTATCTTATCCCTGGTACCATGGGAAATTGTTCAGTGAAAAGGCTTTATTGTAGTAGGCTATGCTTAACTATATTTTGCCATGGGTGCCTTCCAGGGGTTTATCTAGGTGCTCGGTCGGCACTTATAGGTGCCAGCCTGGTATCGTCCGAGGAGCCAAGGTGCTTGCAGTGTGATTCGATTTTGGTCCCGGGTTGCTATCACCCCTGGAATTACAAGATAAACCACTGTTTGGGTGCCATATAGCTTTTATCACCTCCAAAAAAGTGCCGGATTGGAAAATCCTAGATAAACCCATGGTGCCTTCTCCAACGGAGGATGGTGCCGACGATACGGACAAACTCCTTGTTGATGAACCTCAAATTTAGGAGCCTTGAGCAACAACATTTTAAATCAGGTACTCTCCCTAGGTAGGTCGGGATGCCGAACACTGATTGTGTAAATTACTTAAAAATATCAAATGCTAATAAAGGATTTCCTACAAAAAAGTTGATTTACAGAATGCAAAAAATTTACTCCCGATAATCGACTAAATGAAAGAAAGTGCATTCAGACCTCCGCTCCACATAGAAAATGAAGCGTGCACCAGGAGTGGCACTCTTTTACTTTTCTGAGTATTGGGTATTTGGTTTTGAAACCAACATTCTGGTATGAACCAAATCTAAATCTTTTGACAAATTTACAAATTGCTTTAAAACATATTGTAGTATGAGATATACTGGAATATTGTGAAATCACATACAATCTACTCTACTTTTTATGACATACACTACTCATTGGACATATAATTAACTTTAATGAATTCTACAGTTTTGTAGGGATACATTTTGTACCATGAAGACATATGTATTCTGAGTAGGCTGGGAGCGTCGGCATTTGAACAGGTCATGCCATTGGATCAATGTTATGTGTTGGGCTTGGACGTGCCACGCTGAAAATTTTCGGGTAGACCAGTGGTCCCTAATGTTGGCAATATCGCCCCCTTGGGGCGAATTTTGACTTCGAGGGACGATTTTTGGATTTATGTTTGAAGGGGGTGAAAGGGTCTCGAGGGGGGATTTTGAAAACAACTTTTAATCACATTAATATATTGTTCCCTATCTATCCTTTAGAAAGTATATAGGGATGCAAATTGAGATTTGACACATGGTAAGTAATTGTTTAGGTTTTGTTTGTAATTATATTCACGCCGCCCTCAATATAATATAGTTTTATCTTTCATTCAATTAAAAATCTATAAAAATCGACGTTTAGGGGCACTGTTTGATATCATTAAATTCACATTACCTGTTACGAATCAAACTTTGAAAAAGCTTAGAAAACGAATATGATCCCAAAAATGTCGTCAGCGTTCTGTCGACTATTAATTATACGGATTTGTCACTGCTCCACACGATGAACAGTTGCCAATGTGTCTCTTGTGTTCCCAGACATTCTCTGATGAAGCTATGAAACCATCAAGAATGCAGGATCACCTACAAAAGAAGCAAATATTTCCCATTAACCTTTTTTAAAAGTTTCCGTGATCATTTTCAAGGTAGAAGCACGCTTAAGAATACCATTGAAAGAGTAACATAAAAGTGGAGGATGAATTGATTACTTCTTACAAGAAATCCAACCTCATTCCTCAAACGCTAAAGCTGCATATTATAGTTGATTGTTCCTGTTCTGAGGGAAGTTAATTCTACAATAATGCACGAAAATCGAAGAAACGTTATTCAGAAAATTCATATAAGCAATAATGCAGTAAAAAGAAGAATTAATGAAATGGCAGTAGCTTTGGAGGAGCACTCATAAGATGGAAAAACACAATTTTCTCTTCAGCTGGATGAACTACGCTTCCTGATAATGAAGCTCTTCTGATGGCATATGTCAGATCTATGAATGTTGGTACTATCAATGAGAAAATGCTTTCTGCAAAATCCCTTAAACTGACACTAAGAGTGAAACTGTATTCAAAGTGGTACACTGTATTTGGAAGAGAAAGTCATTCCTTCAGAAAATGTAATTGCTGCAGCAACTGAAGGGGCACCAGCAATGACTGGTCGTTATCGAGGTTTCATTGCACTTATAAACAATGCTGTTCCTTGAATATTTACTATCTACTGCATTGTTCATCGCCAACATTTAGTTGCCAAGAAATCGAGTGGAGTTCTTCATGAGTTACTTAACATTGTTATTAGGGTTATAAACAATATCAAAAACCGCTCATTGAATGATCGTAAAGGCAATTGTCTGCTTTTCAACACAATTGTCAAATTTTTAGAAGAACATAATAATAATAATCTTTCTTTTAAACTCAAAGCAATTAATCAGGATTTTTTCTATATGACATATATTTTCGAGAAACTGAATAATGTGAATTTACAATTGCTGAGAGAAAAATGATCCCATTCAATGCAAGAGCGTGATCATACCATTTATTGAAAAATTATCTTTGGGTACAAGCAAAATCTCAGCCGTCGTGAATACAGACAGTTTTCAACACTAAAGAAAAGCGCAGACAGTATTGCTGATGATAGACTATTATTATATACAGATCACCTAAAAGCAATGCGACAGGATATGCTCGATTGCTTCAGTGATTTAAATCAATAACATATCAATCCGTGGATTAGATCCCTTCTCAATAGAATCATGTTCTATGTATAATAATCCAAGAGGAAATTAGTGATAAAGTATGACATGGGTGCAGCAAGCAGATTTGAAAATGGCGGTTATCATGCATTAGCGACTCACCCTGATATAATAGTGAAATACCCAGTGATGTAACAGAAGGTTAAGTTGTTACTGATTGTATTCCCAACTTCATACCTAGTAGAAAAGGGTTTCAGGAAAGTGAACAGCCTCTTGACGGATACAAGAAATAAATTAAATGTCACAACATGTGAAGATTTACTGCTGAGTAAATTTAAGCCTGATGTAGAAAAGTTATGTAAACGACATCAAAACACAGCAATCTCACTGACTATCAATAGGGCATAGCTAATACGTATGCTAGTATCATTGAGTATTTTGTTGTAATTAATTAATTTCATTAAATCAAATAAGTAATTTGCAAACTCTAGTGCTCAGGTCAGAAATTACAAAGGAGGCGGTATACAACGAAATTTGGCAAAAGGGACGGATGACAAAAAAAGTTTGAGAACCACTGGGCTAGACTATATATGAATCATTGATACAAAACATCTATAATTAAGCATTATTAGTGTGCTACAATACTCCGTGGTACTCAATTTTGTTGATAACGTGGGCAACATTAGAGAAGAGTCTGCTAGTGCTGAGTAATTTCAATGCATTAATCAAATAAATAAAATGTAAGGCATGGCCATAGTTTGCGTAATTGATTTTAGATATAAAATATAGCAAATTGCAAGAATAAGAGAAGACTAACCAAAAGATGTACTGGTATCACACTTCCACTGAAATTTTACAAAAATATTTTCAGGAATTTGTGGATTTGCAATCCACAATTCCTGCAACAGGTGATCAACTAAAGGCCATTAATTCTCTATTTGTAATAATGCACGACTGACAGGTAATTGAGGCGAGTTTGAGACATATTGTCTCAGGTACAATTTTACAGCGCGCAATGATGATGCACACAGTTTACTTGTCTTAAGTATCAAGATGCATTCCACTGAGATGCTAGTGGCAACTTGAACTTTGAAAATGAGTAAAATACCATATTATCATTATAGACGGCAGAAAGGGAAATTTCGTTCCCTCCTCCATGAGTATGGCGAAGAGATCAATTTATATCGTAAAATCATGTGAATTGAAATCGTCGGCTTATTCTTTAAGAACGAACTGAAAGACTACGATGTACAGTTTACCTTTAGCTGCACTCAATAAAGGTATTCTAGTTTTCTAGAACTGTACTGCCTGGCTCAATATCATGTGCGAATGCAATTCAAGATGTGGTCAACACACTCAAAGTAGATAATGCGATAGTGGTACTCAAGTGTGCTTGCAAAATACTTATTGACTGATTCTACTTCGAATCGAGCTGGTATTTATCTTTTCGTGGTAACTCAGCTAATTGAACCTCTCCTTCCTCCGCAATTCCAATGTAACGATTTCAAATGGTAAAAAGTTCCACCAGTACGAAACCCTGGCAAACTCTTGCAGGTTAAATAGGCAATTCCCTGGAAATCAAAGTCAGTGTGGGATGAATTCAGGAGGTTTTGGTGTAGTTGTTACTATATCGTAGTAGATGCTGTCTCAATATCAATCCTAATACAGGGCGGATCCAGGTGGTTGGGTTTCCTGGGGTTGCAACCACCCACCAAACATTCTCTAATACTAATTGTACCTCCAGATCATTGCTGGATATGATCGTGTTTCATTTGTCTTTTAAGTATTTATAAACTTTAATAGAAAATAAAATGCCTAGACAACAATATGAATCTGATCGTGTGGTTACACTAAAGCTTTTAAGAACTTCTGCGAACATCAGGTTTACATTCGTATTTGTTTGATAAAATAAAGTCAATGTTGCGTAATATCGTGCATGACAACCAGGATAGTTCCCAGTATTGACAGCTCGATTTGCTCAAAATGATACAATGTATTCATACAATAATCCTATATCCGTCCTTGAAATAGATTTATGAAAGTGTTCATCGATGCCTTCATACCGCCAAAATGTGCTCGACTTCCTGAGAAGTGGGCTACATCCAATGCTGCATCCAAAAAATCAATGAAAAAGTAGAGGTAGCCCTAGATTCTTCGAAAGATCTGGGTTGCAATACTGTTCCATATTCCCACCATGTTGGCTGCGCTATCGTAACACTGACCCCGCCAATGATAATATGCACGCTCATTCTGAGAAACACATTATTTTGACAAGCAAGCAGTAGTATGTATCCCTTAATAAGGTAGACAAATATGACCTTCGAAAATATTCAAGTAGTTCAGATATTTCGCCAACATACTGAATACAAGCTGTGTTTTTCTTCTCATTTCAGTGATCAGTGACCTCGTCTGTCAGTAGAGTAAAGAAAGTAGCAGAACTGACACATCAGCAGCTATGGACCTGGCAACAGTAATTCTATGATGTTCATTCTGGATTTCAGGACTAGCATGCCTGTTTTCCTTCTTATCTATCTAATTTTGATGTGATTTCTCTAATAAAACAAGGTTTTCGAAATTAACACATTGGAGCTTGACAATAAGTTCTTCACGTTGGCTACTTTCACCCTGCTGAATCTCTTCCGTTGCCAGTGCACTAATTTCAAGTTCATGTGATTTCATCTTAATTATAGATTCTGAAAGAATCACTTCACGAGACTAACAAGAAAACGTCCTCCAATCATTTACACGGTATTGCGAAAATCTTCTTTCTAAGGCATCTGTTTGCATTATCCCAGTTAAAACGAATTGGAATCCTTCAGAGAGTAAGATCTGAAATAGCATTATTTGTTAGCTAGAGCGGAGAGGTTTGTTTTGATAAACCAAATTTTGTGAAAGTCTCTCATGTACATAGCCAAGTATTCATTGAATCTAACAATTTAAGTATGTGATCATTTACAATTATTGCATTTCCTCTTGTGTTGAAATAATAAGGTTCTTTGGCATTAACAATCAACCACCATGTGTAAATCAGATCAAAAAAAGTTAGGTGTTATTTTATCTTCAGGTAGATACAGTCTAAAAGCAGTCGAAGTTGATTCGTCGAAGATGGCTAACACAAGAGGAACTGAACTACTAAGTCAGGAGAAATTGATATGTTGGTAATGGGGGATGACAACTGAAATTCTGGGATTTCAAAGCATTTTATGGCTAGTAGATTATTGAAGATATTCTTTAACAGATGCACATTGTCAAATTGAAGGTAAATTTTCATTACTATCGATCGGTTTATTCTAACTATATTGATTTGCAAATCAATAGTTAGAATAAACTGGTTTCAGCAGTACCTCACCAAGAAATTCGTTTGTTTTGATATCCGCTGGGATCTCTTTACAGCTGTCTCTGAATCTGGTAGTTCATTTTGCTTGACTCCTCGTCACCCCACTTCACTCTCTATAATATTGATCTGAAAATATAAAGATCAAAATCTACACCCTTAAAAACTGCATGTCAACAGTTGGAAGATTTTTGTGTGAGTTTCTGTTTTTCAGAAACCAAAGGTGTAAAATTATGTATAGAGTAAAACCTCTATAAGTCTATATTTAGGGAACCTCTTAACAAAATTTGAGATCGAAATTTTCACATTCCAGGTCGTTGCTAGGAAGGACCACAAATATCAGATAGATTGAAGTCGAAATATCCTGAATATCAAAACTCGATTCATGTTTGTGTGTATATACGTATATACGTATCAGAAAGCTGATTTTTTGGTTATGCTCCACTAAGTTCTTAGCTCGGAAGAAAATGTCGACTCATCATGGAATTATGACGCCATTGTCACCTTTTTTATGATTATAAATTTCAGTTTTTCGACCATAACTCAGTCGTTATAAGTGATAGATGGCTAAAATTTTAAAATAATGTGTATACATAGCCTACTCTAATAATGCCTCACAGTGGACTGAAAATTATGGACTAGGGATGAGGTAGCAGCCGAATGGATTAATAAATGATTAGCCTAAAATCATTGATCATGCCGAATAGGAATTAAGAATGTATTACAAGCTTATATAAACATGGTATCAAAGT
Source organism: Aphrocallistes beatrix (assembly GCA_963281255.1). Taxonomy (NCBI): domain Eukaryota; kingdom Metazoa; phylum Porifera; class Hexactinellida; order Sceptrulophora; family Aphrocallistidae; genus Aphrocallistes; species Aphrocallistes beatrix. Next base: position 4,084,441 of record OY725489.1, read on the forward strand.
GCATATATCCGTTGGAAAATTTTGATTAGTCATCATATCATTTCGCAATAGGTCATTCTATGGACAATTTTAGCGATTTTCTAAGCTGTTTTAACCATATTTCTAAATGGTATTGAGGTATGATTTTTGTGTAGTTAATTTAAAAATTTAGAATGTTTCAATTGAATGTTTTTACATTCCTGCGTTGTTATGGTTAAGCATCTTGGTCAGTTTGGGTCATTTCGTGTAAACTGTAGTAACTAGATCTTCAAATATGATCGTGTTTGATAGGCAATGGACTACTTCTTATTAGGTGATAATATAACTTGAACTTCTAAATTCAACGAGTTTTGAGGTATGGGTTAAATTTAAGAATGTAACCAAAACAATAAATTGTCGCAAAATTCTAGTCTGCGAATTCAGAAGTTTAAATTGTATCATTACCTAATAGGAAATAGCCAATTCCCTATTGTAATACGACCAAATTTGAAGATGTCCAGTGGTATTCGCTTAATAACAAGTCGATTTTTGCTCGAAATTATAACCTACTAATAGATGAATATTTGCTGTTAAAGCAATTGCTAATATGATTAAAACAGCTTCGAAAATCGCCAAAAATTATCCTTAGAATGAACTGTTGCACAATGATATGATTACTAATCGAAATTTTGACAACGGATATATGTACTTTGATGCCATGTTTATATATGCTTGTAATACATTCTTAATACCTATCCTACATGATTAACGATTTTAGGCTAATCGTGTATTAATCCATTCGGCTATTACCGCATCCTTGGTTATTTTATTGTGAGGTATTATTGGAGTAGGCTATGGTGTATATTAATTAATTAATTAAACCCCGCGCTTGGCGAGGTGTTTTGTAGGGTCATTTCCTGTTTAAGCTATTTTGGGCGGGGAAGCCATACAAGAAGTTTGGGATCTGACTATAAATAGAAAAAATCACTTAGCCAACCGCAGGTATATTTCACATATGATACAACTATCAACAAAAATGATGATTCATCACTCTGCTACGACGTCATCATTACGCAAAAAAAATTATCCGCAATCATCTGAAAGTTCAAATAATAGATTTCAAAACCGAAAACCGATTATAGTCCCGAATGAACAACGAGATCGTGCCAACTCACCTTTTCTGATAGTCCGATTTCGGTA
>OY725489.1:4085798-4160229 GCA_963281255.1 Aphrocallistes beatrix
CAGCATATATAAACATGGTATCAAAGTATATATATCCGTTGTCAAAATTTCGATTCGTTATCATATCATTGCGCAACAGGTCATTTTAAGCACGATTTTGGCAATTTTCTAAGCTGTTTTAACCCTATTTCTAAGTGATATTAAGGTGTGAATTTTGTGTAGAACTAAGATTAGTACGAGTTGATTTGAAAAATTTAGAATTTTTCAATGGAATGTTGTTACAATCCTGCGTTGCTATGATAAAGCATTTTGGTCAGTTTGGGCCATATCCTGCAAACTGTAAGAACTAGGTATTCAAATTTGATTTTATTTGATAGGCAATTGGCTACTTCCTATTAGGTAATAAAACAATTTAAACTTCTAAATTCACAGACTATAGAGATATGCGACAATTTAGTGTTTTGGTCACATTCTTAAAATCAACCCATAACTCAAAACTCGTTGAATTTAGAAGTTCAAGTTATATTATCACCTAATAGGAAGTAGGCCATTGCCTATCAAACACGATCGAATTTGAAGATCTAGCAACTACAGTTTGCACGAAATGGCCCAAACTGACCAAAATGCTTTACCATAGCAACGCAGGAATGTAACAACATTCCATTGAAAAATTCTAAAATTTTCAAATCAACTCGTACTAATCTTGGTTCTACACAAAAATCACACCTTAATACCATTTAGAAATAGGGTTAAAACGCTTAGAAAATCGCTAAAATTGTCCTTAGACCTGTTGCGCAATGATATGTTGACTAATCGAAATTTTTCCAACGGATATATGTACTTTGATGCCATGTTTATATATGCTGGTAATGTTTATATATGCTGGTAAGTTTATATATACTGGTAAGGCTATTCTGCATGGTTAACGATTTCAGGCTAATCGTGTATTTATCCATTCGGCTATTACTTCATCCCTAGTCCATGATTTTCAGTCTACTGTGAGGCATTATTAGAGTAGGCTATGGTCCATCTAATTTGCATCTCAGTATACGATTTTCCAACCAGCCACAATTTTGTATTCAATATTTTGAATTGTAATGTCATTCATGAGAATCACAAGATTCAGAACAATTATAGCCAGTATACTTTTCATTTCAATGAGGTTAAATAAAACTCGGTTAAACTTTTTCGGATATTTATTGACTAGAGCTGTAGTCAATTTATTATTATAAGCTATAAGCTTCTGTTTGTCTCATCTCAGTTTTAACTTAATTACTAGTCAGAAACGTATTGTTAGACTATTTGATAGGTTTCCCGATTGTTATACGTATATAGAAGAATCGGATAACTTTTACTGACAAATAGTATTCGATTTTGTAATACCTTTTTTATTGATCCATCTTGAATCAGTTCGGCACTGGTTGTATAATTTACATTTTTTTACATTTTTCCTTTATTCTTTGAGTATTTAGAGGCAAATAAAGAAAGGTTTTAATTGAATTCAATTTATTTTCCTCAGAGAAAAGCCTCGGAAACAATCAGATTTATTTAAACACTATGCAGAAATTTCCAGGTCTTATAAATTCCCGGGAATATTCCCGGAAAGTTTCCACATTTGAAAATTCCCGGGAATTTTGCAACCCTAGTTGGATGAAATATAAACTCAATCGAGATGACTCAACAAATAAAATTCTAAAAGGACGATTGGGAGATATTTGGTATTCTATCACCCCAGAAATTCTTGAACCTTATTATAGTTCAATGACACGCCGTTGCCAGATGGTAGTAGAAAATAATGGCTATAAGATAAACTATTGATCTTAAACATCCCTATTTGACAATTGAAATATATAAAAGTACTAATTAATTAATATAATATGTTAATATTGGTTCAAATATGGAGTTGCAATAATTATGAATTATACTGTAAGTCAGAAGAAACGTGTATTAAATATAGTAAACAAATTGATCATCAAATTTACTCGAAATATGATATTCGAAATCTACACCCCTGAAAACCCCATACCAATCGTTTAAAGCAAGTTTCTAGCATTTTTTTGAGATTTGTTTACCTTATTGTATCTTATGTAAACAAAAGTAAACAAATAATTTATCATATAGATCTGAAAATATGATATTCAAAATCTACACCACTAAAAATCCTAAGTCTACCTTTGGAAGCAAGTCTTTCGCATTTTTTTGTAATTTATTTACTTTATGTATCTAATGTAAACAAAGTAAACAAATAATTTATCATATACAGGGTGGCCCGTAAGTTCTAATAAAATTGGTGTGAAAATATGTATATAAAAGTGTGAAAATATGCACATAATCTTTTTTATTGCCATACATTATAATACATTTAAGATATCAAACATACATCGTGGCTTTGCAGTATTAATAACAATGACAATCTTTAGTAGTGTCGTACAATGATATCTATTGTGGTAATGTAGTAATTTATTTAGTATAGAAAAGGTGTGAAAAATTTTTGTTCCATTTTTTTGCAAAGGTGCGAAAATTTCGATTAGATCTTAACACTTAATCGTAGCCGTATCATTTGACGCCTGCATGTCAATTTTCACACCTCTACTACTTGCCAATTTTTCAAATCAATTCGGACAAACACACACACAAAAAAAATCCAAGCGTTTTAATATATAAGATTTGGTTTCTAGGGTATTTATAGTCCAGAAATAACATTATCCAAAGTTCTATAAGTAGCCCTAATACTTGATTGCGTGGCCTTTCATTATTTTAATTTCATTCAATCGTTTCGATAGTGTTCTGTATAAATCTCAAAACGTTTCGATCGGGAATTTTTCTCACTCTTCTTTTAGAACGTCTCGGAACTCGACTAGAGATTTCGGTTGGAACTTCTTCCACCTTACATTTCTGAGTAAAATGTCCCATACGCTTTCGATAGGGTTTTGGTCGGGTGATTGTGGAGGCCATACCAATTTCTTTATTTTTTTCGATCCAAACCACTTGTCTACAATTTTTGCTGTGTGACATGTAGCATTCTCCTGTATGATTAAGGGGGCTTTTTCTTCCTCCGAAACTTTCCCCAGAAAATTTTGAATGGTTCTAAAATAATAGATATATACAGTTGAGAATTTAAATTACCCTTAACTTCAATCAACGGACCCATTTTATCATAGGAAATGCATCCCAACACAAGGGAACCTACCGCTGGGTTGAAACAAATTAAATCTGGATTCATCTGAAAATATTATGACTTTACAATCCTTCATTACCCAAAACCTATGGTTGTTGTAATAGTCTAACCTTTTAAGTATGTTATTTCTTGTTATCAGTGGATTTTTACAAGGTTTGTGTCCGCGAAAACCCTGATAATGCAGATTACGCCTCACAGTCTTTTGAGAAACAGAAACTTGTCTGCCAGTATTGAAAAGTTCTGTAATGCTTCGTAAACAATTGGTGCTATTATTTTTCACAATAGTTTTCAACTGACGTGAAGCCCTAAGAGAAATAGATTTACGTCGCCCAGTCCTTGTCTGATTCATCGTTGAACCGGTCTTTTTATACTTTTGGATTATATAATATATTGTAGTGTACATCAAGAATTGTGGCGATTTCTCGAATCGACTTTCCTCCTCTTGAAAGGCCTGCAGCTTGATTCCTCAGAGCCAGCGAGATTTCCTTGGATCGGGGCATTATGAAAATATAATTGCTACATGTAAATTTTAAAGTTATAATTGAAGTCATTAGGCAATTCCAAATAAGAGAGTATTCAATATAAGTCGATCTCTTCAATATACAATATTGTAAACTACTATGATTATTTAATATTTTTCATCATGGGATAAAAAAAAGATCACTGTTGAAATACTTTTGTCAGCTTAGTGTACATACATACATACATACAGACGGACGAGATACTTCGTCCATGCTAAAAAGGTGACAATAACGTCATAATTCCATGATGATTCGACATTTTTTGATGAATAGAAATGTCAGTTTTTTTCGACTATACTCAGCCATTTTAGGTGATAGAAAGCTGAATTGATAATAGACTATAGCACGTTATTATTTTTCAGATATTATATAACTATCATCAAAAATGATGGCACATTACTCTACTATAACGTCATCATTACGCATCAAAATAGTGAAAAATGACAAAATTCCAGATCATGAACAAAGTTCATAGATTTGGCCATTTATGAACCTTGGGTTATGGCATGAACTTTTTTTATGACATGAACTTCTCATTTTTGACATGAACATGGCTTTTTTGGTTTTTGGAAAAATTAATTGGAAATGTTACCAAATTGATCAAATATTGTAAGTGAAATATGTCCTAGAGCTTATTATCAACCATTAAAAGTCAAAATAGACCATACACATAGAATACGAATACCCTTAAAAATTTTGTTTGATCGATCCTTTAGTACACTAGTTCTCTATGTTTACTAATGGAACCTGGATTATATGATGGAGAAACTGCTTCTTATTCCTCAAGTTCAAACTGTTCATCAGCCTTTGGAGTAACTGAAACCTCAAAAAGACCAAAGGTTTGCTAATTTTGTTCGAGGTTTTAACATTCTAAATATTCCATCTTAATTAAAATAACTTATTCACCTATCATCATCCATATTACAATCATATAAAGGTTGTCATTGGGTGTTTAGCGTGTTTTAGAGGGGGCTGTGATAACTTTTGGACTTCCCAATGTTTCGTATCGGAAACATCGATTATCGCACATAAGTAAGCCCTTTAAATTATTCAAATTAGGCTGTGAAAAGAAAAGATCTAATTATGTAGCTATTCATTGTAGGCACTGCGACTCGGAAATTGTTTGGATAAGAGGAAACGAAGAGGATATAGGCAAAAGTACAGGAAAGAATGGGAGAAGCAGCCAGAGTTTCATGGTTGGCTCCAGTCAGTCACTACTAACAATAAGAAGGCTTACTGCGTAGCGCGTAGTAAAGAATTAGCTGCAATTGTAACTGCTCTGAGGAAGCATGCAAGTACCAATTTTAATATAACCAAAGTTAATGAACTAAGAGATCCGACAGTAACAAGAATCACAGAAAAATTGATTCCTCCTCACTTGTAAAGAAGTCAGAAATCCGTATGGCTGTACTTGTGGCGGAGCACAATTTAGCTTTACCTTGATGGATCATTTCTCAGATCTTCTTCCACGATTGTGTCCTGATTCTAAAATTGCTCACAAATTTAAATCGAAGCGTAAGAAGACTGAATCGATAATCACCAATGCCTTGGCTCCATATTTCACGAAAACATAGTTGATAAGCTAACCGAGTTAAAGTTTTCGATCCTACAGGGGCATTCAATAAATGCTAATCACTATATTTCAATGAGAGAGTATTACTAACCCAGTCAACTCAATGCAATTACATACGAGTACAAACATATTTCAACTCTATAACAAAACATAGAGGGAGTTGATTACTCAATTATTTCCCGAGTAACAGTGATTTTAGATATCTACATTTTGGACTATCATATTTTGCATGGCTTCTTGTCCTAATTACTCTGAAATTGAGCAACGGACGTATGTCAAATTTCGCACTACAGTACACCCTCGCTAATCCGAATAGCTTTATACCAATGATCTAAAAAATCGTTCGGATTAGTGTATTTGTTCCGATTAGTGAAATAACACTAATTCAATGGGGTATTAACTATAAAAAATTTGAATTGTTAGAATATTAGGATAATATTTTGTTATAATTACTTCTTTAATGAGGTTTCTCAATCTTATTGAAGTGTATAATATTATAAACGTTGATTTAAAGCATAGAGGCGAAAAAGATTATATTTCGGGTGTTTGGATTGTAAGAATGAAGTGTCCGGATTAGCGAGGAATCGGACTAGCGAGGTTCGGATTAGCGAGGGTGTACTGTATCCTCGAAATCCTTCCAAAGTATATTTATGAGGAGCTGGCAATGATATGTGGAGAAGATTCTCTATCATATTCAACAGTCAGAAGATGGGTAAACCTGTTTAGGGAAGGTAGGGCCTCTGTCCAAGACGCCCCTCGTCCTGGAGCACCAAAACTGGCGACCAACAGTGGCAAAGTGAGTGAGGTAAAGGAATACGTCGACTCTTTCCCCCATTCTTCGGTTGAGAACGTAGCTAACAATGTTGGCATTTCAACGGGAAGTGCACACGCGATTCTGAAGTCGGAGTTGGAACTGAGGAAGGTCCAAGTGCGATGGGTACCACATTGCCTAACTTCTCCACAAAAGGCCGCTAGACTCCAAATTGCCAAGGAAAACCTCACAATCTATGAACGGTGTGACCCAAGACAGTTATTAGAGATAGTAACAGGGAATGAAACTTGGATACAATTCAAGCCACCGATCAGAAAACAAGATGGCAGGGTATGGCTGAAAAAAGGAGAGATGCCCCCAGCTGTTTGTGTGTCCGACTTTCGTGCTCCGAAGGTCTTATACTGTATATTTTTCGATGGGCTAGGGCCCAGATCTCTGTTCCCAAAGGCCAAACACTTACTGGACAATTCTACGCTGATGTGGTGTTACCTGAGGTTAAGAAATCGTACTTTAAGCGTCGTCCAAAGACTGGAACACGCGGTCTCAAAATTTTGCATGATAATGCCAGACCACATAAAACTTTGGCTGTCAGGCAGAAAATTAAAGATATGGGTATGCACGAAGTCCTGCATCCACCTTACTCCCCTGATATAGCCCCATGTGACTTCTGGCTGTTCAGAAAACTCAAAGATCACCTCTCTGGACGAGAATTTGAAGATCAGCTCAGCCTTGGTCGGGCAATTTTCCAATACCTCGAAGTCATACCCAAGGATGAGTATAGGAAGACGTTTGAAAATTTGATTAAAAGGCTAAATTCTGTTGTAAAGTATAAAGGAGATTACTTTGAACATTCTTAGTAAAAATCATCAAATTTACACAATTATTTTTTGTTTTGGTGGGGTGTGATATTTATTGAATGCCCCTGTAATTGATGAAGGAACTGATGTGTCAAGGATTTAGTAGTTTTGTGCGTTTTTATAATGAATGTTCAATGCTTGTAAAGAGTATTTTGTACAAGCTTATCGAAATATCTAACTCGGACGCCGAGACGCTATTTAAGTGTATCATTGCAGAACTAGAGAGAGATACGATACCAACCAGTAATATAATCGGGTTCGCCGCTGACACCTGAAATGCAATGATGGGAGAGCACAACAGTGTCCAACAGAGAATGAAGGTAATTGTTCCAAACATTCTTACTATTAAAACTCGATTAATCTATATACAGTCGACTCCGCTTAATAGGGTCACATTGGTCAGAGGGCATTTTGACCCGATTAAGCGGAGAACCCTATTAACCGAAAATATATTTGTATTAGCTTCTATGTGTGATAGCTATTCCGGTCCTGCCAAAAGTGGCCCGATTAAGCGGTTGACCCGATTAAACAGTGGCCTATTAAGCGGAGTCGACTGTATAAATATATATATATATCAGTAACGAATTGACTGAAGAAACTGCCGGTCATAGAAAGCTAATTTTTGGCATGTGAGAGTCTTTTGGCTATGGCTCCAGTAACTTCTGAGCTCAGAGCAAAATGTCGACTCATCATGAAATTATGACGTCATTGTCACATTTTTTAAAGTTAAGCAACACAGTTATTCAAGCATAACTCAGCCATTATAGGGGATAGCACACTGAAATTTTAATAGAATATGTATACTAACATATCTCACATATGATGCAACTATTATCAAAAAATGATGACTCATCGCTTTGGTATGACGTCATCATTACTCATCAAAAATTTTTAAATAGACAAATTTGGTGATTTGCAGCGCAAGCAAGCGAAGCGGCTTGTATTCATTATGTACTGTATTTGCCATACCGCTCATCTTTGTGCACCCTATGCATCTAAGAAGCTTCCACGAACAGTGAAAGAGTTGGTGAGGGATATATATATACTCATATCTTTCCCACAATTCTATGAGACAAGCCGCATTCAAACAGTTTCAACATTTCGCCGAGGTGGAACCACATAAATTGCTAAGGCCGTGCCAAACCAGATGGCTGTCACCCCATATGTGTGTGTGACGCGGATAGTGGAACAATGGGATGCTTTAACTAGCATTTTTAATGCGCGGCAGAACAGGATCACCTCCTAGTTTAGCAAAGAATTAGCGGAATATTTCAGAATCACATTTTAAAGTTGTATTTTTACTTCCTAGATTTTGTGCTACCAAAGTTCACGCACTAAAACCTTCTTTTCCAGAGTTCCCACAGCTTGATGCCTCGCTTACATAGCGAGCTGAAAGCTCTCTACATTGATATTCTCAGTTGTTTTATGAAGGAAGACTACTGGAGACACTCTCCAATTCCACCAATTGACCCAACCTCACATGATAATATGGTTCCCTTAGCAAATATGTATAAGGGCACCAAGGTTGCATTGCTTCTTTCAGAAAATAAGGCTCAAGATGTGAAATATTTTTTACGAGTACATGAATACTATATCGAAGCAGCGTCCCAAATTAAATGACGATTTGCTCCCAATGCTGGAAATTTTGGACTCTAAATTTTCACATGAAACATTCCCGTCCCTCGTTCCTCTCACTACTCGTTTCCCGAACCTAATTTCACCAAACCAATTACAAGATTTGGACAAGTTTAAGGTACTCAGCACCTTTATGAAACAACTCCTTTCACTACCCCATGCAAATGCAGATGTGGAAAGGATATTCTCTGATATTAATCTCATCAAAACAAATTCTAGAAATAGACTCCACACAAGTACAGTGGAAGCTCTTTTGATAGTGAAAGATGGAATTAGGTCTTATGGGAATAGCGTTACTTTCTCACCCCCAAAGGCCGTCATTGATAGGATGACAGCCGATATTCTATATGATACACCTATCCTGGATGAATTGGAGTTTGCATAACATAAAACAATAGCGGTGTGATGTTGGCAAATACAAAAGTTTAGGATATTATTTTTAGAAAATTGAACGAATACGGCTTGTATTCAGTATGATTAAAAACTGATTATTATGTGCCCATACTGCAAATATAACTTATGTTAATAACCATTCTTGTCTTAATTATTTTGGCATGAACATTGGCACAAACTTTTCATTTTTGGCATGAACATTGGCATGAACTTTTCAATTTTGGCATGAACATTGACATGAACATTTCAATTTTGGCATGAATAACCATAATTAATCAATGTGAGCCTAGGCGTCTCATACGCACATGAAGTGTTCGCCGTCCGCGAGCACAAGCAAGCGAAGCGCGCTTGTTATAAGAAAATCACATTAGGGAGAAAAATAAAAATATTTTATCGATTGTTGCCGAATTAGATAGAAACTAACTTATAGGTCATGGCAGTGCTTAAACTGGGTATATTTGTATGTACAGTCAGAGGACAAAAGTATTCGACCACTTCATTATTATGTATTCGTATCTTTGTAATTGGCATAACATCAACAATATTTCCATTAATCAGAATCAGCTAGAACAAGATGAACCCTTGAGTGTTTGCAGTGGAATCCATACTGTATTTTGAAAATTCTGAGATAATTAGCTCATTAATGAGTTAATGAGCTCATAATCTTTCGCAAAGTGAGTAACAAGAAATCTGCTCGAGATAGAGAAATTTAGACGTTATATTTGGAATCTACACCCCTTTGTTACCCAAGGATTTCATTTTTAGATTGATTGAACATCTTTGCTGCTTAATAATTAGATTTTTGTGTCGGTTCTGCCACTTCAGCTACATTGTGCTATTGAAACCACTTAGTAAAGGTGGCTAAGGTGGCTGAGCCGACACAAAAATCTAATTATTAGGCAGTAGAGATAGGGTTGCCAGACGTCCGGATTTCGAACCATTTGTCCGGAGTCCGGGAATGGGATGAATTTTTCGGGTTTGGAGAATTTTGAGTCCTGTCCGACTACTCACTACTCAGGACTGTCAATATATTCTATCCGTATCTAAGTTATTTAGTTAGCTATTGCTCTGCTGCAAACGTGTCACTCTCTAATATTTGAAGAAAGATTGCAAGTTTGTGAAATTTGGATAATTACTGATTTGTAATGCTACCATAGTGTACGTATACTACTGAGTACTTACCCTAACTGCCTAACATGTTTCGTAATGAGTATACAGTCAGGATCGCTTATTATGAACCACCAGGGGATCAAAGAAATCTGTTCATAATAGTAGAGATATTTCATATTAAGCGAACTCGGTTCAATACAAATCCTATCTAGAAAATGAAATTGGGATCTGGAGGTTAGTTCATAAAAAACGAATGTTCATATTAAGCGGGTTCATAATAAGCGACCCTGACTGTACTTGGAATCTTCTTTTTGTTTCTGTGTTCAATGGCTTCAACGATGAATTATGATATGTAGATATGTAGTCACGTGGGTCAAGGGTCATTTTATGTGTCTTTGCAGCTCTGGTTTACAGTGAATTACCTACATTCAAATTGTTATTTCAAATTTTATTCTCTGAGATTTTAGTTTACCCGCAACAACTAATAGACGAAATATAATTTATAATTTCTCTTGATTATTTATGTATTCTGTATATTTTGATGATAAGTTATTGATAAAAATTTAAAATTAGATAACATTACAATAAGCATTTTTTTAGAGAATAAATTATGTCCGGGTTTGGCCTTTTGAAAATCTGGCAACCCTAAGTAGAGATGTTCAATAAATCTAAAAATGAATTCCTAGGGTAATTAAGGAGTTTAGATTCCGAATATAACGTCTAAATTTCTCTATCTCAAGCAGATCTCTTGTTACTCACTTTGCGAAAGATAATGAGCTAATTATCTCAAAAATTTCAAAAATTTCAAAATGCAGTATGGACTCCACTGCAAACACTCAAGGGTTCATCTTGTTGCAGTTGATTCTGATTAATGGAAATATTGTTGATGTTATGCCAATTACAACGTAAAATACGAATACATAATAATGAAGTGGTTGAATACTTTTGTCCTCCGACTGTATATAGAAAAGCGAAAGTTCTGAGGCACACCTAACGTTTTGAGGCGTACAAATATGCCGCGGCTACTACTGTTTTTCGGAACAAAACGAGTTGCTAACATACAAATAACACAATGTATTGTTGAAATACTAAAATAATAAAAATGTTACAATGGCGTATTACATAGGCTGATCCAAGAGGATCTAAACTAGATTAATATATAATTTTGAATGCAATACGGTACTGTATGTAGTAGGTATTCCAATTCTGACTACATTCTGATACTAAACTAAATGAAACCTTTTTTCTTGACATTTAGAACAATAATGGAGTGTTTGCATGCTCAGCACAAATGAATACAAAGCAAAATTCTCAAGTCTTTTCGTTTTTTTGTCCTGAGTTCTCTTACAGCAGAAACATCTACCGATTCGGGTTGGTTGCTGCGTTCCAGCAGTAAGAGGTTTGGGTAGTTGAGTAGCATCGATTTAGTTGGGGTCTGGGGCAGATACAAACGTATCTAGACCGGAATGTGAAAACAGTCCAGGCTCATTAATCACTAACTCAACACTTGCAGGTGTGTGTACACTGCGTGACTCCATGGACAAAGTAGTCATACACCCTAATACGTAATTTCAATACAAATTGTTATAACACTAATCCATTTGTGAAGTCAAATAACATTTAATTAGCAAGAAATACTGTAAATATAGCTAAAAATTCGTTTCCTTTACATTCAAATTACTCACTTTATGAACATTTGACATAATTACTCTCCAGGCAACTTTGGTATTTTCGAAATTTGTTACCCTATAACATATATCACGAGTTGCCACCATTGTATATATATGCTGGCATTGGTGGTACGAGGTGGAACAGTTTAAAATGTTTAACATGGGAGGGTAATCGAGTGGAAATTTACAAAGTGAGTAATTCGAATGTGGAGTAATCGTTAAATTAAGCATATCTCTTACAGATTAAATGCCCTTTACTCCCTAAATAGCTTAGTATGAATACTTTATTCCAGGCAGTGTATACTTTGTTAGATTTGAAAAGGAAATTTGAAAGTGGTGCATGGTGCTAGCAAAAGACGAAGATAACAACTAGATGAGGCATCAGCAAATTATCGTATTATATGTATCACTTATTCTCATGTTTACATTTATTGGAATTGTAGTCTAAATTCTAGCAGTGGCCGGGGCCTCTCTGATTCTCTCAGAGGCCCTGACTACTTGCACATGGTATTTGGTTTGTACAGTTGACTCTCTCGTTAGTGCGAACATGGATTAGACGTAGAGTAGTAAGGAATATACTTTATAAACAAATCCCCTACATACTAAAGTACGTGCATATTACAAACTAATTTGGTTAGTACGAACTCCGGATAAGACGTACACATTTTGATGGTGGTCCATTGGTGTACGTACTAATGAGAGTCAACTATATTTTTAGATTAATTAATTATTTTAATCTTCGCCCTAGTTATTAATTGTATTATTGTATAATTTTTGGCACTGCTGGCTAAATGGAGGTTTATTAAGATGTTAATTCAATACACTACAACTACATGCAATATACATATCAAAACTAAGAAGTACAGATGACTTCTAATTTGTGAAATTCTATTTTTACATCCATTGGTAAATATTGTCCATGGTCAATTTGGCCGGGGTGACGTTCTGTTTCCCTCTCTTGAAAGGTTTTCTGTCTGCTGCCCCATCGAAATTTCTTTACAGATTTGTCTACGTCTTTTGTATATCAGAAATTGTCCCCACCCATACTCCTTTATAATTTCTTCTTCCGTGTACATTTCCAGCATGTCTAAATAGTGGTTTTGGTGTATCTTGTCCCGTCTAATATGCGAGGTAATGCCGTTTCGCTCTGAGCAATATGTCACCTTAACCTGTTCAGCAGTGCCTATTTTTGTCGCAATTTCTTCGATAAATTGGGAACTGATTGTGCTGCGTCTCTGTCCCAAACTTGTGCATAAAACTTCTTTATGCTCAAATTCACCTATCGTCAGATTAACGGTGAATTTGGTATCTCTGTTAGTCGTAGATAAGGGAGCCGTTTTAAATGTGTGTTCTTGATGCTTGATTTGTGACATGTTTGTATATTGTGGGTTGTATTGTATTTGAGCAGCTGTTAACGCCATTATTTATACTTCGTTGATTCTATTTTAGTTTATTTGTAAAAAATCACTAGTATAATCGGTGTTAGCTGAGATCTGCGAGAAAATTGCCAAATTTAGAAATACATTTAATTTTAGCTATTCATCATTCTATTTACGATTGAGTGAATAACTGTCTATTTGGGTACAAGGAATCTGCTCTTTTCATATGATCCTAAATCTGATGATATAATCATGGTTCTATATTTAATCTAAATGTCAACAATTGCGCAATAATATCGGAATTGATTTTTCGAGTTTGAGAATATTGCATCTTCATCTTCTGTTGGCTGTCTTGTTGAATGAAATTTGCATTTTTTCACAATTTAGTATACTAAATTCCACTTCCACACACACATTTGTAACAATCGACTTGTATACGCAAACAAATGACAATACTATAATCAACCGAATTCACAATTTGGAAAGTTGATTTATCATTTTCACACAGAATTGTAGTCAAAGTATGCCTGCATGCCTTGTATGATATCCCGTCTTGGACAATTTAATAATTTGTTATGACAAATCAATTTGCGCTATGTAGCACCTCATTTATTTATATGTAATACATCACTAATTCAATTTACACTGAACTCTATCGAATTCGAAGGGACCTCGATTTTAGTACGATATAAGGGGGACTTCGTTATAAGATACCGATGTAATTCTGTATTAGTAATGCTATGATGGTGGGACCAAAAATCATTTCGATATAATTGAGTATTTCGTCATATCCGTGTTCAAAATTACGGGATTTGATTGTACTATGTATACTTTTGCGCAAATCAATCTTTTTGCTAAATCGTATCTTGAAAATACTTCGCAGGGCATGCACAGCAAAACCTGGATAGCTCTTCTTTGCACATCATCGTTTTTTCTCTTTGAGTGAAAACATTCCCATTTTGTCTCGAAGTTGTCCACACGTTCACCCTCAAAACCAACTGATAATCTGTGCTATTTTCTTTGCTGCATCAGTTGTTCTAAATATCGAGTAGAGCAAATACAACAAATACGCGGGGCCAATACCAATGCTGTAGAAAACAACAGGTGATGGAAAAGCAACAGTCCTCTATTCTATGACAGTGGCGTTCTGAATTTCTTTCTATGTTTCCCTATAGCCATCTCCACTTTTCAAATGACTCAACTTCTCTATACAACTTTCCCCTTGTTAGTAGTAATTAATGTAGTCAATATGCAAATCCTGTGGAAATTAGCTGCATAATTGGGTAATTGTGGCATCCACATTACCAATACTAGATTCTATTATTAGAATCGAGTCATTGCGTTCAGTTTGGGAATGCATTTCGGACTCAGAGTAGCTGTACTAAATTGTGAAAAGTCATTTCTTGAACTGAACTGAAAATCAGAGCTTTTGTGTACGCTACTACTTGGCATTTTGAAGCATTTTGACAAACCTTATACACGTGCCAAGTTTATTTATTTATTGCTTACATCAGAGGCGGCGCCAGGACTCCGCCACTTGGGGGCACAAATCATTTCCAGTGGTGCACCAACATTTTTTGGGTACATATTACCCGTCAATGAGACTAATATGTATATAGTACATATATATATATAGAGAGAGATATAGATATATATCCACATATTATGTTATTTTCTTACACTTACTGTTATTTTATTACATTTAAATATTGGTGTACACCAGGCGTGTCAAACTGGTGGCCCTCAGGTTGCTCAGAGATGGCCCGCCAGCCAGTTGCGAAAAAATATTTTAATTGAATGAATCAGTAATTAAAATCTATTCGTTTCTATCATGGCCCGGGGAAAGAGCTGGGGTTATGAAATTGGCCCACTATCTGATTCGAGTTTGACACACCTGGTGTACACTATTGAATTAGAGAAACCTGTTTCTCGATATAATAGAAGCCTAGTAAAATAGTGCGAAGGCATGGACAAATGAATGACGCATGTATTCCTGTCAGAAATTGGTGCCCCCTACAGGGGGGCACCACTAATTATAGAGGGACACGAGCCTCCCCTGGCCCCCCTGGCGCCGCCACTGGCTTACATACTGTTAGCCAATATTCTTTCTATTAATTATGGATCATGTTTGGTCATAATTGTGAAAATTAGGGGATGAAAGGAAAAATCAATTACCGATCCATTTTTATAACCCCAATTATCCTAAAGAAAGGCTCGATTTTTTAATTTTGGATGCCGCCGTTCGATTTTTCATTGGTTTACATCTGAATTTCAATTTGCTCATCCAATTTACCAGCACAGTGCAAAATATCTATCCAGTTTACAATTTGTTTTCTGTTCTCCATGCCTTTACACACCGACTTCATCCACCGATAGGTCTGAAGCTGATTTTTCTTTACATAAATGCAGAAAAAAGCACATGTCATCCGAAATGACATTTTACATTAGATGAAATTGACAATGTTTCTATTTTTATAAAACTCATGTGCGTATTTGTCAAAAATGCTTGATTACCATTTTGTACTACACATCTATTTTTAGAAGCACGTATGATGATATATATATCTATATCTCATAATAGCTGTGAATGCGATATTAGAATTAGAATCTATCCAGAGCATATTGAGATAAAAATAGTTATCGCATAATGCAAAATTCTTGTGAAAACATATGGCAATCGTATTCATATATTATATCTATATACTTTTAACTCTAAAATACTTTAACATATACCACCTACATCGAATATTTACCAAATCAATCAATGGCAAGTAGATCTGATAAACCCACTCATTCGAATTGGGATGACCTGCAAGGAGACGAAGTTACCCATGGAGATGGTACTAGTAGTAGGTTCCTTAACACCCTTCAAATGCACGATCAAGAATTTTCATATGATGAGTCCTCTGAATATGCTTCTTCTGAATATGATGTGGATGACAATTTATATGGTTATCTCGAAACTCAGAAACCCATGCACAGTGTCACCAGCGAGGCTGAAACACCACCAATACAGGGTGATGTGGATTATTACACCACAACGCACCCCTCCTCAGTCCAGCTAGTCAATTAGCTGCTGAATCACTGCCACGGCTGCAGATAGCTTCTTCTACCCCAACAATTCCCTCCTCAGATCAAGATGATGCGAACCCTCAACACTTTATCTTCCCACCTTCTCGAATAGAAACAAAGTCTTGTAGAAGAAGCGCTCTTCTAGTCCACATTCGGAGCAAATGGCAAAACGACTCGATTACCACTATAATCCTGCTTCCAAGCCTTTGAAAGCCGTTATCACTATTTACTATATCGGTGAAGAAGTAGAGGAGACAGTTCAACCAACGCAACATTCGCTAGTACCCAAATACGACATTAGTGCCAACATGCCAACTTACTATACACATACCGCAACGAACTGGGAAAATCGACATGCCTTTATTCCCAATCCTGATCAGAGGTCCTCAACTGGGTTCTGCCGTACATATCTGTATGTATATACTATCGAGGCCAATCGTGAAAGAGAACAACAAGTTGCTAAAAAAGGCTATCGAAGAAAGCTGTATGCTAGAGAAACGCCTCTTGAAAGATTCTTTCCTCAACTGTGGACCGCGACAAATGCAAAGCTCCACAATAATCCAGTTATGTCTGAGAAACAACTCGAAGTCTTTCCTTTCTATAAGGAACCTTATGAAAATGCACTCTCCGTAATCAGTGAGCCAGAGAAGAAGTTTGAGAAAGTACCGCTTGCAATTGAAGAGCCTATCAACATGCTACATCCAAATCCGCCGAGCCAACAGCATTCTCTCTCTCAGCACAGGCAGTACCTACGTGATTGTAATGAGCCGATCAAATTCTTCAATGCTATCTACCGCTCTTATGAGATGGTTACCATTTTGGAACAAACCAAACTCTATCTTAAGCAAAATAAGTTTTATGATTGGAAGGAACCTACCTATGAAGAGATACAATGTTTCATAGGACTACTCCTTTGGACATCGCTCGTGCCGTTATCCAATCGTCGTTCCTATTTTAGTGAGTCTAAAATCTAATATCAGCCACATTTCGCAGCTCACCCGAGGTCGCTTTGTAGAACGCTTAGTATGCTTCATTTCACGAACAACAAATTCCTCTCAAAGGAACTAAATACAGCGGAGCGCGTTTTGAGGCCAAACTTGGGAATCAACTCAAATCTGTGAATGCCAATTCTGCTAAACTAATAAAAGCAGCTCGGATCTCTCAGTAGATGAAATGATGATCAAATTATATAGTAGGAGTGTGGTGCGCCAATACATGCCAGCTAAGCCCAACAAATACGGAATTAAAGTGAGTTTGAATCAATGAATTAGAGCAGTAAATTGCATTTTTAGAGAACATCTCCTATTAGCATTGATGGTGTCACACGTTTGTCCATCAGTAAGCGCTAGCCTGCGAAATTTAGTTTGGTTGGATTCACACCAAAATTGGTAGGTAACCATCGTGTACAGGATGTTAAGAAATTTATGTTCCAATATATACTTGCAGTCCTGTTCCAGATTAACAGTAGAGAATAGTGTGGTTGTTATTCATTGTATCCACCTTTTCGTTCAATTCCGACATTTTCGATAGCGTCGTCGTTATTAATTAAATCTAGAAAAACAGGCAATGAAGCTAGTTACATAGTATGTAAGATTCTGTCTTATCCAAGTTTCTCATTATAATGCGACTAATACATGCTGCTTATTATGAACCCCCTGGGGACCAAAATCCTGTTCACAATAGAGAGACTTCATATTAAGCGAACTCGCCTTAATACAAATCCTATGGAGTCTGTCGATATGGGACCAGAGTGTTTGTTCATAATATACGAGTGTTCATATTAAGCGGGTTCATAATAAGCGACCCTGACTGTACTACTATGTAATACGAATTATTATTAAGCTGTTTTCATTAATTTTTAGGTATGGTCAATTTGTTGTGGGTGCTGTGGTTATTCACTCACACAAAACATCTATTTAGGAAAGAGCGGTGGAGCCGAAGGAGGTCGCCAGGTAGTAATTGAACTAGCACAGCCATATTTAGACCTCGGCCACGTTATCTACTGTGACATATTCTTCTCCCACATTGAGCTGGCTGCCTATCTGGCCAAGCGTAAAACGGGAATGGTCGGAACTTCCTCTACAACCAAACTTCCACCAGATCTTGACTACCTGCGATTCCATCCTCAATAGAAAAGCAATGCCATCGAAAGACTATTCGTGATGAAAACATGCACTATACGCACCAACTCATACACAGTCCACCCATTCTCAAGGCGTACAATTTCCGAATGGGAGGAGTGGATAGACATGATAGATCAGTAGGCCAGCATGCAATACCTCTTTCATCCAAACGTGGGTACATGAAAGTTTTCTTTCATATTCTGGATTCGGCGGTCGTTAATGGATGGATCCTGTTTAAAACAGCCAAGCAAGAGAGGCGAATGGAACTCAGCAGCGAAGCAGCGTCACACTCTAGCATGGTTTAAAGAGAGTGTGATTCTCTCATTGTGTGGTGACTATACATCTAGGAAGAAGTCCAAATCAGTCCATGAACCAAAGGCATATGTACCTAGCCAGTCGATAGACATGATTGCTCAACACCAGATTCGACCATCTCTACAAATCCCTGACCTGCAATGTTGAAAAGCCAAATGTCAACTCTGTAGGAAATCAGTTCGTACAGCGTGTTTCTGCTGTAAACTAGCATTTTGCTATAGCTGTGGTATTCAGCACCAACTTTCGCTCGTATGTGTTATTACTGATCCGGGCTTGGAACAAGAGATTCCACCACATCTACATACAACAGAGGAAAATGAACAAGTAATATCATTAGAGAGTCCAAGTGAATCGCATACGGACTCGGAGAGTGATGTCTGATGGACCCCCCCCCTCCTCCACATACACACATACACAGGAAATATTTGGAATGAAGCATTGAACTCTAATAGAATATTTCTATTTACATGGACCATGCATGTTAGTTGTATTTTCAAACAAATTTATCAAATTATAGTATCGCCACCAGATATGTTAATCATCTATTAGCAATAGTATACCACAGCAGATAAAACAGTAGAGAAACAGTAGAGAAAAATTATATCTAATAAAATTATATAAAATTATATATAGATCGAGGTTGATTTCGACTTCATCAAAAGTTTAGCCTAAAATATTTTTGATGAACTTCAAAATACTTTATCAATTAATAAATTTTAAACTACGGTGCCAGGCAATGAATTATCTAGGAGCTCGAGACGCTCCTTTAGGCGTATGATTTTAAACCCGCAAAGTATTTAGGAGCGTAAAAATTCCGAAAAATACCTAATTTACCTAATATTGTCATGTTATTTAGCGATTTAGGCGAATGAAATTTTAAAAATTTTAGATTAGGAGCGTATCTCTAGAAGACTATAATACCATGGTGCCAGGAAGTACCAACGATATTTTTTTTAAAAATTTTAAAATGTCTTTTCGTTTATAATTATCTAATTTTATTCCATAAAAATCAGAAATAATTATTGTGGTTGATTTTAGTAGGCCCACCCGTAAGCCGCCTCTGAATGAATTATCAACTAGAGATTTACGTAACCGATTGTCCTCTCTACTAGCACGTCTTGAGACAGTTGCTGAACAAAAAAATGTTTCCAGTAATATCTACCTGTCAATGTTTCGTGAATTCCCTTGGGCTTATATTTCCTTCTTACATTACACAAGTTGTTAGCACATGCACCGGAAATCCTAGTCCTCTTGGCCTGAGTTCTATGGTGTCCGTATGTAGGCCTCTCACTTGTCACTATCTCGTCGTGAGTGTCAAGGTTTCAGTAAAATGTCACATGTTCATTGGCAAATAAAAATGTCCAAAGCAATCCTTCTAGATCCTCTCCAGGCAAAAGAACGGATGGCTGTTTTCGACGAAGTCCGTCTTCTTTGACAGGGACTTGAAGAGAACACGGAAATGAAAATCCGCATGGCAAAACTATAAAGTCGCGAAGGATTTTTACATAATTACATTAATGATATTATATAATATTTTATTTAGTTTGTTTATGATTTTGTACGTTAATTCAATAAAATAATAGCCCAGTTAACTCTTTGTATAGCTTCATAAAGGAAACTTTTAAGGGAACGTTTCCTTGTTGGCCGTTGGTGAGACAATATGTACGTACTTACAATATCAATTCAAAATGAAATTTGGAATTGCCGAATCGCGATTGAATTGAAGGAAGGTGCTGTCACGAAGTAATAATATGAAGTAGCGGTTCAATATACCTCACATATGATGTAACTAACAAAAAATGATGACTCATCACTCTGTGATGACTTCGTCATTACACATCAACAATTTTTAGATTGACAAATTCGGTGATTTTACGTGTGATATCGATTATAATAGTTGGACAGACGTATTTAGAGATGTTATCTCCCTTATAATTAATGAATGTGACCCCAGGCGCCCAAAGGGCGCCTCCAGCGGACTCAAAGTGTCCGCTAGCCGCGCAGCGCCAGCAAGCGAAGCGAAGCGTGCTTGTTTATATATAAATCTTTTATATCTTGTTGGAAACATGGTAAGAAGTCCTAAATTAAATATAGTTATTCAACACAAACATATCATATTAATTTAGTATAATGGCTACCAGACCACTCATTGTTGCTTCCTTTTGTTTCCACAACACTTTGTTTTTTGAATATATGTATATATATTTTTTTAATTTTCATTTTTTAATTAAATTTTTATTTATTTATTTTTTTTAACAGAAGAAAGAGAACTAATACAGATTGAAAATAAAATTGATCCTTAACTATATTCATCTATATTCAAGTTTCCACTTCCTATTTAACTTCGGTTGCAACCAGAGCAGAACCATAATTCGTTCTTTGGGACTTCTAAAAGGTATCGGCTATTTCGGAAACAGAATATATGTGACCAATCTTTGCAAATATCACATTGCAGCCACTCATCATCAGTACTCGAATTCTTCTTTCCAATAACACCAGTCATTTCGCTTCCATTACAAATCTGACAGAGGGCTTTGCCATCATCAGTATCATCATTAGTATCACTCTTCTCTTCAGTAGGTTGTAGTGGAATAATATCAGTTACAGCAGAATATGTACCAGTCTTGTAACCAGCTCCGGTTCTCTTTCTTAATATCTTACTACGTTTAAGTCCCCATCTATGCTTTTTTACTGACTCTTTTGCAACTGTAATGGAATGACTTAGCCTCTTCTTTTTCTTCAAGCAGTGATATAAATTGATGTTTCGGTTCAATACATAATTCCCTAAAGATCTCGAGATATCCTTGGCATCCATCATAGCATCTTATTACATCTAATGCAGCTCCTAAATTCATCAGCTCAATTTCAACAGAACCAATTTTATGGTTCCTAAATCAATTTGTGCAGATTTTCATTTAGGTTTGATGTTTTCCTACCCCTGACTTTTTGCAGAAATTCCTCGCTAAGATATGGCTCTAGAATGCCTTGGACACGTTGACTACACTACAAACTGAGGTATCTTGGATGTTTCGGTGGAGCATTGCCTATTGCAATGGCCTTTTGGTAACTACACCAAGAATATTCTCCTTTTTTGCAATATCGATGCATCTCTTTACAGTTCTCGTCATTGGCAGACAGATGAAATATAATCCCCATCAAAGCTTCCTGGATATGTGGGATAGTGCAGTCCAAGTTATTTTTTATGACTAAGCCATCGAGCGAGGTTATTTTGTCGATTAGAATATCGCTCAAAAGATTTATTTCAGAAACAGAATCAGGAAAAGGGAAGTTCTATTCTTCACTTTCATGTTTAATCTCGCTTAGTTTTGTATCGATTTATTCTTGTGATTTTCTTCTCCTCACTCTTTGATCTGCATTTCAATAATAAAGTGTTCATTTCAGGTTTCATCGCAGCAATATAATTCTTTTGCTTGTCAAATAAATGCTGTCTAATACGTTTTTGTGCGTGGGATAGACACTCACGTCTAGAGATTTCAATTCCGTATTCAGCATATTTTTCTATTACACTCGAGTATATAAGTTTGTTATCGATAGATATCACAACAATAACAGGGGCTAATTTTGATTCTAGAGCAACTGAATTCACATCTCCATAATTCTTAGATGGGCAAAGATCTATATGCTTGCTGAACCATTCTATGTAATCTTTCCGAGTAATCCTAGAGTTTCTAAGTGCCTGTTGTTTCTCAGTGCAAAGTCGGCATGAATTACATGCGATCTCAAAATCTAACACTTTGCCACTATCGATACTAATGGCACTAGCAAAACATTATCTAGGATGACCACCACCCTTTGAACCACCTCTACGTTGGTAGGCGCCATCATAGGAATCTTCAACTTGCATCATATCGTTATCTGGAATATTACAACTTTCACTTAGTTCCTTTGCAACACGCGTACAACTATTCTTGCCAATTTTCATTACAGCACGACTGAAATGGGTTTAGGTGTCATAAAAAGCTCTTTCTCCTAGAGTTTTTGGCATACCCATAATAGTGTTCAATATATCTAATGATCTTTTTCCAATCCCAACGATGCGAGCCCAGCTATATATATACAAGCGCGCTTCGCTTGCTTGCGCTGCGCGGCTGGCGGACACTTTGTGTCCGCCGGAGGCTCCCTTCGGTCGCCTGGTGGTAACATTGGTTAATTGTAAGGGAGATATCATCTTTAAATATCTCCATCTTAGTTTTAAAATCGATATCACTCGAACTAACACCAAATTTGTCAATTTTGAAAATTTTGATGAGTAATGATTATGTCATAGATGACGTCATATGTATGCATGTATGTATGTATGTATGTTTGTCCGTACGCGGGCTACTGCGAAATCTAACAGTTCGAATTTTTCCACATATCGTACACTTTTTTTAAAAACTTATATTAAGCTAAAAGCTAGCTCTCAATGCCAAATATAGTGTATTTTAATATGTTGATTCCAAATTTCACACTTAGAATGCCGTTAGGTTGATAATTCTCGATGTAATCCGATATTTATATTACACGTTCCTTCAAGTCACTTCCTGGAGCTGCACTATCGGTCTGTCGACCGATATTTTTTTTTACACCTCTGGTAAAGCTAACCTAGATGGAAAACTGAAATTTCTCACTTAATTCGCTGTGTTTAGTGTGTATATTTGTATAGTGGCATAGCTACTATACGAATAGTATAAGATGCCCACTTTAAAATAGGTAAATTAGGTTTGGTAGGCTGTCTGTATTTCCTATTATGACTAAGATTTAAGAGATATCGTTTTAAAATTTTAAAGGAGGGGAGAACAAATATAGAAAAGGGCACCTCGGTATAGATTTTGATTTTATGTAAATTAGCACGATAACACAGCATTTTGTCACTTTAGTTTCACTATATTAGCCAAAGTATACTAAGCAGAAACCTATATAAATACAAAAAATAGATAATGGGATCCCCTAAAAGGTAGTGTAATCCAAAATGATCGGACCAATATTCGATCTGCGAATAACGGATCGATTTTTTGTTTTGTCACCATCTCAATATATATTCAAAGCTCCGTAACTATATGGAATAATCGGGATGCACTAAATTCATCCAAATCGAACCATTTGTTTATTGATGGGTTACAGGAAAGGGTGTCTGCTTAATGGGCACTCTGGGATCCGGGGCCCACAGATTTTAGGCTTTAGATGTTCTACTGGAATAGTAATCCACCTCGGGATATGGAAGAATTCCTTTAATGTTTGTCCATAGCCTACTATAATAAGGCCTCAGAGTAACTTGCGAATTTGACACTAGGGATGCAGTAGAAGATGGTTGAAGAAATACATGAGCTGCCTTAAATCATTAACAAAGCACAATAACGCTTAGGAATGTACTACCAGCATATATAAATATGGTGTCAAAGCACTCATATCCGTTGTTAAAATTTAGAATAGTCATCAAATGATTTCGCAACATGCTATAATTGGGTCAAATTAGTGATTTTCAGAGGTCGTTTAAGGGCACTTATAAGTGTTTTTATTATAAAGGTTTTTCCCATAGAACTGAGAAGTTAATGTGTTAATACGAAAAATTTGGAATTTTTTCATGGAATGTTCTTACATTCCAGTGTTGCTATGGAAACGTTTTTTGGTCAGTTGGGGGTATATCTTGAAAACAGCGATAACTAGACATTCAAATATAATCTCATTTGATAGCAAATAGGCTACTTCCTATTAAGCTATAATACAATTTATATGTCTTAATTCAATAATTTACGAATTATTAGACAATGTATCATATTGGTCACATTTGGTAATTGTCGAATATCTCGTAAACCATTGAATTTAGACAAAAAAATGTATTATAGCTAAATAAGAAGTAGCCTATTTGCAATCAAATGGGATTATATTTGAATGTCCAGCTATCGCTGTTTTCAAGATATAGCCCCAACTGGCCAAAACACGTTTCCATAGCAAAATTGGAATCTAAGAACATTCCTTGAAAAAATTCCAAATTTTTAGTATTAACACATTCACTCCTCAGTTACCCAAATATAACCTGTTGCGGAATCATTTGATGGCTAATCTAGATTTTAACAACGGATATGGGTGCTTTGATACCATATTTATATATGCTGGTAATACATTCCTAAGCTCTATTATGCTTTGTTAATGATTTAAGGCAGCTCATTTATTTCTTCATCCATCTTCTACCGCATCCCTGGTTAAGTTACTCTTAGGCCTTATATATAGTAGGCTATGGTTTGTCTTATTGTGGATAGGAGTTTTGCATTGACGAATTGATCCACGTTGTATTTATCCAGCTATGTTTCAGAAATTTTGTCCCTTGAAATTGGAGCCCAAATATTTCCAAGCAGAAATCTCATCACCCCGCAATTTCGCCGCGCGCTTCGCATGCTTGCGCTGCGCGGCTGGCGGACACTTTGTGTCCGCCGGAGGCACCCTTCGGTCGCCTGGGGTCACATTGGTTAATTATAAGGGAGATAACATCTCTAAATATGTCCATCTTAGTGTCAAAATCGATTTCACTCGAAAAATCACCAAATTTGTCAATTTTAAAATTTTTGATACGTAATGATGACGTCATAACAAAGTGATGAGTCATCATTTTTTGATGAAAGTCGCATCAATGTGAGGTATGTTAGTATACAGATTCTATTAAAATTTCAGCCTTCTATCTCCTATAATGGCTGAGTTATGCCCGAATAACTGTGTTGCTTAACTTTTAGAAAGGTGACAATGACGTCATAATTCCATGATGAGTCGACATTTTGCTCTGAACTCAGAACTTACTGGAGTCATAGCCAAAAGACTCCCACATGCCAAAAACAGCCTTCTGCGCCCGGCAGTTTCTTCAATCAATTCGGTACAGATATATATATATATATATATATATATATATATATATAATTAAATATACAATAATCGAGTTTTAATAGTAAGGATTAGTTGCTTGTACTTTGAGAGCTTTACTGAGTTTTTTGATGCAATACAAAGCCAATCAGAAGTGTTTTATCAGTGTAAATTATATATTTTTCAGTTTCAGCGTGTAGTAGAAAGCATCATTATTGGTGGACTCATTTTTTTGGCATAAAACTAACATTATTTCAGGAAACTTTTAAAAAAGAGGAAAGAAATTGCCAGATACGCTGCAACTTTCACCCTACGCCATTGGAGTGAATTGAAGGAGTTTAAACTTAGTCTATCAGTTAGTGTGGAAAGTTTACATTATTATTGAAAAAATAACATTTTTCAGTCGAATATGCAGTTATGAGCTATATTTTTATGCAGTTAAAGTCAGCATTGTTTTATAAAATTCGACTACTAACGCGCGCAAAGATCCAACTCCCTTTATTAAATCCTTATTATTCCCTCTTTCCGGGAGATCCTGCTTTAAGTGCATGAGAACCACACTTTTTCTAGCACCAAATCCTCAGACCCCTTACAAAATAAATAATTTTTAGGTAGCATGGGAAACCATTGAATAAAATGAACTCAAAAATAAAGAGATTATTCTCACCTTCTGAGGATCGACTATATTGACGATTAACAACGCCGGGATACCCTCCGCAAGCCTTTTCTAAAAAAAGCCAATTGGACCTGTATTCAGGTCAAATACAGCTTCATCATCTTTCTTCAGCAATACCATGTATTTCGTCCCATTATTAGAGTAGGCTGTATCAGGTGTTTTTTTTAGGATTTGCTCAGAGGGCACTGCAAAAGATTAGAGGTACCTTACCTCGAATACTACATTTAATGATATTCTATACATTACGAATATTAAGAAATTAGAAGTCCCTGAAGAGAAATTAGAGGTCCTTTTGGGCCCACTAATTTAGCTTAAGGATACCGCCCTCGAAAAAACATATGATTTGCATTACAGCATACGATGAAAGTAGAACTATAAGAGATGTTAAGCGTGGGGAGGTATCTCCATCAAGAAATACTGGCACATTCCAAACCGTTTTTGATTCTCATTTCTAGATTTTGAGATACAGTGTCTCAAAGTCTGTTTTTTTAATTTTCCGCTAGCACATCTTAATGGTAGAAATTTAGGCACTCAATGAATTGTTTAGGACATACCAAGGAATCAAACGCTTCCAAAATCGAATAATAGATAATGCACATAAGCATCCACAGACTTTATTCGCATCCATACTGCTGATTTAGGTATATTAAAGCCAAATATTTACCAAAAATAGCAAAAGTACCCTGAAAATCCACAAATTTCCTTGAGGCCCCTAACTCCAAATATTTTGAGATAATTGTAGATAATATTTCATATTCCTGGCACTGCGAAGTATAATCTATCAGTTTAGAATGAATAAAAAGGTTCCAGAAAGTATATTAGGAAGTTAGAGCGAAAGTCTACGACTTTTAGTTTCGAAGTTAGGATTTTCGAAAAATGCTACGTCATCATATGACAAAAATCTAAAACTTTCCATAGGGTGTAGTGCAATTATTATCAAAGAATCATATATGTACACTCGTAAAAAGTATATTAGGAAGTGAGAACTAAGAATTTGGACTTGTATTTACAAAGATAGAGAGATATCTCTTTTTGGACCCTAAATGGGGGTTTTTGACCGAATCTGCGAGGTCCAAGGCCAGAACTTTCAAAATAATTATCAAAAGTTCTCCAATTTTTCTGTACATATTATTAACGGCAATTGTATCCACTATTTAGCATAATAGCTAAATTTGGACACATATTTAATGATTAGATTCGCCATTTTCTAATAGATTCAAAGTTCTCCATAGAATTTGTATTACAATTAAATCAATGATAAGTCGATAATTATTTATTTTTTGACAAAGGAATGTTCGACGAACCTATATATTTTCGCATATATCCTTTTATTTAAGGATATAATATATTATATATCTACAATAGTTATTAAAGATATGACATCAGCCTCTTTCGGGACCTTAGAGGGATATTATGGTCGAACTTTACCTATAATATGCGATATCTCAAGAACAAATGGTCGGATCCGAACAAATTTTTTTTTGAAACGATCATAATTTTATTTCTGACCCAGTGATCGCTAAATATCTGAGATCAAACTTGCGATTTCCCGAGGATTATATAAATGAACTCCCTTATAGAGCTATTTTGTTTGGATTTTATTTGCCCATTCTTTTAAATCTTTGTGTTTTATAATCTCCAAAGGTGTTAATACAATGTTAAGGTTCATATCATTAAAAAAATATCAAATAAGTTAAAAACTAATTGGTAAATGAGTTAAAATCCTCTAATAATTTTTCAATTTTTATTAACGCTAAACTTTAGGGGGTTATTTCGCAAAAAATAAAAAAAAATGCAGTCCAAATAGTGCTATCAGATGGTAGACTGATCAGTAATACAATGAAATTAGCAATAAAACTTTTTGCAGTTTTTTTTTACGCCAGGCAAGATTTTTCGAGGGCGGTATCCTTAAATACACTGGAGTGTATCATATATTCTACTTAAGATCGCCGGAAGATCATGACATCGATTTTAAGACCGTCCCGCCAAATGTCGAATGTATGAATGTATGATACAGACTACCTTGAATAACGCGATAAAATACATGCATTGTAGCATTATGATTCTGCAATGTGAATACAAAAGACATTTGATGAATGAAAAATTCAATGATTTGCACTCGACAATATTATGATCAAGGCCACAATGACGTCACTAAAATACAAAATGTCTAGTTTTCATCTCAGAAACTCAAAATTATACTGAATATGTACTACAGTATCTGGACAAAAGTATTTGTACACTTCATTATCTAACGTGCATTTAATACTAAATGGGTCTATTCATGAAGATTAAAACTCCGAAACGGTAAGTAATACAACTAATCGGGTATCAAATTCGAAATCTATTGCATTTAAATTAGTTATTGTAGGATATTTCTAATTATTTATTAATTCTCAATGTTTTCAAATTATCAATCACTGCCACTTTGTGCCACATATGTCCATTTTTATCACTATACATGATGGTGATGTACTACCCCTTGTGGCACAGGTTGATAATCTTTACTCATTGAGTTGAGTAATTTATTACAAATCTTAAACTATTACTAAATCGAATGTGATGATTTCGAATTTTAAATGAGACTCTTAAAAGCTCTTAGAGTTCGAATACCTTTCCCTTCATGAAAAGATCCAATTTAGTACTATTTGTATGGAGAATAATATAGTGTACAAATATTTTTGTCCGTGTACTGTATATACAGTGTGCGCCAAAAGTTCTGCAACAAATTCTATGACTATACTTTAACAATTGTTCTTCTTATTGATGATTACTGGTATATAAACCAAAAGAAATAGTCATATATTAGTATTTTGAAAAATAACTGACTTTAGGAAGATAAAAATATTTTTAATCAGGAAAAAATGGTTATTTTCGAACTTGACATTTTTGAAATCAGATTATTGGAGTCCCGGGTATATAAAGCGAATAAAATAAACAATTTGAATATATTTAGTTAAAATTTGAAATCAAATATACACAGTTCTAATATATTATCTTATCAAAAGATCTCTTTTAGTACTATTGGTAATGAAAATTTTGTGAAGTTCCACTAGTTTTGGACAGACAATGTAGTAACCATTCGATTCTTTCAACATCCTTTCAATTAATTTGAGTTATTTAGTATGAACATTAGTAAAAAGACCAATTTACTTATTTTTGTATTAATCAAATTTGAACTCCTATTGATTATATATATATACATAAATCAAATTGACGGTTTAAAATGTTGAAAGTGCATCATTCACAGCTCTAAGTTCAATAGTAATGATAACATATGAACTTCAATTTTCCAGCAATTATTTTCAATTACTAACATTGATAATGGAGTATTAATCATTTTTTGAAGAAAACAGTCACTAGATATTTCTTACATTAGGGAATGAATACCTTACTGTTAAATAATCGTATAAATAATATAACTTATTGGGAACCTCAGGTTAATGAACACCTCAGAGCGAACAATTACATTGGCCTCGAAGGTTTTCACTAGAGAAAATTGATTCTACTACACAATCAAAATCGTCTAGTTCATAAACTTTATACTGAAATATGCGTTCCCAAGGTTAAAATGAACAAACAACTTATATGCCATCACCATCATCTGTTTATAACCACTGACTCACAGTTCAAGTAATAATGGGTTGATTTCCATCTAGAAAATGAGTAATATATAGCCAGGGCTGCTTACATATCCCGAAATTGTTAATACAGTGGAACCTACATAATCCGACACCTCCGTAATCCGACATTTCTCTAAACCGACATTATTTCTGTTCACGGATCGTTTTTCTATAGAAAACAACCTCTATAATCCGACACCTCCCTATTCCGGAATCCGACAATTTAATGATTTTCCAGTAATGCAAATTCGACCTGTATAATCCGACAATTTTTTCGTCTATCAAATGATGTCGGATTATGGAGGCTATTTTACCTCCATAATCCGACAAATTATTCTTCTTTCAAATGATGTCGGATTATGGAGTGGTTATTTTACCTCTTTGATCAGACAAATTATTCGTCTGTCGAATATTGTCTGATTGTGGAGGTAATTTTACCTCCATAATCCGACATTTTGCTAATTTTCCACAAATGTCGGATTATGGAGGTTATTCGATAATCCGACATTTTTTTCGTCTCCCATTGAATGTCGGATTATGGAGGTTCCACTGTATTTTCTTTATTTTAACAATGTCTATTCCAGCAGAGTTTTGCTCCAAACAAATGCCAGGTATGTATTGGAGATTTTAGCAATGCTACTGCTGCAGAAAAAAATCATCTGTTGTTCCCTACGTTCCATCTTCCCTCATTTTGGAACTTTGAGATAAGTTATAGGGTTTTTCCACTTATTTCCTTCCCCTGTAATTCAATAAAATCATATATATATTTACGTTATGCAGATTTCTGGTATTCTCCAGTAACCATGAATGATAAAGCTCTAAAAAAGTACTTACCGTCGCCGATAATCTGCTTTTTTCGAGTCGGTTAAGAAAATGCTGTAAATTTTACATTTTGCACTAAGTTATAGGGGTTTTTCCACCTATTTCCTTCCCCTGTGATTCTACATATATATTTACGTAATGCAGATTGCTAGTCTTCTCCAGTAACCATGAATGATAAAGCTCTAAAAAGGCAGTTACCATCGCCGATAATATGCTTTATTCGAGTCAGTTGCGAAAATGCTGTAAATTTTACATTTAACACTTGACCCATTGGTGATGACTTCTTCTTAAACTTCAAGACTCTTCCAGAAGCATTGCATATGTTTCTTTGCTATTCTATGTATGTGCGTGAATATATTGATTTGAAATTGTCATTACTTCTTGGTTATTGTTTTCAATCAATTTTGTTTTCTTTGCTGGTAATTCGCTTTAAACATTCTCCTTTACAACTGGAGTTGAATATCATTAAAACTCTTGAGACCATATAATTTAGATGTACCCTTTTTCCAAAAACTTTTACGATAATTTTCTTCCTTATCTAAACGGATTCAAGCTTTCCACCCTTACGTGTATTGCGCCGACAGTATTTATATCACACAAGATCACTTATTTTATACTTGGGACATTGGTGTTTGGAATCGTATTGTTGTTTTTGTATTTGCTGAGAGTTGGTTGCATTTAGCAGTCATTATTAAAGTTGGTTGCATTTTGCAGTCATTATCCTGAATGAGTTTAAATTTATTAGCCTAGTCACTCTGGACTCTATGAAATCTTGGTCACTTTGTTGCATATTATCCGGGTTATCAACGATACATGATTCTAGCTAAATTGGTAGTCGCATTTGTATTCCATAAACTAATAATTATCAAAATATATAAATTTTGTAAATGCTTGTCGATTAGACCTGTATGACATTAATATCCATGAGATTAATTTATCACAAACAGACACAAACAGGAATTTCATTAAATAGTATACCTTGTGCTTATCTTGTGCCAAAGGGGGTAGCAGCCCACTTTTTGTCACTAAACTAAATAATAACATAATTCGTAAGGTTAATTGTAATATCAGGAATTATGAAATTTTAGTTTTCTTGTTCGCAACGGCCGTTAAAGAGTGGTCGTTTTGGACAAGCATCTGGGAACTTTGTCATTTCAATATTTAATTTTTATATTCGAATTGGATGCTTTGCTGGATTTCCTTTCGTTTGGTATACTAGTCTCCCTTCAAATTCAATTCTACTAGTTTAATATAACGGATATCGAGTGTCTCCCAAATTTTTTAAAATCTCATCAATATTAGCATCAAATCGAAATTTGCATTATAAATTACTAAGTGTTAGAATAAGTTTTTAAATTACCAAGTTTATAAACAAATCATGCATTATTAAAAATTTTGATGTCAAAAATGTGGTATAAAAGTGATATAAATTGAATCAAAAAGTGCATACCGTATTGCTTCGAATAAGCGCCCTGGCGCTTATTTATTTCGTGCACCCTTTAGACCCTGCGCTTATTCAAACCGGCGCTTATTCAAGCCCCGGCGCTTATTCAAGCCCCGGCGCTTATTTTTTTCATTCGCTATTTTGACCCGGCGCTCTTTTTTTTGTTTACTACATTGACTGGCACTTTTATTTTTGCCACAACTGAGAATGTTAGTTCTATTGAAAAAGGATAATGTAATGTTTCAAAAAGCACTTGTATCTATGCCACTACTGAGAATACTAGTTTGATATGATTGTGTCCGACGCTTACTCCGGTGCTTATTTATTTCGCTCACCCTTTAGACCCGGCGCTTATTCAGGGAAATACGGTATTTAGCGTTTAAGGATTCGAAATAAATTGTGTCACGTTGAATTCCTATGAAGACGGGTCAAAATCCGGTTTGACCCCCAAAACTGCAACATTTTAGTGTTTTAAATGCATTGGGGGGTCATATTGAGCCCCAGAAAAAAGTCAAGAAATTCAACAATGGGAAAGTGGTTACTTAGCACCTAGACCATTTCATGATTTCCTAAGGACGGGCAAAAGTCACTTTTCAATAAATCCCTGTAACTGACCATGTAGAAGGTTTACTCAGTCATATTTGAACTCAGGAAGCCTAGTGGAGCAAAACAAGGTGTCACTCGATGGGGTTGGGACGAAATTTGAGAATGGAATGTTGCTACATTCCTGCGTTGTAATGGAATTTTTCCCAAATATGGTCAAGTGACCACTCAAACTTTTCCAAATTTGATGCTGAATACGAATTTGTTAGTTTAAAATATGTAGTTTAAAACCAATGAAAATTAGCAATAGTAGTGCTCATTGCTACACATACAATATATTACTGGCCATCAACGTCATCATCAGTATCCTGATCCACCTACGAAAGGTTATGAGGGTTGCTGCATGAATCCAGTGACGGATACAGGGGGGGATGGGCATGTATTCCCCCATCAGCCTATTTCAAACCTACTTCATTATTGGAAAAAGTCGGTCGACAAACCGATGGCGCAGCTCCAGTGGAGTGGTGACCAATTTAGTCGAAAAAGAAAAAAATGTTGATATGCTATCACATCATTAAATATTCATATTTGAGTTTTCTAAGTTGTACAGAAATTGGAAGCTCTTTACTATCTTAGAATAAGAATTTAATTAATTTTGAAAAAATTATTAGTATGTTATTATATACCATAATTATGAAATATATATAATTCCTTTTTGGCAATGAGAATTCACGAATCATAGTGCCATGGGGTCAGGCCCCCTTTTGCACAGTAAATAATTTGGTTTGAATTTAAAAGAACACACTATCCAATGGGGGAATTTGGGCAAGCCACATTTTGCAAGTTTTGCCAAGACCAATAATTATCCATTAGTTAGACTTTAATATTTTCTTTAATATTTCCTCATTTGTGGTCTATACTGCTACACTTAGTACACTAGATACATTCAATAATGAGCAAAAACCGAATTGATGTAACTATTTAACTAGTGAAGTTTTATAGGCGTATCCTATTTCATTTGAAAGCTTATTCGATTCTGCTTCTTATATATGCTCATTGAGTTCATAGCACTTTTATTTCAAGTACAGCATTAAATTTACTAGAGTCAACTTTTCAGATATGATGAAATCTTCCAGTGCAAACCACAGGCATGTTATCTGGCTTTTGCTGCTGCAACAGGGCAAATCACATAGAGAGGTATTAGATGAGATGAGTGATGTGTATGGGGATGAGATGAGTGATGTGTATGGGGATGATTGCCCTTCCCGAGCAACTATTTACAAATGGGTGGCGTAGCGAGAAGGACTCTTTAGATCGAATAGTGACCGGAGATGAATCCTGGTTCCATTACTACGAACCAGAGACTAAATCTCAAAGTAGTCAGTGGAAAAGAAAGTATGAAGCTCCCCCTGTCAAGCTAAAGTGTACACCGTCTGCCGGCAAGAGAATGGCCACAGTTTTCAGGGATAGAAAGGGAATACTTTCAATTAACTGGCTCCCTGAGAAGACTACCATCAACAGCGACTACTACGTGACCGAACTGGAAGAATTGCGAGAAGCTATTAAGCGAGAGAGGCGAGGTAAATTGACTGGTGGAATTTACCTCCAACATGACAATGCAAGGCCTCATGTCAGTGGCAAGACAACTGATGCCATCCGGCGTTTGGGTTTCGAATGTCTCCCTCATCCACCTTATAGTCCCGACCTGGCTCCGAGCGACGATTGGCTATTCGGTGAAATGAAAAAGCCACTACGTGGCAAAAGATATGGCGACTTAAAGGAGCTAAAGCGGGCCGTAAATCTTTGGGTAGAAGTGACCTCCCCAGAATTATATGCCAAGGGTATAGAAAAGCTTCCAGAGAGATGGGAACGATGCATGAAGTTGGACGGGGATTATATCGAAAGATTTAACAGCGATTTATATTAGTATATCTCATTCTATTACTTATATTACAATTCGGTTAAGGACTTTTTGGACAGCCCTTGCACTTGTAAGTATTGGAGAACCATAAATTTATTGAATATTGACCATATTTATATTTTGCTATTAATTATTAACTATGTAGGTATATATTGATAGTGTGTAACCACCAAGGAGGTCATCAATGTTCATGCTTCAAAATTAGATGACTCGTGTATTTCGCTATTTTTTATGTTATAAGAATGAATAAATACAGTGTGTTCGGAAATTATTGAGACTAGACTTTAACTTAATGAAGTATCAAACCTGTACTTGGAAAGAGTATTATAATTTCAGTATAACTTCATGTATGTATTTTCTTACTATATTTACATTGTTTTGAGTTACACTATCATACCATGTGATTACCCAGCATCTTTTCTAGAATGCAAACTCATTCTTTGTCTCAGTTTTCGTCAAAATTCCAACCACGGTTTGCTATGGTATAGCAATGTTTTCTTCTATACCG
The DNA here is from genome assembly GCA_963281255.1 of Aphrocallistes beatrix. Lineage (NCBI taxonomy): Eukaryota > Metazoa > Porifera > Hexactinellida > Sceptrulophora > Aphrocallistidae > Aphrocallistes > Aphrocallistes beatrix. Next base: position 4,120,726 of record OY725489.1, read on the forward strand.
CTTAATTTAGTTATAGAAATATCTAAGCATGTATATATCTTGTAGTTGTGCAATTCTTAAGGATTTGTTTAAAGTATTCAGCAAGATATAGGTTCTGAAAGTCAGAATTAGGGGTGTGATTGAGGCCCGCAGAGAATAACAATGTAAAAAGTGGAATTTAGCCTATTAAATTCACAATTTTGAACTTAACTTGTTTAACGTAATGGAATAACTAATAATTAGTGCTATTTGTGGGGATTGACTACAAATACAATTATATTTTCTAAAATTCAATTTTTTTTTCTCGAGAAATTTGATTATTGTAGGGTAATCACTGGCACACCCCTAATTCTGACTTTCAGAGCCTATATCTTTCCGAATCCCTTGAACAAATCCTTAAGAATTGCACAACTACAAGATATATACATGCTTAGATATTTCTATAACTAAATTAAGCGGTATAGAAGAAAACATTGCTATACCATAGCAAACTGTGGTTGGAATTTTGACGAAAACTGAGACAAAGAATGAGTTTGCATTCTAGAAAAGATGCTGGGTAATCACATGGTATGATAGTGTAACTCAAAACAATGTAAATATAGTGAGAAAATACATACATGAAGTTATACTGAAATTATAATACTCTTTCCAAGTACAGGTTTGATACTTCATTAAGTTAAAGTCTAGTCTCAATAATTTCCGAACACACTGTAGTATGATAAATGCACTAAAGTTTTACTCAAAACGTGACAGAATAGCTAAACATCGAAATTTGGTCATCTAAGATTCCATAAATTTTCCGGGTGGGAGGCAAGTCCCCCCCAGAGCCCCTCTTACGGTCGCTCGTTTCGCTCGCTCTTTGCACCCTAATCCCCCCCCCGAAAAGAAGATCTTGAAACCGCAACTGCATGAACCTAGTTGGCACTGTCCACAAGTGAATGTACAGGGTAACCCATAATTTCGACAAGTGCAACGTTGTGTACTGCAGCCTGTTGTGCAGTTGCAAAGAACAACTTTTAATAGATTGTCTGGTGCGGCATTCTAATAAAGTCATTGCTGGGATGAAATGATTGCCCTCAGATTTTCATCCCCTGTCAGTTGCATCGATTCTACTTTCTTTTCCCAGCCATGTCATGATCTGATAGTAGACTCGCAAGGAATGGTATGTCCCCCAATACATTTAAAGCAAAAAATATTAGTTTGAATTTATTGTGGTCAAACCACATATATATTGATCAGTCTATACACTAAATTGTGTAGCGAATTACAATTTTCATGAGATGAAATACAGTCGAAAGTTTTTTCTTACTATTTTTTTACAGGTCCATCTAGTAAGAAAAAACGGTGGAAATTTATATAAATTTTCTTACAAAATAAAAATTAGAAATTGCAAAAAAAACGATAAGTAAAAAAAAAGCGGAGTAAGAAAACCGGTTTCGGCTGTACATGGTTAGAATATTAAACCACATTGAATTTAAACCTTCATATTCGTATTCAGCATCAAATTTGGAGAAGTTTGAGGGGTCACTTGCCCATATTTGGGAAAATAATTCTTTGACAAAGCAGGAATGTAACAACATTCCATTCTCAAATTTAACACAACCCCATCGAGTGACACCTTGCTTTGCACCACTAGGCTTACTGAGTTCAAATATGACCAAATAAACCTTCTACATGGGCATTTACAGGGCTTTATTGAAAGGGGACTTTTGTCCGCGCTTATCAAATCCTGAAATGGTTGAGGTGTTAATTAACGACTTTCACATGGTTGGATTTCTTAGGCTTTTTTCTGGGGTTCAGTATGACCTCCCAATGCATTCCAAACACAATTTTTTGGGGGTAAGGCCATTTTTTTTCATATATCGAGCCTATGAAACTATAGCATATTCACGGTACGAATTTTACCTCATCATGGGTTACTTCAAGTCTAGGTTGACTAATTCATGAATTAATGAATAATTCGAATAATTCATAATTCATCAAGCCTGCGAAGAATTGTTCAATATTGAAAGTTTTTGCAGCAAAATATCATGAATAATATGAATGAATTTTTCGAATAATTCTTAATTCAGGATTCTGAATAATTCGAATAATTCATATTTCCTGAATTATGAATAATTCCTAATTTAGGAATTATGAATTATTCGAATATTCGAATTATTCATTAATTCGTGAATTAGTCAACTTAGCTTATGATTGACTAATTCATACTGAATTATGAATTATTCGAATAATTCATAATTCTTTGCCATTTTTTAATGAATTAGTCAACTTAGCTTCAAGTCTATTCTAAATTAGAGGAGTATCCGATATCAAAGCAATTTGACGTAAAAGGACTTAAGAATGTATTATCAGCCTATAGAAACAAGGGGTCAAATACACCTATCCATTGGCAAAATTACGATGAGTCATCTTAATATTTCGCAATCGTTTTTTAGCACGAATTTTCGCATCAAGTCAAGCTGGGAATAGATTAATTTGGAAAATTTGGAATTTTTCAAAGATTTTCGAGGTATGGGACAATTTATCATGTTAACTACATTTTAAAAATTGTCCCATACCTCGAAAATCTTTGAATCAAGAAGTACAATAAGTATTATGAGTCAATAGAAAGTAGGTGATTACCTATCAAACAAGATCAAATTTGAAAGTCTAGCTTTTACGGTTCTCATGATATAGCCATAATTGTGCAAAATGCGTTTCCATAGCAACCCTGAAATGTAGCAACATTTCATTGAAAAATTCCAAATTAACCTATTCCCAGCTCGACATGATGCGAAAATGATATGCAAATAATATTGCTTAAAAGTCTGCTTAAAACAAGTCTGAATATCGCAAAAATTCGTGCTAAAAATAGCGATTGCGAAATATTAAGATGACTCATCATAATTTTGCCAATGGATATGTGTATTTTGACCCCTTGTATCTATATGCTGATAATACATTCTTAAGTCTTATTACGTCAAATTGCTGAGATATCGGATACTCCTTTAATTTAGAATATACTCGAAGTTATCCATGGTTAAATACCGTGAATAGGCTATAGTTACGTAGGGTGTGAGACCCGTCTAATGGATATTTTCACATTTTTTAATTGACTTTTTCTCATTAAAGAAATGAATTGAATTTCAGCAAAATTTGATTTTGTTTTACTTAGATTTGAATTAAAAATTGATTTTGTTGATTTTTGATTTTGTATTTGTTTTTAGGCTGTAGCTATAGTGCCGGCAGCGGCATTTAAAGGAAAAAAGTTTACACTGCCGGCAACGGCATCCAACTTTTTATCCTTATGCCAGCAACGGCATTTTAAGGAAAACTTAACAGTGCCGGCAATGCACTTTCTCAATCAACGAAATAGTAGTATATTGGGCTGTGGCTACAGCAGGGTTTCTCAACCTATTTGGGCTGCTGACCACAATTGATCACAATTTTGGAAAAAAGACAAAACTTGAGTATGTGCGATATTAATTACAGTTATATTCTTGTGTATTTAGGTAAAATTGTCATTTAACAGTGTCTTTCAAATCATATATACCTTCTAATAATTTCCCAACATAGCATTAGCAACTGGGAAGTTGTAATTAGAGTTTTTTTGTTTTGAGAAAGGCTGTGGCTACAGTGCCGGCAACGGCATCCAACTTTTTCCCTTTTGTTTTTAAATTCAATTGGGTACTTGCAAGACTAGTCGTATATGTATAATTAGAAATAATACTTCGGAATAAATGTGGTATAAATGCAAACTAATTTATGTGACATAACGGAGATTTCAGGTGCCAAGAGCGATTTGAACACTTCAGAGCCAAGAATCGTTGATTTAAATGCAATTAATATGCAATTTAAAACGTAGGAAAGCAAATCTTGCATCGTCAAATGACCTTGCCTCATGATAAACAGTATACTAACTGTGTAATCAAAAGCATTTCAACACAGGTGTCTAAACAATACATGTATCTTCCTCAAATAGATGAATTAGTTTCACGGAAGTTGTTTCTAAATCGTGAGATCATAGTTAGTATGTCGAATTTACATGTTTTGTATGATTACACGCCCCTTCAGTCGCACCAGATGCCCCCACTCGATCGACTTTGTGGTACCTCATTCAGGGAAGTCAGAGCACATAGGCCTTTTAGCACCGTTAATTAACAGAAAGAAAATCTAAATGAGAAACAATTGAATTTGCCAAAATGTGAACGAATAAAGATCAATATTATTCCGAAGCAACGGCATAGCAACTTAGGAATGTGAACACATTCTATTCTCAAAAGTGGTCGGACTATTTTCATGTGACCCATCAAATTGCTAGAAATTCAATGCTAATTAAGAATATCACAATGAAAAAGGCTAGACTTCATTTGATAATGTCAAACAGATTTTTGATTTTCCCCTATCGTTCGGACAGACGGCCCTTGGGTTTTTCGAAATAGGCGAGATCCAGAGTGGATCCCACTTGATATTGAATTAGGTTAGCATTTATTACACTTGGACCAAAAATGGCTTATAATGTTTGTCGAGTAGATTAATAAATCGGGATAGGGGCGGGAAATTGGTATTATGTTGTACACTATATTCTGTGTTGGAAATCTATAGAATGAGGAATTAAATAATAATATGTCTCACATCTATATATTGACAAGTGCGTTTCGCTTGCTTGCGCTGCGCGGCTGGAGAACACTTTGTGCCCGCCGGAGGCACCCTTCGGTCGCCTGGGGTCACATTGGTTAATTATATAGGGGAAATAACATCTCTAAATACGTCTGTCCTACTGTTATAATCTATATCGCAAGAAAAATTACCAAATTTATCAATTTTTAAAAATTTGCAGAGTAATGATAACATCATAACAAAGTGATGAGTCATCACTTTTAAATGATAATTGACCTTTGTTTGAAATATTTATATAAAGGAAAAAAATCCCAAAATATGTTTGATTGGGTGACTCCAGGCGCTCGCAGGTCGACTCTGCGGACACGCAGTGTCCGCAAGCCGCGCAGCGCAAGCAAGCGAAGCGTGCTTGTATATATATATCTATCTATCAAGGTATTATACAGCCCTCCAGAGATATACGCTCCTAATCTCAAACCCCTAAATTTTCATACGCCTAAATCGATAAATAACATTATAATATAGGGTATATTGGCCATTTTTCTGGATTTTAACGTTCCTAAACACTTTGAGGCTTAAAATCATACGCCTAAAGGAGCGTCTCGCGCTCCTAGATAATCCCGTGATATATATATATACAAATATATATATTTACACAAACAAACAATAATCGAGTTTTAATTGTAAGGATTACATGTGGCAAAAGTATATCGTATGTCCCAATAGTACTACTATATAATGTGTCCCAAGTGTGTATCAACGTGTTTCTACTACAAGTGCTAAGATAATAATATATATCCAAAAGTATATTCAATGTCCCAAAAGGGTATTATGTGTTCCAAAAGCATATTGCTTTTGTCCAAATGATTTGCATAAGTTCTTCCAATTGAAATGATTTTCAGATGTTTGCAATATGCAGTACACAACTGATTGAAATTGAACCCTGAGTCCGATTTCAGCATCTAAAATATATTTATGGGATGAGACAAATTCGGAGATCATGGTCAGACGATGAAAATACAACCGCCGCAAAAATTTAGTACAGATTTCGCACAGAGGAATGGAAGCATATTTTCAACAAATACCCTAAATAATTAAATTCAGCAGTAAGACATTGCTCGCCAGATTTTAAGACGGATTAGTCCAAAATGATCCAATTATAAATAATGGACAATTACTGCTGGTTAAATTTATATCAATCTGCAGGGCTATAAGACTGGTTCGGAATTAGCAGCGATCATATCTATATGTCCATTCCAAACTCAAAAATATCACTATTTGATCGATTTTTACTTTTCGCAACTAATTTTCAAAGAAAAATGATTCAATTCATCGTAGCACTCGCTACCAAACATAACAATTGCAACTCAAAACATCCAGTATTGATTACATTCCCAAATTAATAATAATCGCTTGGTTGTGCTAGATACCTAAAGAAATAAAAGGGAGATGCAGAAAAAGTTAAATAGAAACAATAATACAGCCTATGATTTAGAAAGAAAAAGGTAAAGTATATAACCAAGAAAAGAACATTGTGAGAAAACATTTTAACGTGAAGGAGTTGATCTAATAAATTACGTAATATTTAGCTCTATTTCCTCTGTACATGCGATGTGTTTTATTGATAATATCCTGTTTCGGAGTGATCTCAGTTCCATCTCTAGGCATTGAATCATTCCTCCTTCATCAAATTGTCTTCTTCTAGAAATGTGACCCTCTCCATCAACTGAGTCTTTTCCTCTTCCAGTGCGAGGATCCTCTTCGACTGGGCAGTATCTGAATTCTCGAGCGATGTAACCCGATGATGGAAATTTTTCATCTGTTGCTCCATTTCGCTTTTTAGCTTTTTTGCTTGTGTGCTCAGTGCAGGCAGATGAAGACGCCTTTCTGCTAAAACAGAGAATATTAAATAATAATAAAGTACTGGTTAAAAATTCTGTACTAGGGCTTAACAAAAAAGCGGGCCGCGATTCACACTATTGCAATCCGTGCTTATCTTCAGCATTTTTATTTATTAGCTGTAGTAATTGTCAATGTCAAATGACAACTATTTTTTGGAAAACAGTATGTATATCATGTAAATACTTATACAATGGTCGATCTCTAAAAATCAAAGCTAGGAATTATTTATGAATGAACCATTCAAATTAAAGTCGAAACTGTCTTATTCTACCATTTCTCCGTACAGGAAGAAAAAAAACGATAGTAGGAAAAACCCAATTAAAAATTAACACAAATTTGGAAATACTTAGATAATAGAAAGTCAGAAATAGTAAGAATAACTAGGATAATAATAAGCAGGTTTCGAATGTATATCTATACTTCTTACAACTAATCATTTATCATTTAGAGTTTAATCGAGATACTTTTATGAGTTGATGCTCCCTACTAAGATATAAGATATTCACTGAGTCGATATTTCAAGCAATAGTTTTAATGACAAACTAATAGTGAACAAATATTCTGAACTTGAATTTGTGTCCGTTGAGATTCAAAATAGGTGGGCTACCAGATTCCACCAGATTCCGTAAAGGATTCCACAAAAAATTCTTATATATTAAAATGCTAGGATTTTTTTATTTGTTTGTTTGTTTGTCCGAATTGATTGAAGAATTGGCAAGTCGTAGAGATGTGAAAATTGGCATGTAGGTGTCAAATGATGAATCTACGATTAAGTTCTAAGATCTAAGCGAAATTTTCACACCTCTGCAAAAAAAATGGAAAAAAACTTTTCACACATTTTCTATACAATACAATGTACGGCTTCACTCTCACAATAGAAATCATTATAGGACAATATTGTAGACAGTAATTGTAATTAATACTTCAAAGCAATAAGTTTTATGAATGTCTCATTTATATATTATAGTGTATGGCAGTTAAAAAGGTTATTTGTATATTTTCACACCTTTATATACATATTTTCACACGATTTGATGAATTTTGAAAATTATGCTAGAAACAAGCTTCCAACGGTTGACATGGGGTTTTTAGGGGTGTATATTTCGAATATCATATTTTCAGATCGATATGATAAATTATTTGTTGACTTTTGTTTACAATGTAGATACATAAAGTAAACACATTCCAAAAATAGGCTAGAGACTTGCTTCCAACGGTTGACATGGGGTTTTTAGGGGTGTAGATTTCGAATATCATATTTTCAGATCGATATGATAAATTATTTGTTTAATTTTGTTTACAAAGATACATAAAGTAAACAAATTGCAAAATAGGTTAGAAACTAGCTTCCAACCGTTGACATGGGGTTTTCAGGGGTGTAGATTTCGAATATCATATTTTCGGATCCATATGAAAAATCATTCGTTGACGTTTGTTTACAAAATACACTTTCCGGGGGCTCAAGAAGCAAAAAACTTTTTTCCCCCAATTTTTTTCCTCCAAATCACCTAATTTATAGAGGATATTCAAGGAAACTTCAATTGCTTATGCCTCTTTTACTCAATTATTCTTGCACGAAATCGTTGAATAAAGAAAATAAAGGAATATAATTTTGAATTTTAACCCAATTAATTTTTTCTTTCCAATTTCGTTGCTTCAATATTTAGAAGCAGATTTTCATCAGGAAAAATATTTTAACGTTTTTCTAAAGTAGAGTATTGAAAATCTGTCTCTATCATTTTGTTCTATGTGACGAGATCTTTCTAAAACCGTCGAGTATTTTACTCTACGACTTTTGTAACTAGAGATTCCTCCTTTGTAAAATTGATATTTTTTAGTGCTAAAAACAGGCTACAAAGCAATTCTCTTCGGAAAGGCTTGATTTCCATTAGTTTTTACTGTGTCCTAGTATTAAATAACATCTAAACATCCTAAATCAACAACTTATAGTAGTACTTACAGTCTGTCAAGGTGAAATTGAGACTTTTGCATAGTATAGAAAATTCCATATATTTCAATTTCACTATGGTTAACTATCAAACACAAGTCTTTCATTGTATTTATTCATTCCCATTAAACAAATTACCATTTAGACAATGACTATAATTCAAGCGAACATCCAACTAGCCTATGCCATAGTAGTTGACCTATTTCTTAAATTATTTCGCAATTCTCATTGACCGTTTCATTACTTATTTTGGAGACGTATTAACTTTCATCGTTCAATACTCCAATTCTTACATATTCAGGATGGTCGAATTAGAACATAGGGACCTTATCCAAAAGTTATTCACGGCAGGAATTACAAATGGCGGCGAAATACATCGGAGAACAGCTATCCCAAGAAGCACTGTTTTTCGCATTTTGGGAAAATTACGCCGGAACGAAAACATTCAGAGGAAAACGGGAACTGGAAAACAGCGAATCTTACAAGTAGACGATGGCAGATCTCTTGTAAGCTTAGCGAATCAGAATCGGAATATGTCTATACGGAAAATAACTCGCCGATTCAACCAAATTCGAGAAAAAAATGTATCCCATGAGATGGTGCGAAAGGAATTGCGTAGGAGGGGGTACAGACACAAGGTTGCAAGGAATATTCCGATGCTAACGGATAGACACAAGCAACAAAGGCTCTTGTGGGTTAAGAACAACAAACGTACAGACTGGGAGAGAGTAGTTTTCACTGATGATATGTCTATTTGGCTAGCTGGCGGCAAAATACGACTGTGGTGCAAAGGGGACAAACAAGCGTTCAAACCAAGCAATAAACATAGTCCTAAATTACATGTTTGGGATGCATTCTCTGCGCGTGGGACCTTTCCACTGAAGGTTTTTAAGGAAAACATGACTGGAGAACTCTATACCAACATCTTAAACGAGTGTTTGCTTATGCAGGCATAGACACTGTATCCTGACGGCTGGATCTTTCAAGAAGACAATGATCCGAAACACATGTCAAAAGTTGCTAAGAAATTCCGTGAAAAAAGTGGTATAGATCGCATGGAATGGCCAGCTTGTAGCCCAGATCTCAACCCAATTGAGATTTTATGGGCTTGGATCAAGCATCAAATCGATTTGAATCCTCCATCTAACCTGAGCGGACTTGAAGAAAATCTTCACAAAATATGGGATTCGATAGAACCGGACTTTTTGAGACTCTATTGGCAATCTATGCCAAAGCGTCGAAAATACGTGATCCAGAGTCAAGGTTTGAAGATCAATTATTAATCTAGGGACACATTTTAGTGATAATCAAATATTATGTAGAGGTTATTTACTTATATGAATTGGAAACATAGATTTTAAAATAGTCTCAATTTCATTTTGACAGACTGTAACTTCAAAATATGGCATATCAAATATCTTCACATCATGACACCTTCAAAAAGCGTGAAAAAGTTGTCAGTTATGACTGGGGACCCAAAAATGACCTTGTCCGATAGTATCCGCTGAAATCCCACATCTATAACAATTGACTATGCCAGGTCGTTATTTCAATACTGAATTCGTGCGAATTCCAGAATTAATTTATCTAAGGTGACAATCGTTGGAGAAGGCAGTGTGACATACCATGCGAGTTTCAGCCAACCCTCCAAAAGCAGATGCAAAATACTACATTACCGATGGATGATGGAGACGTGCGAAATGCCATAAAAGCCAAGTCAAATAATGCAATTAATTATTCAAAATGGATTACTTGAAACAGACATCTCTATTTGACAGACGTTCAGACATTCAATGCGCGCGAAGATGCAAGATATGGACAAAGTTATCATAAACGAGTCTCACATCATACTGAATGAGACAATAATTTGTCAGAATAACGAGATTCATACTCCAAAATATATTAAAATACATCAGGCAGTTATTAATTAGCAAATTTCGGACAGGTTCATAAGGAAATTTGAATTTACCATAAACAATACAATTTCCGGACGGCGGTGATAAACATAAATAAACAATTTATTTTACATAGCATATATATTAAAAAATACTAAATATATGTCAACTCACTTGTATTCGAAGAAATCAAAGATCAAATGTTTATAATAAAAGAAATTTGGAAAATAAGGTGTTATGCTATAATTACACACAAACCATGCGTGTAATATATAATTTAGCTCCTAGCACATGATAGCCACTAACATATTTTAGTTCCTATTTGTATCGGACACAAATCGTGTGAAATATGTATCAGATAAATTCTTGAGGTTAGAAGCATCTAAATTCCTTAAATGAATTAACCACGAAAAGATCATCATTAATTAACAGATCAACTCTGCGAGTTACTTCATACTTTGAGGAATCTGCTAATAATTTTGCTAGATAAGTTTTGTCCAATTTGGCTGCCAGTTAATTAATAATTAGTTTCTTTCGATATATATCTTACAAGCGCGCTTCGCTTTCTTAGCGCTACCTCACATCACCCGTTGGAAGCTAGTCTCTAGCATATTTTTCAAAATTTGTCAAATGGTGTGAAAATATGTATATAAAGGTGTGAAAATAGGTACGTAATTTTTTAAATTGCCATACACTATAATACATTTAAGATATCAAACATATGTTGAGGCTTTGAAGTATTAATTAATAACAATGGCGCTATATTGTAGTATCGTACTTGTAAAATGAATTAATTGTGATAGTGTAGTAATCTATTCCGTACAGAAAAGGTGAGATTTTTTTCCATTTTTTTTGCAGTTATAAAAATAGCTATAAAATTTCGCTTAGATCTTAGAACTTAATCGTACAATTCGGACAAACACAAAAAATAAACAAAAAAAATCCTAGCATTTTAATATATAAGATATATTAAAGCGACATAATTTTGTTTGTTTTTTTGTTTGTCAGAATTGATTGAAGAATTGGCAATTCGTAGAGATATGAAAGTTGGCAAGTAGGTGTCAAATGATATGACTACCATTAAGTTCTAAGATCTAAGCGAAATTTCATAACTTTGCAAAAAATGAAAAACAATTTTTCACACCTTTTCATTACAAAATAAATGACTACATATGCGCAGCGCTGCAGGCGGACAATTTGTGTCCGCCAGAGGCACCTTTTGGGCGCCTATGGTAATCATTGATTAATTATATGGGAGATAGCATCTCTACGTCTACCCTAATGTTATTATCGATATCGCACGAAAAATCAACAACATTGTCAATTTTGAAAATTTTGGAGAGTAATGATGACGTCATAACAAGTGATGAGTCATCATTTTTAGATGATAGTTGCATCATATGTGAGATATGTTAGTATACAGATTTGATTGAAATTTCAGCCTTTTATCTCGTATAATGGCTGAGTTATCCTCGAATAACTGTATTGCTTAACTTAAAAAATATGATAATGACGTCATAATTCCATGATGAGTCGACATTTTGCTCTGAGCTCAGAACTTAGTGGAGCCATAGCCAAAAGATTCCCACATACCAAAATTCAGCTTTTTGTGCTGGGCAGTTTTTTCAATCATTTCGTTACAGAAGGGTAACATGGGGTTCTTAGGGGTGTAGATTTCGAATATCATATTTTCAGATCTTTATGATAAATTATTTGTTTACTTTTGTTTACATTAGATACATAAAGTAAACAAATCTCAAAAATATGCTAGAAATTTGCTTTCAACGGTTGACATGGCGTTTTCAGGGGTGTAGCTTTCGAATATCATATTTTCTAGTAAATTTGATGATTGATTTGATTACTTTTGTCTACAATATATTTTAATAGGAATATTTCGAATTTTGCACTTTGTAAGTTAAAATTTGTGAGTGTTAGGAGTTACTATATAAGTTTGTATACATATTCTCACACCTTCTGAAAAATTCTTGTTTTGAGCCAAAAGCGAATTCTCAACAGCTAATGTACGATATAATAATATGTAAAATCCGATTTTCGCATTTTTAAAGAAATAATTAGAATATTTTGTGAACATTTGAGGTGGAGAATTTAACTACTCACGTGATATCATGCAATCTTATGCGCATAACAATGTAATCATGGGATTTTGCACACCAACCGTAGCATATGTACTAGCTAGTACTGTCTGTAGCTGCTTGGTTTTTAGTCGCTATGGCTTGAAATCATCCGAAATATGGTAAATATAAGAAAGGTTTTCGGACAAATGCAGGCGCTCCGAATTATATATCAATGTTCTCTTGCAATAAGACCTAGCCAACAATCAGGGGTGGCGCCAGGAATTCCGCGACAGGGGGGCGTAAAGTGTCAGCATACATCCCAGGCCTGGGGTAATAGTAATATGTAATAGTAACGATTACATTTTAGAAGTAATAGTAATAGTAATAGTAATAGTGTTTTCAAAATAGGATGTAATAGTAATAGTAATAGTAATAGAACCTATTGTAATAGGAATTATCTATTACATTTCTGTAACTTCGGACTGGCTTATCTCATTTGTCGTGAAGAAATAGGAATTTGCACCAAACCGCATTACCAACATTAGCTAAATTGGCTCAGCAATATTTATCTGTCCCAGCCTCATCCGCACCTGTAGAGAGACTACCTAGCATCGCAGGAAAATTATTTAAGCCAGATAGATGTTCATTGTCTGATGAAGTTTTTCATAAGTTAATAATGATCAAATGTAATTCACACGTATGATAAATTTAGTGGAATTAGTTATTTGCTTAGGTTAGATAATAGGTTAGATAGGTTAGATATTTTGTTTGTATGGGATAACCAATTAAATAATAAACTTCAAATATTCTGAATCATAGCGAAGTCTGAGTAATTGTCAAGAAATTTGTAATAGTAATAAGTATTAGTAATTGCAATAGTAGTAGTATTAGCAATATATGAGATATAAACAAAATGTTATTGTAATAGTAATAGTAATGGGAAAAAATATAAGTAATAGTAATAGTAATAGTAATAGTAATATATTACATTTAAAAGTAATTGACCCCAGGCCTGATACATCCCAACTTATAGAGTGTTCAAATGTTGGTCCTGTTGTGCTACTCCCGTCAATAATTATACATATACTATATGCTAGCACCTTTTAATTGCTATAATCAGTATGATAAACAATACAAATCTATCATATTATATTTTGACGGTCAATAAATCTAAAAATTTGTTTCTAATATTTAGTTAGTACAATCATGGTAAACAAAAATGCAAGCCTGAGCAAGCGGGAGCGGATGCGGCATTTAGCACTTTTTCATATAATTTGTATTACAGGTATTGCAAAACCACAATTTTGCCTTGCTACTTGTACTTTTTCAAATATGACTTTTGCTAAACCACCCTTAGTTAGCTTCTGCCAACCCTGAAATGAGAGAGCAAATATTATTCCTTTGAATGGAAAAGGACTCAAATTATTCTGTGGTAGTCTTATATATGATGTCAGCAACCTTCAATAGTTACATTTTGTAGCTCAATGCTCTCGCAATGTGATAATATGCTCGACGGAGATGGCTCTCATCACCCAAACAATATTTCAATTTCTTTTGTTTTACAATTTGATGGTTTTTTTGCTTTATTAAGGGTGGTGTTTCCTTCCAGAACTAACTTCTTAAGTTTTCATTATTTTCTCCTGAAATCTTTTGTGGAAACTATTCTCGATGAGTTATCTGCAAAAATACACTTTTCTGAAGCTCAAGAAGCAAGAAAAATTTTTTTTTTTCCTCAAATCACATAATTTATAGAGGACATTCAAGGAAAGTTCAATGGGTTATGCCTCTTTTACTCAATTATTCCTGCACGAAATGGTTGAATAAAAAAAATAATAAGAATAGAATTTTCAATTTTAACGCAAATAATTTATTCTTTCAAATTTCGTTGCTACAATATTTAGAGGCATATTCTCGTAAGGAAAAATATTTTAACTTTTTTCTAAAGTAGAATATCGAAAATATGTCTCTATCATTTTGTTCTACGTGACAAGATCTTTCCAAAACCGACGAGTTTTTTACTCTACAACTTTTCTAACTAGAGATTCCTCCGTTATAAAATTGATTTTTTTGAGTGCTAAAACATGCTACAAAGCAATTTACTTCGGAAACGCTTGATTTCCATTATTTTTTACTGTGTCATAGTATTAAATAACATCTAAACATCCTAAATCAACAACTTATAGTAGTACTTAACTTCAAAACATGGCATATCAAATATTTTCGCATCATGACACCTTCAAAAGTGTAAAAAAGTTGTCAGTTATGACTGGGGACGCAAAAATGACCTTGTCCAATAGTATCCGCCGAAATCCCACATCTATAACTATATTTGAGTATGCCAAGTCGTTATTTTAATACTGAATTCGTGCTCAGCACTATATTTCCAGCAATTTGATATATATATATTGACCACATTTGGAGAATTTTTTGGTTGCCTTTTCCTAGCAACTGTCAGGAATGTGAAAAAATTCCTGCCCGCAAACAAAAATGTTTCCAAATATGGACAATATAGTATATATCAATTTGCTGGAATCTAGTGCTGAGCATGAATTCAGCATTAAAAAGATGATCTGGCACTGTTTAAAGAAGTTATAGCTGTGGGACATTTCGCATTAAAAATGTGTCGTTTTTAGAGCGACACCAGGTGATACAAGTGGCTCAAAGTGGCGAAATATTGGGGCTGGAGTTATAAATTCGGAATTATTGTTTAGGACCCCTATAAGGATCTAAAATGATAAAAAAGCAATTTGGGCACATTTTTGGAAAAAAACAAGTGTCCCATGGGAAACACCAACCTTAACATCACTTTCTAAAATATGAAGTTTTAGAAATTAAATATTAGGGGAAGGTTTAAGGTTGACATGCAAACCTTGATCCTCCATGACACTTTAGATTCCTATTACAGATTTTGCATTCTGTAAGGTTTCCACGGGCTGAGTGCTTATAATGTACACAAATTGGTGCATCTTCGAACTCTGGAAATATGATTTTATACCCAAAACAAATAATGATAATTAATTCATTGAAAGTCAAAAATCTGTTCTCTGTGCCTAGCAGTTTTTTCAATCAATTCTCTCTCTCTCAATAGCGGCCACCCCGCTATTCTGAATTCCGGTCAATTCTTTAGAACGAAACCATATTATTAACCGGAATTATGGACCTTTAACAATAGGAAATCATTATTACACGTCCGAAAACGAAAACAATTTCTTGACAATATAATAACAAAACATTGCACAAGTAACCCGTATGAATGGGTAGCCTGATTTTGATCGAGAATTGGGTCGGAAAAGCGAAAATCAAAGTATACCAAATTTAGCTGAAAAGTGGAAAATCGGAATTTGATCGAAAGTTTTCCGATGTCGGAAATGATCGAAAAATCTTTTCTCAAAATGTCGACTCTAAAATGCCCAGAATCACTTGAAATTGCAATAGCTTTCAAACTGAAAATGCTCACTTTCACTTTGCTCTTCTACTGTTTCTTACACAAAATGCCTACGATTCCGCTCATTTGGCCACATTTTTTTCTCAAAAAGTTATTTGATAAATGTGGGGTATCTAACGAATAGATGAAGTTCAGTGTGATAAAACAACTCATTTACTAACAATGGTTGTTATCATTTTGAGAATTCATACTAATTCACCACAATATACTCACATTTCAAAGGAAACCATTTTCGATCATTTTCCAGCATCAGAGAACTTTTCGATCAAATTCCGATTTTCTACTTCAGTTAAATTTGTTTGAATTTGATATTCGAACATTTTCCGACATCGGAGATCTTTTCGATCAAATTTCGACTTAATCACTTTTACACTTTCGACCATTTTTCAACTGCCATTTCGATCAAATTCCGATTTTAGTTTTCGATCAAAATCTGCTTTCCCGTATGAATCTACAGAAAATAGTATATAATCCAGAAGAGAACACTAAAACAGAATGCAACATGAATGTATGAACGAATTCTTTTTCAGAATTCACATAGAGGTAATTTACCAAAATATCTACAAAAAAGGTTAATGGTGTTCGGGGTCAGCATATCCTACAACATAATTTATATGTGAAAGAAGTTTGGGAGGGCACAAATACTGGAACGCGACTAGTAATTGGGAAGAACCGTATTGTAAATTCAATCTCCACTCCTTATATCAATTATTTCATCACACTGCCATGAGATTCGTTAATACTATTTTTTTGTTTCAGACCAAAAATATACAAAATATGTACCAGTTTTAGTATCATGCATGGCTACGAAAGGTGAAACTAGCAATGTGCTATATATAGATAAGATACTCACCGGTGTGTTGACTAAACGGAGCTAAAATTAGTATGTTATCACAACCTGCATATTGAAGATAATTTTAGCATATGGTTCCCTAGCACAACGATGTGAAATTGGAATTTAATAGATCTATGACAGCTTGACGAAGTAATAATTATAGCAGATACGAATTATTAACTGTACGTAGAATGCCCAGCATTTTAAGGCTTCAGTTGCATAGAAAATGGTCGAGAGACATCCGCGATATCGGAGACACTGTATCCCCAGTAGGCATTCTACGGTTTTATGGAATCTATCATATATCTGCATTAAAACATATGCGTTTTGTATGCAAACCCTTACTATTAAACTCGATTAATGTTTATTTGTGTAAATATATATATATACAGTTGACTCCGCTTAATTAATAGTGTCACTGTTCACCGTTTTAAAATAAACAATACTGTATACTTAATTTTAGAGAATTCCTTCAGTAGTATTAGAGTCTAAAATTAGACATATAGAGGCAAAAGAAGAGTAAAAAAAGTCAACGTTGGGAAGTTTCGTAAAGGGGAAGGACTGAAAAGAAAATCATCTTTCACACCACTACCTGCAAAGAGACTACCATCAAAGCCCACATCCGAACTATTCAAACAAGTAAAGTTCCCTCATCCAACTAAATTCATAAGCATCAAATTGCGTAAAGATGAAACTCACTCATTTCGTGATCTATTAATTCCCCATGGATCTCAAATTATCGACATGGACTTACTTAGCATGGTATTCTCTCTATTAAGATGCACTGAAACAAAATGTACAGGACCACTCAAACTATATCAATACGCCTTTCGAGATGGCTTACAATCATATTTATTATTAAAGTGCAGCTATTGCCATCTTGTTATAGCTGAATTCCCAACTTCCCTGCCTATTGGCATGTAACCCACGGAATCCGTGAATGACCCCCAAATGCTATCCCGGAAAAAGTCGGAAGTGAACGCGAGGGCTTTATTAGCAGTGCACTGCACCTCTCTCAGTTGGAATGATTTCTTACTCTCGTGCAATCTCCTTGAAATACAGAATACCTGGAAGCGAATATGGAATAAAGTATAATCTACACATCTATATCATTTCTGTAGTATCATGCCATCATTAAAATAAACACATATCCCTTTGTTCTTTATTAAAATCGGTAATATATAGTACATTAATTCGGAAAACAATGCATCAAATTATTGGGGGCTTCTTTTGAAAATATAAACATAATCCTTTTTATTAATACGCATATAATAATAATAATAATCTTTACTTTATGATAAAATTAAAATGTCTATATAAGATACAATTGCTTGGAAGAAATCCGCTTATTGGAACAAATAGAGCTAATCCGATCAAATTTTTCACAATCAAGATACAATTCAATTCCAATTATATCAGGATAAATTATAATGAATTAGGTCAATTCGTGTAAATGTGTCTAAATTTTGACTACCAAAAATTGTGTAACTATGGAGGAGTACCTCAGGAGTCCAAATACGTACAAGTATTGTATAAGGGGTGGACAGTGATGCAGCTAGGGATTGAAGCTTGCCAGGGCACAGGTAAATTATTTCAGGGTGAAACACGACGGCGCTATACAGTCGATTACCAATACCTTACACATTGATGAAAGTACCAAACTATAATATTTAATTAGCACACGCGCGCTAATGAACACTTCGTGTTCTCAGAGTCGCCCTGGAAAAATAAACACTTTCAGTCCCTACAGGTGCCAAATATTGTTCACTTTCACAAATTCATTTCAAATATGAATGACATAAGAAATAAGTAAACCAAACATACCAACTTGTACAATTGAAAATTTCCTTCGTCAGAAAATAAGGACGGATAAATAATCATTTAACGTGAAACACTAACGTCCAGCCCTCAGCTTAAGTGATCCTATCCATTTCATCCTTATCTGTTGATTCGTCCTTTGGAGAGAAGGCATCCTCCTCTCGCCACTAACGTGCTCCGAAGGCCGGCGTTTTAACGATTACCTATTCGTTCTGAATCAAATGAGAGGAGTACCAGACTGAGGAGATTGTTATCACTGATACTTTCGTTTGTAGCACCCGTACGCAAATAGACCCATGCAATGCTTCTGAGAAAATCAGAGAGGAATAGGGCCTACACCCATGAATGAATATAAATCACGTGTTATAACTTTAATTCTGTAAATATATTATCTAATTCGATATAACATTGGTATGCAGTAAGATTTTAAAAATATCAATTTAGGATGGGGAACGTGATGGGCGGACGGCGGATTAATCTATAAGTTAAATCTCTTGATAGTGATATTTGATTGTTTAAACATTTATTGGTATAAATATTACCATACAAATAAAAACTAAGACACACTAATCACAATATACCACAAGTATTGAGCTATTGAAAAGTACTGGGCTCATATACCTATCCATCTGGGCGCATGCGCTAATCTACACAAGAATAGAGATGCCCGAATTGGTCTTTCTTGGCCTAGATACATAGGTATGCGCAGATAGGTAGAGCTATAAACGATAAACTGTTTTCGAAGATAATGCAGATAATACACTCGATTAGTAGCCAGGGCGATTATTGTTTCTGGGACCGTCAGGCGGATGATTATTTACTTATCACAAAAATCCAAGTGCGAAATATCATCCGAGGTGTCGTAATTTCCCTGGTGCCGCGCGTCCGTCGAAGACCAGCCAAAGTGGGGACGCCGCCTCAAATAGTTCGATGCCTGATTAGCTTATTATATTTCGAGGGGGGCTACTATTCGATAATACGTATACGGTCATTTATATTTTCATTGAGATAAAATACTAATAATTACTTTCTTTTCTCTCTTCCATCTCCCTTGCCCTCCTCCTCCAATAGCTTCTTTGATACACCTGCTAGTCAAGTGTGTGTAACACGGGAGTAGCAGCCTTTCAGTTGATATATTATCTTTTGCTGAATGCAGGGTCGCGCTTGGTGCTACCATACATTTGTCAGATAGCAGCATCGGCAAGGCGATCGTAGTGAAGCCAGTCGTACTCCACTCAGCTCAAAACGAACGTTTCTCTCTCTGGATTCCAAACATACGCACAGGAAAAGCGTAGCTCGTGGATGGATGGAACTTCACAGGAATCTAAAAAGAATGTCTTTGAGTCTCACCAGCACATTCAGCTGCAAAATCCATTTCGATCAACGCTTCGATATAAGCACTAGTGTAACTATGAAGTAACTTGTAAAATTGATCCGACTGCAGCTTGGCCTACCCCACCAGTCTCGTGAGTCTAGGTTCTTGCATGGCAGGATCTCATTTATTTTCATTCAGTGTATACGACATCCGAATCATTCTTGACCATGGATAATAACATATAACTTCATAAAATATTTTTACTTTTTCTTCATTCCAGATTGGACCATGGATAAATGATCTAAATAAATTTTTAGCGTTTGTATTTGAGTGTTTATTCTAAATCATTTGATTCATCCTATATCTAAATCTGATAAAGATTAAGTTCCAAGTTTATACTAGTATACTCTTTACCATCTCTTTTCTAATCTTTTTATGACGAATAAAAAAATTCGAGCGTTATATAATTTATTGTGCTACACAAATAATAGAATAGTAAACGGCAGCGTTAAAGTATTTGGTTTTAAAATAGTAGAACATTATACTTGTACGTACTCGTATAACAAATTAAATCGACAATTCAAAAGTGGTACGAACTATCGTGGTGCGAATTGTCGTAGTGCGAAATGTGGCGGTACGAATTGTCGTTGGTGCGAATTGTTGCAGTGCGAATTGTCGATATCCCAAAAAATTGGAAAAAGTACATCCGGATACAGCCTTCTATCAAAATGAATCGCTCAGTTTCTATGATCATAACAACATCCACTAAACCTCCTCCCTTCCTAATCTACCCCACATACTTACACCCTTTCCATAGTTACCAACACTTCTATAAAGCTTCTCCCTCTTACAATACTCTCATTTACCTTTATCATCCCACCCCCTCCTTACATTTACACATTACTATTACAGCCATAATGTTTTACATTTAGTAACTTGTTTCTTTCTATCAATTTCTGTTATTTCTTCTTATTTCATTCTTAAAGGCCAACATCCAGTACTAGTAACTAAATCTGCAATGTCAAAAGCACCCTCTAAAACCTGTCGCAAACCCCGTTCCGTAAACTCAGTATTCCAATCCCTTTACAGTACCAAATCCGTAACCCGCTCTACTTCCCGCATAGCTACCACCCTACCATCTCCTCCACCTTCAGCCTCTCCTTATTTCTCTCATATCTCCTCCCCCACTCCCGATACAGATAGCTCCTCCCCTTCTAATTCCCCTACAGACAAAACTACCACTCCATCTCCCCGCCTACAAGCAGCCTCAAGCTCCACGTGGATCTTCCTACTGAACTCACTATACCACCAACAATAAACGGACCCATTTCCAATCCCATCCTCACACTCGGCTTATCAAAACCACCTCCCACCACCCTACTTATCACCCCACGACCCGTAACCTTTCCCCTCCGAACCCATTCTTTACAACCTCCCTATGAAGTAGCAAACTCTACCTACTCCTCTCCCTCCTCACGAAACCCCCATCCCATTCCAACAAGCCTACATGCCAGTGGGACATCTTAAGCGCTATCGGAACATGTAAGATGCTACTGGGACATCATAAGTGCTATCGGGACACGTCAGAAGCTACCAGGACATCCTAAGTGGTACCGGGAAAGATATGATCCTAATGAGACAATTTAAGTGCAACCGGGAAATATAAAATGTTAATGGGAGATCCACATGCCAGTGGGACATCTTAAGCGCTATCGGGATACGTAAGATGCTACTGGGACATCTTAAGTGCTATCGGGACATATAAGGTGCTACTGGTACACCTTAAGTGCTATCGCGACACGTCAGAAGCTACCAGGACATATTAAGTTCTACCGGGACAGACATGATTCTGATGGGACAATTTATGTGCAACCGGGAAATATAAATGTTAGTTGGAGACTTACATGCCAGTGGGACATCTTAAGCACTAGCGGGACACGTCAGATGCTACTGGGCCATCTTAAGTGCTAATGGTACAATGCATGCTAGTTGACTATTTTAGTGCTCTTGGGATTAGGTTTTCTAACATGTATCTCTTTTATTACCCTCTTTTCTCTCCTTTTTCATTTATTGTTTCATAAAATTTTAATTTTTCTTTGTGCTTCTTTTTAATGCTGTTCTTTTCTAAAACTGTTCATGCAAATGTATTAATTAAATGTTTTGTTACTAATTGTCTCTATTTCTAAATTCCCTTCAATATTCCATTACCCAGTATTTTTGTTGGAATGTTGTTCTTGACTGATTCTTTTTTACTTCTTCTAAATAATCTTTTGGTTCTTGCTGCGCTTGTTCATCTTTTGCAATCACTTTGAGTGCTGCCACATATCGCAATATCGTTTTTCCCTTCATGAAGTTTTCCCTCCTTAACCATTTCTTGAATTCATTTATTTCAAATGGTGAAATACTTTCTTCTTCTCTTCTTCTCGCAATGTCTTCATCCTGCACAATTTGAACTGGAATGTTTTCATAATGCAGGCTGTCCTCAGAATCAATTTCAATTCTTTCCTCGTCAGTAGACAAACTCTTAGCAATCTCACCCCCTTAATCAGAAACAGACTCATCTTTATCCTCCTGCACAATCTCAACTGGGACGCTTTCATCCTGAGTGCTTGATTCTATGGGTTGTAGGTACTTTATGAAAATAGGCTTCGTGTTTGCATCTGTAAGAATCGTTTTCCCTGCCACTGATCTACCCGTTATCCCATGATGGAGATTTAAGTGCCGAGGAAATCTACATAGATATTATTTATAAACAATGTGATTGCATTTGCAGAAATTTATACATATCCAGTTGATGAATAAATTTGCAAGTAATTGTGTTTGTTAAATATTTAGACATATACAAAATGGTACATATTTTTTCTGATTCTCCATGTCAGATACTACCTGTGATTAATAACATGACTTGGTATAAAAAATGGGCGGCATCTTTTAATTAAGTGATTCTGTACCTAAATTTAAAGCTCCAAAAATATTGCTAATGATTATTAGTATATCAATGTTACTAACAAACCCTTGTTTTTTTATTATTGCATTACAAATGTCTCCATTTTCTTTATGTTGCTTACAGAGCCGATATTCAATTGGATTAGAGCTTATAGAGTCACTTCGTTTCTTTCTCTGCGAGGTAACCAATTCAGCTATCAACTCTGGCGTTGCTTCTGGGTGGACGAGTTTTATGTGTCTAAGCAATTTGCAAACTTTGTATTCGCATAACATGCACGTTTTCATTTCGGCACTAGCCATCAGACAGAATATACAAATGCTTTCAACTATTCAATATTAATTGAGATATTAATGACTTATATACTACTTATTAATAGCAAAAAGTATGCCTTTAATTAGCATAGTCATTCAAGGAAAAGTAAATCCTTCTCATTCTGTATGATATGGAAATACTGTCTATTAATTTATTTTTAATTGTAACGAGTTGTTAGTGTGAAGATATTATTTGTACGGATGTATTAACTATTAACTAAATCTCTCTTTCAAGAGAACAAGCGCTTCGCTTGCTTGCGCTGCGCGGCTGGCGGACACTCTGTGTCCGCCGGAGGTGCCCTTTGGGGGCCAGGGGTCACATTGATTAATTATAAGGGAAATAACTTCTATAAATATGTCTGTGCTGCTGTTATAATCAATATCGCACAAAAATCACAATATTTTGATGAGTAATTGATTAACTTTTCAAAATGTGACAATGACGTCATAGTTTCATGATGACTCGACATTTTGCTCTGAGCTCAGAACATAGTGGAGCCATAGCCAAAGGACTCCCACATGTTAAAAATTAGCTTTCTGTGCCCGGTAGTTTCTTCAATCAATTCGTTGGATATATATATATATAAATAAATAAACAAAGTTTGCAAATTGCTAAGACACATAAAACTCGTCCACCCAGAAGCAACGCCAGAGCTGATAGCTGAATTGGTTGCCTCGCAGAGAAAGAAACAAAGTGACTCTAAAAGCTCTAACCCAATTGAATATCGACTCTGTAGGCAACATAAAGAAAATGGAGACATTTGTCATGCAATAATAAAAAAACAAGGGTTTGTTAGTAACATTGATATACTAATAATCATTAGCAATATTTTTGAAGCTTTAAAATTAGGTACAGAATCACTTAATTAAAAGATGCCGCCCATTTTTTATACCAAGTAGTTCATGTTATTAATCACAGGTAGTATCTGACATGGAGAATCAGAAAAAATATGTACCATTTTGTATATGTCTAAATATTTAACAAACACAATTACTTGCAAATTTATTCATCAACTGGATATGAATAAATTTCTGCAAATGCAATCACATTGTTTATAAATACAATTTATGTAGATTTCCTCGGCACTTAAATCTCCATCATGGGATAAAGGGTAGATCAGTGGCAGGGAAAACGATTCTAACAGATGCAAACACGAAGCCAATTTTCAAAAAGTCCCTACAACCCATAGAATCAAGCACTCAGGAAGAAAGCGTTCCAGTTGAGATTGTACAAGAGGATAAAGATGAGTCTATTTCTGATGAAGGGGTGAGATTGCTACGAGTTTGTCTATTTACGAGGAAAGAATTGAAATTGAATCTGAGGACAGCGCGCATTATGAAAATATTCCAGTTCAAATTCTGCAGGAGGATAAAGATGAGTCTATTATTGATGAAGGGGGTGACATTGATGCTACTAGTTTGTCTTTTGACGAAGACAAAATCGACTTTTCGCTCAATTTCAACAACAGTAATGACTCAATTGACAGAACAGCTGAGCCCACGAATTCCTCTCAGTTTTCACCTAATACTACTACTTGCCTTTCATTAAAAATAGACGAATTCTACACAGTATTTCACCCCGGAGCTAAACTTATCTCTCAATGAAACAGGTGCAACATCGAACTTACCCAACTTAGATCCTGGCCATATAATCCTTACTATTAAAACTCGATTAATGTTTATTTGTTTGTTTGTGTATATATATATCCTTACAATTAAAACTCGATTAATGTATATATGTGTATATATATATATATATACATATATATATATCTGTAACGAATTGATTGAAGAAACTGCCAGGCCCAGAAAGCTGATTTTTGGTATGTGGGAGTATTTTGGCTATGGCTCCAGTAAGTTCTGACCTCAGACGAAAATGTCGACTCATCATGGAATTATGACGTCATTGTCACCTTTTTTGTAATTAGAAATTTCAGTTTTTCGGTTATAACTCAGCCATTTTAGGTGATAGAAGGCTGAAATTTTAATAGAATATGTATTTTAATATTCTTCACATATGATAATCCTATCATCCAAAAATGATGACTCATCACTGTTATGACGTCATCATTATGTATCAAAGATTTAAAAATTGACAAATTTGTTGATTTTCGGGTGATATCGATTTTATAAGGTGATAGATTAAGCTGATTTTTCGTATGTGAGTAGGTATTCTAAATTGAAGTATTTTCGATCCTTAGACAAAAATGTCAACTAATCATAGAATCATCGTATCTTAAGGATGGATTGTAGTTAAAATGTATGGTAATTAAACAGTTTTAAGAACAATATATAACAAGAAAACTTTACTAATAGTATTTTTTTGTCTAGCACCCAAGTATGTATATGTTTTTAGATCATGTTTAAATTAATAGGTGGTATGTTAGTCTCAAAAAAATGTCCCAGAGACAGAGGATCCAAAAAAGAAGGGCTACAGAGCATTCTACTAGCACTAATATATGTGCAATCAGGAGCTACTTTAAATCAAAGATTCGGACCAATATTCTTCAACAATAGTGGACTACAGAAGTAGTAGGCCATTATCAGTTCCTCAATATTACAACTTCAGATCCATATTGATCGGGGAAATCATTTTTAGAAATGCTCAAAGATCTGGTGTAGCCTGTGGGCTACACAAGAATAACCATTTACAATCACAAGACGGGAAAAATAAAACCTGCCGTAATATTCTTTGAAAACCTGGCAGGAAAGGCTCTCTTAAACTTTCGTTCAGTAATTCTTTCCAAAATGGGTTTATTAGATCCTGAAATTGACAAGAACTTATTTTTGTCTACAAATGGCAATAAATTGACACATGCGGGTGTCAAGTCTGCACTCACATCTTGTCTGAAGAATACAGGAATGACAAGTACGATGACATCTACGCAATCAAGAATTGCCGCCGCCACATACATGGCTACAAACAAACCCAAAAATTCGCAGATACTTGCTGATTTTATGCAGCATCAACCAAATACTGCCGAAAAATATTATGGACAATTAGGCGGAGGCGATCATTTAATTGAAGCATTCAAAGAGCTAGGAGATTTAGAAGAATATAATACAAGTAGTATTAATGATGATGACATTTCAAGTTTATTCTTTTCACTAAAACAACCTTAATAACATTCAAGTTGTGGTGTAAGAGTAAAGTTTATTTGTTGTTACGTATCTTATATATTAAAATGCCAGGATTTTTTTGTTTGTTTGTTTGTCCGGATTGATTGAAGAATTGGCAAGTCGTAGAGATACGAAAATTGGCATTTAGGTGTCAAATGATGAATCTTGGATTAAGTTCGAAAATCTAAGCGAAATTTTCACATCTCTGCAAGAAAAATGGAAAACAATTTTTCACACCTTTTCTATACAATACTATGTACGGCTTCACTCTCACAATTGAAATCATTATACGACAATATTGTAGGTTGTAATTGTAATTAAGCAATAACTTATATAAATGTCTCAATTATATATTATAGTATATGGCAGTTAAAAAGGTTATTTGTATATTTTCACACCTTTATATACATATTTTCACACGATTTGACGAATTTTGAAAATTATGCTAGAGCTTCCAACGGTTGACATAGGGTTTTCAGGGGTGTAGATTTCGAATATAAGATTTTTGAGTAAGTTTGATAATTAATTTGTTTACTTTTGTTTACAATAGATACATAAAGTAAACAAATCTCAAAAATATGCTAGAAACTTGCTTTCAACGGTTGAAATGGGGTTTTCAGGGGTGTAGATTTCGAATATCATATTTTCGATTCCATATGAAAAATTATTCGTTGACCATTGTTTGCAATATATAAATAAAGGAAAAAATTCCAAATATAGTTTAGATTGAGTAACTACAGGCGCCCGTAGGGCGACTCTGCGGACACTGTGTTTCCGCAAGCCGCCCAGCGCAAGCAAGCGAAGCTCGCTTGTATTAATAAAATATCAATAAAAAGGATTGATCCAACATACTTTAATCGAGTATAGTATGCTTGTCATTAAGACAAGCGTGCTTCGGTTGCTTGAGCTTAGTGGTGCCATAGCCAAAAGACTCCAAATATGCAAAAAAATAGTTTCTCTCCATGGTAGTTTTTTCAATCAATTAATTATATACAGTATGTCCCGAAATTTTTGGCAGTATCATTAATTTCAGTAATCAGCTCTATACTCTGGTAGTTTTCAAGGTAGGATTTTCAAATCAATGCTATAATAAATACACCCATAAAGCTAAATATCAAAACGATTTTTGACTGTTTTCGTGAAAGCCAACTACTTCAGTTTTCAATTTGTTAACAAATTCTTTCGAGAATTGGTCAATTTTCAGCTCGACACATCGATACCTTAAGAGAGAGAACTTCGTCAAATCCCCGGTGATTCGAGTTCCAGCCCTGACAGATTTGCATTTCCAGAAGCGTATTAATTGGTGTAAAGAAATGAAAGGATTTGATTGGTTAAAAACATTCTTTACCGACGAATGTTCAATCTGGCTAGACTCAGGGAAAGTTAAAGTCTGGACTAAGAGGGGCCAGCGTGTAAATTTACCCTCTTACAGGCATCCTTCCAAAATTCATGTTTGTGGTGGGATTTCTATGATGGGCGCTACACCACTTTGCATATTACTGAGAATTTCAACCAACAGGTCTACATCTCCACCCTAAATGGCTATCTAATTGAACAAGCTAGAGCACTCTATGGTCAAAATTGGGTATTGCAAGAAGATAATAGCCTAATCCACACAGGAAAGGCCGCGAAGGGTTGGAAGTCCGAATTTGTCCCCCCCTTAGGATTGAATGGCCTCCTAATAGTCCTGATCTTGCCCCAATTGAAAACCTTTTGGCAGTTCTCAAAAGGCGGTTGATAGAACGATCACCTAAAACAATTCAGCAGTTGAGAACTGGGATAGAGGAGATATGGGATTCGTTTGATCCAGATTTTATTAGACCATTTTGCACCTCAAAATGGAGTCAAGAATCCACCTTTGCCTCAAGAACAAGGGTAGAAAAATAAAATATTAATAATTTACTATCTTAGATTAGTTTTACTGACCGATTACACCCTAATTCATCTCATATTCAAGTACTAGTTAGGTACTGTTTAACAATTAGGATTTATGGCAATGGATATTTACTGCCAATAATTACGGGACATACTGTATATGAACAATCAAGCAAACAAGCACTAATCGAGTTTTAATAGTCACAATTAGAAACAACCTTGCTCGCAATCGCAAGGTAGCGAAAATGAAATTTCGAAATGGTGACAATGACAAAATTTGGCGTGATACGACATTTCGTATGAGAATTAATCTTGCTCGAGGTTGGCACAAAATACTTTCACAGCCGGCACAACTCGAAAACAAATTGAAACATATAGGATAAATATATGATGCAAAATTTCTATATATAATGCAAAATTAAATATATAAAGCAAAATTTCAGTTATATCGCATAATTTGAATTTTTCAATAGATTATACAACGATCCCAAGAATAACATTCAGAAGAACAGAAATATGGTATAAACTAATGTAAAAGGTAGAACAGAAGCAGAACAAGTCATGTACATAAATAGAACACGAAATGAATGAAATACGTACAGAGAAAATAAAAATTGATCAAGAGTGAATTATCAATGATAATCAAAATTTAAACGATCAAAAAGTTCTATTAGAACTTCCAGAAAATATAACAAGCTAGTTGAACAACTTAAGTTCTACTAGGACATTTTAAGTGCTATCGAGACATCTTAAATGCTCCTTGGACATCTATGGTGCTACTGGGACAACCTAAGAGCTCCCGGAAAATCTTAAGTGCGACGAGGACATATATGATGCTAGCGGGATATGGAAATCTTAAGTGCTACTGGGACATATTAAGTGCTATCGGGACAGATATGATTCTGACGAGACATTTTATGTGCAACCGGGAAATATTAATGTTAGTTGGAGATCTTACATGCAAGTGGGACATCTTAAGTGCTACAGGGATACGTAAGATGTTACTGGGACATCTTAAGGTCTACAGGGACAAATATGATTCTAATGAGAAGATTTATGTGTAACCAGGAAATATAACATGCTATTGAGAGATCTTATGTGCAGTTTGACATCTTAAATGCTATCGGGAAACGTACGATGCTACTGCGACATCTTATTATGGATTTTTCTTCGTATTCTTTCCTTATATTTTGTTTCATCTTTCTTTCGTATTCATGTACATTTTGTTGCATTGAATTCTTGTATATTCATTCCTTCCAGTCTATTTTTATTACTCGTTTTCTAATTATAAATCTTTTCCATTCTGAATCATTATCTGCCTCGATTTAATTTACTATTCATTTCTAAATTTAGTTAGTTCTATTTTCAATTTAAAATGCATCTACACAAACACGCTTCGCTTGCTTGCGCTGCGCGGCTTGCGGATACTGCGGGCGCCGTGAGTTACTCAATATAACATATTTTGGGAAGTTTTTCCTTGATATAAATATTATAAACAAAGGTCAACGAATAATTTCTCATATAGATCCGAAAATATGAAATTCGAATTTTACACCCCTGAAAGCCCCAATGTCAACCGTTGGAAGCTAGTCTCTAGCCTATTTTTATAATTTGTTTACTTTATGTATCTATTGTAAACAAAAGTAAACAAATTGATCATCAAATTTACTCGAAAATGTGGCATCCGAAATCTACACCCCTGAAAACCCCATGTCAACCGTTGAAAGCTAGTTTCTAGCATGTTTTTG
Source organism: Aphrocallistes beatrix (assembly GCA_963281255.1). Lineage (NCBI taxonomy): Eukaryota > Metazoa > Porifera > Hexactinellida > Sceptrulophora > Aphrocallistidae > Aphrocallistes > Aphrocallistes beatrix. Next base: position 4,150,541 of record OY725489.1, read on the forward strand.
AGATTTGTTTACTTTATATATCTACAGGGTGATCAATAAGTTCTGACCCATTGATAAAAATGCTTAATTTGAAATTTATCAAATTGAATTGACTGAGATCTTTCATAAATATAATAAATACAAGCGCGCTTCGCTTGCTTGCACTGCGCGGGCAGCGAACACTTCGTGTCCGCATGAGGCGCCCTTTGGGTGCCTATGGTTCATTATTTATTAGTGTTCATATTGGAAAATATTTTAAATGTACTTCAAATTTGTTATCTTTATTACAACTTATATATTATTTAAAATATTTCAGAAATAGTCGACATTTTGTCTGTTTTAGAACTTGCTTCGCTGGACTTTTTTTAAAATTCGTTATAGTGATTGAAAATGCATGTACAATCAATGTACTCATGAATTTCAACATATTAATTATTCATTATTTCAAATGTATCAAGATATTCATCAAATTTCAGTCATTATTAAAAAAAAACAGTATATATACACTCTCTAAAGTTAATAAACATCTGATTGTTATCATAAAAAATGTATATTCCGTCTTCATACAAATCTTCTCATTCCACGTGTTTGTATAAATACATCAAGGATTAGAGATATCTAACCTTTAAAAAAAGTATAAGAGAGAGAAATTGACTAATATATTATTTATTCTAACTGATTCAATGTAATCATCAAATACTTCAGTTTTAAAATGTGTATATACTTCCCTTGAACATTCTTTAGTTTCCCTGCTAACCCAAAGTAATGAAAGATAACTGTGGATGTTTTAATCTAATATATGTAAGAATCTAAAAGAGAGAATAATAATTGAAAGTCGACTAATTAAAATGTGTATATTTGGGTAAGGCTTGCCTATCAACAACTCATATTTTATTTCAAATTATACATGTCAAACATTCGATAGAAGCTTAATTTTTGTAGTAGATCTACAACTTACATTTCATTCTTTATTTTTCTTATGCTAAGAAGAAATATTGATATAAAATTTATATTCATAATACTCAGCATTTTAAAGAAAGTGTTATCTAAATAATTTCTGAATTCAATTACATACATTAAAAAGTAAAGATATAAGCTAATTATCCGAAGCTTTTAGAAATTACTTACTTTTTTTCCCTTCTTCTTGCGAGGCCTTGAGATAAGTAATATAATTAAATAAATAAAGGTAGATATCTAGATACCAATCTAAGGGGTTGAGGTTATTTTAACTTACTTGCTAACAACCGGTGATGCCGGGTCCATTATGGGGACCGGGCTTGTTTCCCGGCCCATTGAGTGGACCGGACTTGTTGCCCGGTCCATTGTGGGTGCAGGTTGGGTGTTGGATTTGGGGGCGGGGGCCCGCTTTTCCCTCTTTTCTCCCCTGGGATCTAGAAAATTTTATTAAGATTAGTAATCACAATGAATATTTCATTCAACTAATAAAAATACTTTTAACTTACGTTTCTGCTTCCTTTGATCCTAGAGAAATTATTAGAAATAGTCTAAGAAATAATCAAATCTGACATTATTTTTTTTCAAAAAAAGTATTTTTAAAACTTACTTTGTTTTGTTGTTCCATTTGCGTCTACAAAAATAACGATAAAAAACACGCAAATTGATTGACTTTATTTAATAAGATACTTACTAATCTGTCGACAATTGCAATCAGCCTGGACGTACATGTCCAGGCTTTAACATTGTTTTTCTTTCCCCTCCTCCTCACTTTTGATTTAGACATCTAATGTTATTATAAGAATTTGAGAAATGAATAAACTTGTCAAGTCAAATCTTTTCTCGTAAATGACCGAGTTCTAATTGATTGTATGATAGTTATAATTAAAGTTTAATTTATCGATTCTTTTGGTTGTATACTGTATGATTTAAGCAGTTGTCCACAAACAATGTAATGTTTCTCCATAAATTCAGTCCCTCAGGGTTCTCTTAATTATATTAAGAGGAGTGCACTTGGGAAACACTCTGTACCTTTCCCCGAATTTATCGATCCATTCACGGGGGGTAGAAATCATATTGAAATGATTTCTACACTTTAGTTAACTCAATAATTCGCTTGCTTACGCAAAGGGAGCCAAGCAAATCAAACCTTCAGATATTTGCTAATAGAAATATCAATTCTATAGTTACTATCACATGTGCACTATAGTGGCCACAAAAAGCAAGCGAATAATATGCACTACTAAAGTAGATACATAACATCGAACAAACTAATTGCAACTACCATAGAAGGGATTAGTACAACACTTTCAACAAATACTACCTCAGTAGAATAGTTTCAAGATAATGTAATTAATCCCATTGTGGGAACCCTACCACTCCACTTATCTGAATTACTACCGAAGTAGCAAATCTTCAATGCAGAGTGATCGATTCACCTGAGGGAACCCTACCATTCCACCTATCTGAATTACTACCGAAGTAGCAAATCTTCAAGGCAGAATGATCGATTCACCAATGGGAACCCTACCACTCCACTTATCTGAATTACTACCGAAGTAGCAAATCTTCAATGCAGAGTGATCGATTCACCTCAGGGAGCCATACCACTCCACCTATCTGAATTACTACCGAAGTAGCAAATCTTCAAGGCAGAATGATCGATTCACCAATGGGAACCCTACCATTCCACTTATCTGAATTACTACCGAAGTAGCAAATCTTCAATGCAGAGTGATCGGTTCACCTCAGGGAGCCATACCACTCCACCTATCTGAATTACTACCGAAGTAGCAAATCTTCAAGGCAGAGTGATCGGTTCACCTGAGTGAATACTACTCCAATGTACATCAGAACGCATGTTATTAAAACAGCATACTGAGTACAAATACAGTTGATTCACATAAAACATGCGTAATAATCTGTAGAACGACTAAGATGGCACTCTCTCCTGCAATAGAAGCATCTAGTCTCGGGAATGATTGCCATAGACTCACCATACTAACGGATAGTACACAACACAATTAAACCAATGGAATAATCAGTGCAGGATACTCAAGTCAGTAGAATTATCGAGCTAACTATTATAGAATGGATCAAAGTGTTCCATGCCTATCTGATGGTGAATCCGGTGAAATAAAACACCTAATTTACGACCATCATAAATAGGGTCACACTCTAAAGGAACTTCCAGCTGTTCATGAATATAAACTGGCTGGATATTCCAATATTGAGGATCTATGTCGGTAGCATTAATTGACACTACATCTATCCGAGCCAAAGCTCCTATCATATTCAATTCAGTGTTAGTACCCCACTCATTGAGAACAGATACGCGATCCATATGTTCAATCAGTTCCTGATCACTGAAAATGCCTGATCTACGCATAACGTTATAGAAATGCGCTGGAGTGCTCTTAAATTTGGAGATCAGACTGTGTTTGAGAATACGATAAGAGCTCTCACTACCAAAGATGACATGAGATAGAGTCCGATAGAGACAGTTACCGTCGCCATACACTGGACACAAATAAATTTGAGGACCAAATTTATTGCGCAGTCTAGCTTTAAGTGACTGATAGTAGTGCAAAATAGGGCCACGCGACATTATATCTTTTCTATTCGGTAAAATCGCTTCATTCTCCAACCCGATTGATTGGGCCAGATTATGAGAGCGATTTCCGAATGTCCAGTCATACTTGGATGCCTAATAATTGTTGCATTGAAAACAACATCAGACGATTCAAATGTAACGCGATTACTCTGAAAAGCATTGTTTTCAGGATCCTCCAATGTAACAACGCTACTCTGACTGAACTCGAATATTTTTGATACTTTACTCTTCCTCTCAGAATCAGCCATCATTACTCTCTTTTTGGCATGAGAAAGAACTGGTGACAGCTGAGAAGAATCGAATGATATATCATCCAGCGAAAATGAATCAATCAAATCCTGGCTAGATGACGAAGGCTCTCCAACGTGAGTTTAGAAAAACCTCCCGATATTCGACATTCTTAACCAATACTCCTCCTCCAGTAGACTGTTGTCCTCCACAAACCATGATCTTCAAACCGCTAGGATTCTGAACGCGACTAAGAGCCACATAGAGTTGACCATGGCTGAATATGGCTTCAGGGGAAGGGAGGAAAATACCAACAGTCTCTAAACTCTGACCTTGGCCCTTATTTATTGTGATACAGAAAGCAGGACGTACTGGGAACTGTCTTCGCTTTAAGATAAAGGGAAGGCCAGAATCTGAGGGAGTAAGTAGTGGAATGCGAGGAATGAATACTCGAGTCCCCGCATGGATACCTGTGGCAATCTCTGCGTCTATAAGACGTTTAGTAAACGATCTTACAGTCAAGCGAGTGCCATTACACAAACCCTGAGCAGAATCAAGATTCCGCAGGAGAATGATAGATGCAAACTCTTTAAGCTTCAGACGATGAGGGGGCATACCATTAGGATTTAGAGAGTTCAAGAACTCCGTGGGGTATATGGCAGCCTGCGTATCATCAACTGAATCTGCACTTAAAAATGTTTGATCATCTCCAGGTATCTGTCGCATAACGTAATCGTTTATGGCATCTACTGTCTCATTCTTTGGAGACATTAAGATGCGGCTACCGTTAACAATGTCACCATAGACAGAAGAAACCAAATCAGAAATATCATTTCCAGGGACAACAAACTTGTCGTCGATGTGAATCATGTGATCCTCATCTTCGAGTTCAGTGCCCTCTCCAACCCTCAATAAGAAGTTGGAGAACTCACTCACTTCAAGTGAGTCCTGAGAAGATAATATCCGTAGGCGCATATTAATAGTCAAATTTAAAACCTTAACATAACGCCAGAGAGATGATCTGTTGAGACATGCAGAAACAACATCACCTCTGGTTCCTCGTCTAATTACAGGCAGAATCTGACGGAAATCACCTCCAAATACCATAACCTTGCCGCCAAATGGTAGATCGCAAGAGCACAGGTCTCTCAGAGTTCGATCCATGCATTCAGCAACATGCTTATGAGACATTGGAGCCTCATCCCAGACCAATAAACTTGCACGCTGGATGAGACGGGCAAGCACACTCTGCTTAGTAATGCTACACGCAGAATGTGCATTGGTCGAGAGAGGAACTTTCATTCTCGAATGTACAGTCCTGCCACCATTTAGGAGCGCCGCAATCCCCGAAGAAGCCATCGCGAGGGCAATCTCTCTCCTAGAACGGACCTTGGCTAACAGTGTATTGTAAACGAACGTTTTACCTGTACCGCCAGGTCCGTCCACGAAGAACAACTTAGGATAGACCGCGGAATCATCAATAGCCTTCATCACAATGTTGAAAACAATCAGTTGGTCTGCATTGAGCATTGGCAGATTGACACGCACCATTTCCAACTGATCACTAAAACAATAATCAAGTTCATTCTGTATGATTCTGGGTTCTTCGTACGGATTACGCATATGCTTAGGGATAGGCATACCTGGGTAATCCTCTAAAGACTTTCCATGCCTCTGTAAGCGATTCTCAATATCCAACAATGCACAGTTTAAAATGTGCTCATCCAATTGGACGTCAAGAACTACTCGCTTAGCACGACACAGAAAGTCCTCAGATAAAGAGGCCTGATGTGGTGTTCCCAAAGGGCTAAGGGATCAGTTGGGGCACTAAATAGGAGGATCGTGACAAAGAGCTGGCGCATCTGTGGGGGCATCACAGAAACAGCCGCTTCTGCCAAACACTGATCTAACTCTGTGTCATCTTCCAACAATCCAAGTCTGCGCGCGGCCTCCTTAAAGCTTTCACAGACAGTACCATCAGCGAGAGTACGGATGTCCTGAAAACTCGTACATCCTGTGACATGGTTGAGGAGCATTCTTAGATAAAAACGCTCCCCTTCACCGGGATGAGCTGCATACATGCGACCTATCATGGTGCCATGCCCCTTCACTCTCAACTTCCATTCGCGCTTCGATTTATCCCATACAAACTCATCGGGGAAATTAGTATATGTAACCTCCCTAGCGCAATGGAATTCCTGGTTTGCAACAAACCATCCAGGCAAAGTGGTGTGCCTTTGTCGGCTCAACACATCATCAAGCTCAGCCTGCTCTGGGAAATAAACTGGCTGCTGATTCTCAAGATGCAGAGCTAATCTCAACACATGTGGCAGATTCGCGTGGTGCTCATACGCAAAGATACGATAGCACGCTTCAGTGGCAGACACATACCGGGCATCTAAGTAAGTCGATATTTCATCAACGCACTTTTTCTTTCCGGCAGCCTCTGCCTCCTCACCAGCTGACTTAAATTCTACAATAGCTCGGTCGTGTCCTTTGTACACGTATTTGTATAGATATTTAACTGCACTCACTGTACTACAGATTTCTACGTTAATATGAGCATTAAACTTCAACAATAAAAATGGATTGTAGGGTACAACCCATCTATTATCCAAGCGTGCCCCACCCACATTAACAGCACGGTCGTCGTTTCTACGACGATACAATGGGTAGCCATCTTCAGACGTTGTAGTAACTGCTGAAAATGCCTTTAGGAATCTCTTAGAGCATTTCCCGTCTTTTAAACAGGGAGCGCTCTTATTGGCTACACCACATGCACCGTACATCATACAGCGTTTAACGATAGCGTGCAGTCGAGGTTGGAGAATCGGGTCAGGGAGCTTAGCACACACAATTCTATCATACTCACACGGTTCCCTGGGCTTATCATGATCCGATAGAATAATCAGAATGTGCGCGTGAGGAATACCTCTCTTTTGGAATTCAATAGTATAAACATGAGCAAGAGGTTTGCCCAATATGTGTTTATTCATAAGATCCGAAATCAATTCTCTCAACTTCAATCTAAAGACTCTAACCACTAAATCAGGGCGTTCAGACGCTTTCTGATCTAATATGAGAGCGGACGTAATCTCCTCCTATTGCAGATTACATGTAAATGTAATGAAATAGTCTGGCTTACCATATTTCCTGACTATACTCATTGCATCCTGGTACAGCTCGAACATCTGCCGAGGAGAGCCAGTATAGGAGGAGGGAAGCACTATCTTACGTCCCAACTCTCTGGAGTCTACGTCACCCGCAGCGACTGCATCAGCCAATCCACAGTAAAGATCCACACGAATCTTCTTCTGATTGGTCCTGATGTAGTTCAGACGCTGCTGCTCTATCTTGGCGTATACATCCACAGCATACTGATGGAAAAGTCTACCGCTCAGGTGTAGAGGACTCAAGCGGCTCCGTACCATCAGTCGGTATGCATAATACTCCATAGCGGTGACATTTCCTCTCCCTTTCGAGTGAGGAATGTTGAGATGCCAGCCGTCAACACCTAGCGGGAATAGTAGGACATAGTGCAGTGTATCGTACGCACGGTGAGTCTCTGTAATGTGCTGAAGACCGCCCTTCCGCGCGTACAGCACTATATCCCTGCTGGCGACCTCTTCTCCATAACCGTCATTCGGGAGAATGACAGCTATTTCCTGAGCAGTGGGAGCGTTATAACGTCGAGAATCTGGCACCCGTCTGCTTTGATCACCATTCTCACGTCAGCTCCCCCCTGCTCTCGCATCAGATCTAGTCCCTGTCTAAAAAATGCCAGATAAGGATTAACCTCATGCAGCATGTGCTGCAATCCTTTTAGCTCAGGGAGCGCAGCATCTCCAAGATGGCGCTGACGGTTCGCCACTTCGGCATCAGCGGTTCCGTCATGAATGTAGATCTGTGCGAATGCGGGTGCCTCGCCTTCGTTAGGCATCAACCGTCCGATACGATGGTACATCACTCCGTGTATACGAAATGTGTACACTCCCCGCTTAGCATTAGCCAGACCCTTATCGAGGTTCGCTCCAAGAGAAGCGAATGCAAGAGCGTTGTTGTATGCTCTGATCTGTTCTCTAAACGCTCTTCCCCGCGGGTCTGTAGCCGTTAGCAGGTGCATCAACAGTTCAGGGTGCGGAGCCACAGGAAGTAGAACAACTTTGCCCTCCCCACAACATAAGGAGAACTTATAACAGGATTTAGTACTACCTGAGAGCTTCTCACCCGCCCAGAATTTTGCCTGACATACGGAGCAGCTGTATGTCATACTGCCACCTGAATGCTCGTCGACAATACTATCAGGAACTTCGGTGGCAATAATTGACCTAGCAAAATTATGGACAATGCGAGATTTAACTCTCTTAGCATACAACTTAGCCTGGTGCTTCAGACGTGAGCTGGCTTGCTCTTCCGTCTCACAGGCTATCTTCCAGGCTTGTAGATCCCTCTGGTCTAGGAGACGAACTTTGCGAGCGTCCTCCGTCTCACTGTCCAAGCGGGAAGCCTGACGATCCCGCAAATCTAGGAGGCGAACTTGGCGGACCTCGTCCGTCACACTGTCATACCGGGATGTCTGACGATCCCGCAGGTCCAGGAGACGAACTTCGCGAGCGTCCTCCGTCTCACTGTCTAAGCGGGATGTCTGACATTCCCGCAAATCTAGGAGGCGAACTTGGCGGGCCTCCTCCGTCTCACTGTCTAAGCGGGATGTCTGACGATCCCGCAAATCTAGGAGGCGAACTTGGCGGGCCTCCTCCGTCTCACTGTCTAAGCGGGAAGCCTGACGATCCCACAAATCTAGGAGGCGAACTTGGCGGGCCTCGTCCGTCTCACTGTCATACCGGGATGTCTGACGATCCCGCAGGTCCAGGAGACGAACTTCGCGAGCGTCCTCCGTCTCACTGTCTAAGCGGGAAGCCTGACGCTGACTCAGATCAAGGCAGCGTGCAACTCTCTTCGTCGGAGTCTCAGTTCGCAACCGGGAACCCTGCCGTTCAACCAAATCTCTCAGGCGGGCTCTTCTCCCGGTAGGCGTCTCTTTTTTCAAGTGAAGTCGAGTGCGATCTCGCATTTCTCGAAGACGCCTCCCTTTGGACTTGGGGGTTAGGACTCTCAAACGCAGCATATTCCGTTCACAGCCATGTTGCTGGCGAAGGAGTTGCTCTTGAGGAGTTTCTTTGTCTCGAACTTTCCTCATTCTCTCAGCTGTAGTGCCACTTTTATGGGTTTGGCGCCCACGTTTACTCAATTTAGGCATATTCTAATTTGGAATTCAGAAATAATTAGGACAAAACACACCCAAAAAGTATTCGCTTATATTGAAATAGAATAGGCCTAATATGAATGGCAATAGTCATGCTATGATTACGTAATTGCTTGCGGCAAATATTTAATGTTTTAAAATTCTACAACTAAATTGGTTAATTAGTAAGCATTCGTTTGGTTGCAAATGCGTGGTTGGTGGACACAAAGTGTCCGAAGAAGGCACGCTTTGACGCCTGGGATCACAATGATTAATTATAAGGTAGATAACATCTCTAAATATGTCTGTCTTACTGTTAAAATCAATATCGTCGAAAAATCAGCAAATTTATCAATTTTTAAAATTTTGATGAGTAATGATGACGTCATAACAAAGTGATGAGTCATCATTTTTTGATGATAGTTGCATCATATGTGAGGTATGTTAGTATACATATTCTATTAAAATTTCAGCCTTCTATCTCCTATAATGGCTGAGTTATGCTCGAATTACTGTATTGCTTAACTTTTAAAAATGTGACAATGACGTCATAATTCCATGATGAGTCGACATTTTCGTCTGAGCTCAGAACTTACTGGAGCCATAGCCAAAAGACTCCCACATGCCAAAAATCAGCTTTCTGCGCCTGGCAGTTTCTTCAATCAATTC
>OY725489.1:4160429-4353284 GCA_963281255.1 Aphrocallistes beatrix
CACTTGAATGCGACTTTGTACAACCATTTGTCTCCAAGATGAACCAGATTGAGAAGTCCATTGGATTCAAATCTGGGCTTGATGAAGGCCATTCCTCCTTGCTAATGAAATCCGAAACATTTTGCGCAAACAATTTTGGGAGACATTTGATGTTGTTGGAATAAAAATGGCACTTTGTTGAACATCGTTTTGCTCTCTTTCACCACAAGATCGAGAATCAACTGTTGATAAGTTGAAGAATTTATTTTGACCCCAGGTGGGACAAAAATCAATGGAGTGCGGCCTTTTGCTGATATTCCGGCCCAAACCATCACTGACTGTGGTTTCTGAGTCCGCTTGACATAAAGATGCTTTTCACTGATGCTCGAATACGTGAGTGCTAATATACGATCATTCTGCTTGTTGATCGCTTCCTCTATGGTGAATAATTTCTCGTCAGAAAATACGATCTGGTCAACAGGTTGAGTTGCGAGTCGGGCAAGCAGGCCCTTGCTTCTGGTCAGTCGCTTTTCTATAATTCTCTCCGAAAGGAAATGAACTGTCCTTCTTTTAGGTTTTGCATCGATTTTGAGTTATCGTAATTTTGAGTAATTTTGAGTAATGGATCGATGAAGTAATTTTGAGTAATGGATCGATTCTATTCATCACAATTTTCTTCAGCCTTAGAGTTCTTACTGACTTGGGTCGACCGTTTCTTGGCATATCATTTATGTCCCCAGTCTTATTGTAACGTTGGATATTGCGATAAACAATTTCACTCCTTGATTTACAAATCTGGAGCATTTTCAAAATCTCCCCTGGCCTTTTTCCTTTAGAAAATAATTTAATTATTACTGCCCTTTCTCGATCCATGCTAAAAATTTTTTATTTCAATCTAATATGCAGTAAAAGTGAAATTGAATCGTAATATAATGCTCTAATCAAGCATTATTCCAATAGAAACTAGTAAATACTCGCATATCTTACATAATGGTAAGTTTTAAATTATGGGTCGAAACTTATTGGTCACCCTGTAATGTAAACAAAAGCAAACAAATAATTTATCCTATTGATCTGAAAATATGATATTCGAAATCTACAACCAAAAAAACCCCAAGTCACCCGTTGGAAGCTAGTCTCTAGCCTATTTTTGTAATTTGTTTACTATATGTATCTACACTGCATGAACAAAAGTATTCGTACACTCCATACTTTCCCATACAAATAGTTATTATACTGATTTATTTAGCGAGTCAAGGTATTTAATTGGTAAGAGATACGCTTCAATTAATTTCAAATTCGAATTCTCCATATTCGAATTACTCATTTTATGATCTTCCACTCGATAAATCTCCCACAAGGTTAAAAATTCTCAGACTGTGACTTATGCCATCATATACAATGGTGATAACTCGTGATATGTGCCATAGGGTAGCAAATGCCGAAAATACTTAATTTTGAATAAGAGTAATTAAGTTAGAAGCTTAAAACGTGAGTAATTTGAATGTAGAGAATTCAAATTTGAAGTCAAATTAAGTGTATCTCTTTCCAATTAAATACCTTGACTCGCTAAATATAACAGTATTATAACTATTTGTATAGGGAATTATGGGGTGTACGAATACTTTTGTCCAGGCAGTGTATTGTAAACAAAAGTAAACAAATGATTCATCATATGTATCAATCTGAAAATATGATATTCGAAATCTACACCCCTAAAAACCCCTTGTCAACCGTTGGAAGCTACTCTCTAGCATAATTTTCAAAATTCGTCAAATCGCAGAGTCGCCTTGCGGTCGCCTGGAGTTACTCAATCTAAACAATTTTTGAAATTTTTTCCTTTATATAGTATACAAGCGCGCTTCGCTGGCTTGCGCTGCGCAGCTAGCAGACACTTCGTGTCCGCCAGAGGCTCCCTTCGGTCGCCTTGAAGTGACATTGGTTAATTATAAGGGAGATATCTTCTCTAAATATGTCCATCTTAGTTTTAAAAATCGATATCACTCGAAAAAACACCAAATTTGTCAATTTTTAAAATTTTGATGAGTAATGATGACGTCATAGCAAAGTGATGAGTCATCATTTTTTGATGATAGTTGCATCATATGTGAGACGTGTTAGTATACAGATTCTATCAAAATTTCAGCCTTCTATCTCCTATAATAGCTGAGTTATACCCGAATAACTGTGTTGCTTAACTTTTAAAAATGTGACAATGACGTCATAATTCCATGATGAGGCGACATTTTCGTCTGAACTCAGAACTTACTGGAGCAATAGCCAAAAGACTCCCACATGCCAAAAATTAGCGTTCTTTGCCCGCCAGTTTCTTCAATCCATTCGTTACAGAGATATATATATATATATATATAAATAAATCCTTACTATTAAAACTCGATTATTGTTTGTGTATATATATATATACAAGCGCGCTTCGCTTGCTTGCGCTGCGCGGCTGGCGGACACTTTGTCTCCGCCGGAGGCTCCCTTCGGTCGCCTGGGGTCACATTGGTTAATTAAAAGGGAGACAGCATCTCTTAATATGTCTGTCCTACTGTTATAATCGATATTACTCGAAAAATCACCAAATTAGTTTTCTCAGGCGACCCACCAAGTAGAATTCAAAATTGAATACATAGCTATTACGTAATTGAACATAACTTAAATAGAATTTGAACTTTTGACTCAAGTCATGTTCAATGACTTGTCATATAGAAACTGATACTATGTTGACTTTCGGTAAACATCCTGTGTTATGAAGTACCAATCTGCTCTCTAAATTCTGTGCAGTTCGCCCTCTGAGAACTAAAAAGAGTAGTGAGGTGTTATCTCAGCCCTAGAGCATCTATTTTACTCTCGGAGTGCCTCAGGTTATCCAGCATGATCAAGGACCTGTGTTCGTCAGCAAGGTATTTCCTTTTTATTAGCAATTTTCTAAGATTATATTTTCTCAGATTAATTCCTTCCTGAATTAGGAATTTCAAGAATTTCACCGAAAATTAGCAGTCAATGATCGTAGGACTGCTGCCTACCATCCACAGAGCAATGGGCTTGTTGAAGCACATTACAAAATAATCAAAACGTAAGTATAACATATTACCAGTACAGAACAACTACAAGGGTTGTCCCAAAAGTCTTAGACCGTTTAGAATTATCACTTTCATTATACGAGTCAAGTAGGCTTATAGTATATCAATTTGAAGCTTATTCAATTACGCTTCAGATTGACTACAGTAGAACTGTTCTAATTGCATAATTGAATTTCTATCTGAACTTGACCCAGCTTAAGTTTTCACTCTAATGGAACATTCTAGAGAAAGTATACGCAGTAACATTTGGTTTTTATTAAAACGCGGATATTCGCGCAGAGAGATCCTAGAAGAGATGCAGATCGTGTATGGGGATGAGTGCCCTAGCAGAAGCACTGTATACAGATGGGTTGAAAGGTTTGAGGATGGGTGGGATACCTTCGAGGACTCTGTCCGCACAGGACGTCCGAAAAGCTCCAGGCTCAAAGGTAACGTCGAACTAATTGAGAGGATAATGGATGAAGACAGGCGTGTTACTATCAGGGAGTTAGAAGAGAGGGTAGGCATTCCAAAAACAACGATTCATAGAATTATTCGAGAAGATTTGGAGATGAGTCGAGTTGTTGCGCGATGGGTGCCAAAACTCCTATCTGAAGAAAACAAACGAGAAAGGGTGAAATCTAGTCGCGAACTCCTTGCAGCCTGGAGGGGTGAGAAAAACTTCCTCGATCGCATTGTGACAGGGGATGAAACGTGGTTTCATTATTACGAACCGGAGACTAAATTTCAAAGCAGTCAATGGAAGCGGAAGCATGAACCAGTCCCTATCAAACCGAAGAGTGCGCCGTCCGCCGGTAAGCGGATGGCTACAGTATTCTGGGATATGCAGGGGATACTTTCCATTGACTGGCTCCCTGAGAAGACCACTATAAACAGTGATTATTATATCCAAGAACTTGAAGATTTGAGAGAGGCAATCAAGAGAAAGAGACGTGGGAAACTTAGCCGTGGAGTGTTACTCCAACATGATAATGCGAGACCGCATGTCAGCAAGCAAACGAAGGAGACCATTCATCGCTTGGGGTTTGAATGTGTTCCCCACCCACCCTACAGTCCAGACCTAGCCCCGAGCGACTACTGGCTGTTTGGGGAGATGAAGAGACCGCTTCGTGGGAAGAGATTTACTGCATTTAAGGACCTGGAGCGTGAGATAAATCAGTGGGTAAAAGGGACCCCTCCCGATTTCTATGCCACGGGTATAGGTAAGCTACCGGAAAGATGGGAACGCTGCAGAAAGTTGAAGGGGGAATATATTGAATGTTTTGACCAATAATTTATTTGATTGTAATGTGTATACTAGTTTTATAATAATTCGGTCGAGGACTTTTGGGACAACCCTTGTAGATCTCATTACTATTTAGTTCCTCATTCATTAGCAAACTACAAAGAATGGTTAAGCAAACAGGAGCAGAATGGCCAAGCAAATTGCAAGCTGCTGTGCTAGCTGCGAACACTTGTTGGAAGAGGTCAACAAACTACTCACCATTCTATCTGATGTTCGGGAGAGAAGCTAATAGTGAACATTTACTGGCGCACACTAACCTGGTGGTGTTAGATGATGAGAATAAAGAGGAGGAGTTAGATCAAACAACTGAAGTAGATTCATTCTCTCCCGAACCTGAAAATCAAGTTGCATGGCTACAACCTCTGCTAGACACTCGAGCACAATCTCAATTACAAGCTCGCGATAATATTCACAAGGAACAGCAATTGCAAAAATTGATATTTGATAAAAAAGTTAAGAAGAACAGGTGACCATTTAATTTTATGTCAAACTCTATTAGTCGCGGCAAACTTTGGTTGATATTTATTGAATATCCTGTTCAGCTCGAATATAAAACCAGGAGATCAGATACTCGTTCGTAATATGCGAAAAAGCAAAGAGAATACCTGGAACCAAGAAAGAAGCGAAGTATATCGGACCTATGACAGCAGTTGAAGTAAAAGATAGCCATGCATTGGTTCTAAAGAAAGGCAGTGATTCAAAATGCAGCAAATATCCACTTCACATCTCAAGACAATATTTTCCGCGGTCAGAAGCCAAACTGACTAAACGCAAGTGTACTGATCTCTCTACAGATGTTGCAACCAAAAAATTAAAGGTAGAAATTACATGTACTCATACTTTATGACATGAATTATATATGCAAATTATTTGCTACTTTACATTTAATTTTAATAGGAAAGTAAAGTGACAAAGCCCCGCGATAATACAAACAATTGGAAATTTGGCATATCAAAGGACTCAGTCCTCAATGAATTGGACAATTTCAAAGTCAGTTTTCTTCTCTTTCTAGTCCGATTATAGGCTTGATTTTATAACTCTACAAATGTTCTTTAGTTAGTGTTTACAGATCACAAAAACCGTGTATACCTCTCCATACTCTAAGGTCATTTCGGGGAGTGAGGAGGATCACGCAAAGCTTCGAGGAGAAATTTGCCGTTATATGCTCGTTGAGGGGAAAGACGAGATCAGTTGGTATTTAGTCAGGTTCTATCGACCACTCCCGCCGAATATCTTGGAGAAAGTGCAATGTCGTCGCAGGGACATGGGGGAGTGATGTTGAACTGATGGCTGCCTCCGCACTACTCAAGACAGACATCTATGTTGCCAATCGGATATATAGAACCCCGGACAGCCTCATTCCAGAAGTACGCTGGTCACGCATATGTGCGTCTAATGACAACAGTGAAAATTAGCGCTATTTACATCACCAATTACCACGACCATTATGAACCTGTAACTATAATGATGAACAGCCTAACTCCAACATTCTATAAAGATGACAAATCCGATCAAATTATCAACATCGATTAGTGACCTACCACCTGTCTACTACTTGAACCACCTTAATACTTCCTGCCTTTTACCCGATTGTTCTTCGCGTGCTCTACCGACTGAATCACTTCCAAAGTAACAATTTCCATCACTCAACCATCTCAAGTGTATTGCGAGAAAGGCATTTATATATATATATATATATATAACGAATTGATTGAAGAAACTGCCAGGGTCAGAAAGCTGATTTTTGGCATGTGAGAGTCTTTTGGCTATGGCTCCACTAAGTTCTAAGCTCAGACGAAAATGTCGACAATTCATGGAATTATGACGTCATTGTCACATTTTTAAAAGTTAAGCAATACAGTTATTAAAGCATAACTCAGCCATTATAGGAGATAGAAGGCTGAAATTTTAATAGCATCTGTATACTAACATATCTCACATATGATGCAACTATCATCAAAAATTGACGACTCATCACTTTGTGATGACGTCATCATTACTCATCAAAAATTTTAAAATTCATAAATTTGTTGATTTTTCGTGCGATATCGATTATAACAGTAGGACAGACGTATTTAGAGATGTTATCTCCCCTATAATTAATCAATGTAACCACAGGCGCCTAAAGTGCCCCTCCGGCGGACACAAAGTGTCCGCCAGCCGCGCAGCGCAAGCAAGCGAAGCGCGCTTGTATTATACAATTAACCCTCACAGGACATGGAATATTGAAATGAAAGTGAAAGTTATTTAAAATGAACTGAAAGTGAAAGTGAAAGTGGGGTCATTTCTATTTATACCTTTGACCACAAGTCATCTAAGGGTTGCGTGTTAAAATCTCACAGTTTCAGATATCCCTATACTTATTTAGTGAGTTAAAATCTCACAGTATCAGATGTCCCTATACTTATTCAGTGAGTTAAAATCACTGTAGAAGATATCCCTGGTTCAGTAATACTAGTGAGTTAAAACCACACGGTGAGTTAAAAACGCACGAAACAGTACGCCTCTACTCCAATGTCAACTGACTGATGAGAGATTATCATTTTGTGCTTTAATTAACCCTCGCCTGGCTAGGTCTCAAAAGTATAAATAGAGAAAACCCCACTTTCATTTTCACTTTCAGTTCACTTTCAATGTACTTTCATTTTCACTTTCAACATTCCTAGCCAACCGCGGGTTAAGGCCGCACCTCCATGGACATTTTCCGTCCTCAACCTTCAAATCTATAGCTTCTTTTACAACTATTTCAAAGTGCTGCTTTGCACCCAACGCATTTTTACTTCCCGATATAAGAAGCCTCTCCAAAGTTCTTATCTTTGATTTTGCGTATGTAATGGTGATATTTAGTGATTGTATTGCTTTATGAACAGGATGTACCATTTCAAAGAGTTTCTGAAGCGTCCTAATCAAGTAATATGTGGAGAATTTCTCCATATAATTGAGTATAGCCATTGCCTTGCTTCTATCTTCTGCCCTAAGGTCATTATCCATCTTTCGCACCTCGTACCAATCCATGAGTGCTTCATACTGCAGTACAAATGCACTGAGAGTTGGAGACCTGCAGACCCACGGGTTGACGAAAGGGGTCTTAATGAAGCTGATTCTTCTGACATAAATGCCTTGAAAGAAGTTTTGGAGACATCCTCACATAGTTAACAACCGACGATATAAGTGTCATAGCATTCTCTTCAAGGGAACCATGTTTTACAGAATGTTGTACGACGAGGTTCAAAGAATGTCCAGCACAGTAACAGTATAATGCTTGTGGAACAACTTCACGCACTCGACTCTGGAGTCCTTTTACATGTCCTCTCATGGCCCCGCACCGTCATAGGATTGACCTCTGATTTTGTTAAGTGGCAACCCACATTGCACCAGTTTTTCTTTGAGAATTGCAAAAAGTGCCTCACCATCAACCTTTTCAGCGCTGACAAAACCGATAAAATCCTCTCTTACAGCGAAAGTAGTCGGATTGATAGATCTAAAACAGCAGGTAACTTGTTCGAGCGTTGCAACGTCACTAGTTTCATCCATTATAATGCTATATTTCGCTGATTCTCTAACCTCCTTTAGGAACACATTAAATATAGCATTCCCAAGGAGTGTAATCATTTCATTCTGGATTTGATGACTCAAATACTTCATGCGATTCTTTTCAGAGTGCCAGTTCTTCAGTTCTAAGCTAGTCATTGCAACAAGATTCAACAACTGTATTAGGTTGCTTTTTCATCTGTGTGACCCCGAATGGCAAGGTCCTGTCTCCCGCAAAGTTTGATAGTATCCAAAATAATATCTAAAGCTCTGCGGTTTTCTTTTTTCTGTTGTATATGTTGCTCGCTCACCATGTCTATCACATTTGGGCATGTTGAAGACGAATTTGTGGTGTTAACTAACCTGTGGCATTTCAAATTTTCATGAGTCTTAAACCCTCCATCTTTCCCCAAGGCCTTCTTCTAATTACAGTAACCATCATGTACCCTTACTTTCGAGATCCGACAATAAGTGGGAATACGTTTGTTTATCGAAGCCCACTTACAAATATGACACAAACCCTTGGATTGATCGGCATTTGGCTCAATCCAGGGAAATTGCTGTAGCCAGGATTCCCGAAAGTACAACAATAATCTATCTCGGATAAATAGCACACAATACTAGTTATAATATACTATACTAGCAACTAATAGTTATTAAAGGCTATTCACATTTTACTCGGTACTTTTAAATAACAAATTTTCAAGAATGTTGTTAACCATCACCACATTCCATTCTCCACAACAACCAATGTAATTGCTGTTGAAGTTAATTATCATTAATGAAATTTCAATGTTCGGGATTAGGTTAAGGATACCGCCTCCGAAAAAAACATATGATTTGGCTTACAACATACGATGAAAGTAGAGCTATAAGAGATGTTAAGCGTGGGCAGGTATCTCCGTGCAGAAATACTTGCACATTCCAAACCGTTTTTGAATCTCATTTCTAGTTTTTGAGATATAGTGTCTCAAAGTCTTTTTTTTGTTTTTCGCTAGCACATCTTAATGGTAGAAATCCGGCCACTCAAGAAATTGTTTAGGACATACCGAGGAATCAAATGCTTCCAAAATCAAATCATAGATAATCTACCATATTTGCCACTTCATAGGACCAAAATAAAGTTAAAATGACAAAAATTGTAAATTTTATCGGTGTCCGAAAAAAAGGGTCAAAAATGTCTGTTTTCTTTGGGAAATCAGGAATAAAATCACCAAGTTATAAGATATCGAAAATAAAGTGGACCTACGTTCATCACCTAATGATATGAACAAGTCTTGAAAATTTCAAACCTCTATCTCAAACCAATTTTGACTTAAATTCTGTAAAGACGGTCAATTTTGAAATTTTAAAGTCCAAGATATAGAGATTTTAAGTTTAAATGTTAAGAATATTTTATAATGAGTTATTAAAAATGAACAAAAGCATTCACAGACAATAATTCGCATTTATACTGTGATTTAGGAATATTCGAACCGAATATTTACATAAAATAGCAAGAGTACACTGAAAATCAACAAATTTCCTTGTGGCCCCTAACCCGAATATTTTGAGATAATTGTAAATAATAATTCATATTCCTGGTACTACGAAGTATAATCTATCAGTTTAGAATGAATAAAAAGCATACAAAAAGTATATTAGGAAGTTAGAGCGAAAGTCTACGATTTTAAGTTTCCAAGTAAAGATTTTCGAAAAATGCTACGTCATCATCTAACAAAAGTCTAAAAACTTACATTCCATAGATGTAGTGCATCAATGAATCGTATATGTACTCTGATAAAAAGTATATTAGGAATTGAGAACTAAGAATTTGGGGGGCTAATATTTACAGAGATAGAGAGATATCTCTTTTTGGACCCTAAATGTGGGTTTTTGACCGAATCTGCGAGCTCCAAGGCTAGAACTTTAAAAATAACTCTCAAAAGTTCTCTAATCTTTCTGTACACATTATTAACGACAATTGTATTCATTATTTAGCATAATAGCTACATTTGAATACATATTTAATGATAAGATTCGCCATTTTCTAATATTTTCAAAGTTCTCCATAGAATTTTTTATGATCAATGATAAAACGAGAATTATTTATTTTTTGACGAAGGAATGTTTGAGGAACCTATATACGTAGTATTTTCGCATATATCCTTTTATTTAAGAATATAATAGATTATATATCTTCAATAGTTTTCAAGATATGACATCGGCCTCTTTCTGGACAATAGAGAGATATTATGCCCGAACTTGAAACGATCAGAATTTATTTCTGATCCAGTGATCGCTAAATATCTGATATCAAACCGGCGATTTCCCGAGCATTATAAAAATGAACTCCCTTATTGAGCTATTTTATTTGGATTTCATTTGGCCATTCTTCTAAACCAGTGGTTCCTAACCTTTTTCTTGCTGCGACCCCATTCCATGAACCAACATTTGAGCGCGACCCCCAAAGAACAAAATCAAAAGTAAGACGATGCATCATTTTCATTTATCGCTACAAATATTGATAATGTCATCCTAAGATTAGTGTCATATAATAATCAATGTGATGGTTGAGCCTGTTTTCCAGTAACTAGTTTTTTAATGCGAGGCTCTGTAGATGATAATGCGACAATCATGTCGCTCTCTAGTTCAAGGCGATTCCTGTATTTAGTTTTCATCACTACCATTGTAGAGAACGACTGTTCACATAGGTATGACGATGGGTACGGCATTAGGAGCCAAATTGCCTTCTTTGATAAACGTGGATAGGATAGAAGCATTTTGCACCAGAAACTGTGCAAAGAAGAGGACTAAAATAATGCTTTAGCTCCTGAATCTTGCTTCAGTCTCACGAACTCCTCTTCGGTGATATCATCGTCGATGATGGCGTCTAATGATGCACTGAAAGGGTCTCGAGCAACAGCGAATGACTGGGTGTCGAGCTCGGGAAAATAGTTTTCGAATTGACCGATCAGTGACTGAATATGTTCAGTAATTGCGTGTGAAATATGCTCGAGATCGATGTCTTCCGATTCTTCCATGTGTGCAGATAGACGCGGAAATAAAACGAAGCGGTTGTGACTCACTTTATCTTTCAACAAAGCCAGTGTTGCGAGAAACCCTTTAATTTTGTCATGGAAGAGCATCATGTTCGTATCTTTCCCTTGAAGCGTACGATTTAGTACATTGATACGTTCAAAAATGTCACTCAAATAGCACAAGTTAGCAACCCAGTTACTGGACTCAAGCATTGTTACCCATTCATTCTTATTTTGTGTACGTAGGAACTCTTTTAACTCTTCACGTAGCTCGTAAACACGTAAAATAACATTTCCTCGTGAGAGCCAACGTACCTTAATTTAGAACAGTAAGTTTAAGTGGTCAGCGTCCATTTCATGACAGAATAATCTGAATAACCTCGTGTTTAGGGCACTCGATTTGATGTGATTTATTATTTTGATCACCTGCGAAAAGACGTTCATCAAGCTTTCTTGCATTGTACGGGCAGCCAGCGCTTCCCGATGGATCATGCAATGTATCATCAGTGCATGAGGAGCCACTTGCTGTAATTTCGTTTTGAAGCCAGAATGCTTCCCAAGCATTGCAGGAGCTCCATCTGTTGTAGATCCAATTAATTTATTGAAGTCTACGTAGACCTTCTTTATTGTAAAAAGAATTGATTTTGTTGAAAATGTCCTCTCCTTTAGTTGTCATCTCCAATGACTTGCACATTAAAGGCTCGTCGACAAATCTTTGATAAACCTGATCCAAATCATTAATTGTGCGCATGATGCAATGTCAGTTGATTAATCCAGGTGTATTGCATGCCAAGGTGACTCCTTGATAGCAGCTATATTCTGGGCGGTAATGTCCTCACACATGTCACAAATTCTGCGATGAACAGTGTTATTTGAGAGAGGAATGATTCCGAGTTTACTAACCATTTCTTCTCCGATCATGAGAGAAACCATTTCTTTGGCACATGGCATTATCAGCTCCTCTTCGATGGTGTGTGGATGTTTAGCTTTTGCAATGCGCAATGAAACCCGATAAGAAGCTTCCAGAGCATGCTCATTGTTCTGACTATATTTACCTTGTTTATTCAAGCGAGTGTCTCTAAGGGAGGTCAACTTAAATCCTGGCCGTTGCTAGGCACGGCCAAACAGAAATGTTTCCAAATATAGCAATTATATATCAAATTGATGGAAATCTAGTGCTGAGCATGAATTCAAAAATGATGATCTGGCACTTTTAAAAGAAGTTATAGCTGTGGGACATTTCGCATTTAAAATGTGTCGTTTTTGAGCGACACCAGGTGATACAAGTGACTCAAAGTAGCGAAGTATTGGGCCTGGAGTTATAAAAATTGGAATTATTATATAGAACCCCTATAAGGATCTAAAAATGATAAAAAAGCAATTTGGGCACATTTTGGTAAAAACAAGTGTCCGATGGGAAACACCAACCTTAAGCCCCCCAGTCCCCTGGGTTCGGCGCCTATGTCTAGTGTCATTACTAATTTATCAACAAGTACTTTATTATAATAATAGTTATAATAGTTATCAATGATCACATGATTGTTACAAACATACAAAGTCTACTACAAATAAGTAAATATCTCTAATTGTGGATAGTCTAGCATTTTATCTACCGGCAAATACTCTTGCTTGAATTTTTCTCCCCTTTGCTCGAATGTTAGCTTCGGTGGATTCCACCGGAAAGCTTTACCATATTGTTTAACATGCTCTTTGTATGCATAAACTGATCACATCCAAATTCTTGCATGAATTATTTATTAGTGCACAACGCGAAGATGTCTAGTCAAAATGGCGTTCACGACGTATATGGGTAGTCAATGTATTTCGTTCTGTTCGAAATGTAAGCTGGAGGTGTTTACTCTGGCCTCCACTCATAACGAACAAATTTTGTTTTCAATATTTACTGGCTAATCCATTGCCATCTTTGCAGTCCTGGCACCTTGAGGATTTCCAATATGCTTCCAAGAGTCAGGTGTGAGACTATCCCATAAGGTAGAAGTGAGTTTTTAAGTACTAACATTGGAACCTTTCTATCGAGAATGTCAGGACTTTCTGCTATCCCAATATATTTTTTGACATGTTTTCAGACATCCAAGCATTGGCCAGTTTAGATGTTTAGATGCTTCTGCTTGGGCAAATAAATAATGTTTTAGAATATGAAATAAGAATTGTGCATTCATGTTATGTGTGGAATAAGAGGAATATCCTCAGAGGAAAAAAGCATAATAGTTGACCCTAGCGAAATGTTTTCGGTTTTATTCGTTTCTGTCCCCACTTAGTCTACATTCGTACATCACTCTTCGGCAACTGGAAAGAAACCTCGAAAAATTGCATTCCTTTTACCTATGATAGGGTTACATGCAAAAACTAAAAATCAAGGCTGAAACCGATTGAGCCGAAAATCAGTATTCATGAATAGTTAAAGTTAAAAAGTCCCTAACCGAATACGAATACTGATAATATTCGGGTACTTCATAAATTATGATACTATGCGACTGAAATAATCATTAAATGAGCACTGTAAATTGGTATTGTACCATATTTTGACCTATTTTACAAATAGTGAATGGATATGATAAGTAAATTGATTAGATATGTTTAACGTTTTTTTAAGTTTAACTGATTAAACTGGATATAAGTATTCATGAATATTTCCTATTCGAATACGAATACTGATAATAATCGGTTACTCCAACCAAATACGAATACTGATATTCGGTTTCCAAACGAATATCAACTATTTGCAAAATAGTATATGGCTAGCTGAATATTGAACGACTCAGTTGCAACCTTGCTAAAAATATAGGAAGGAACTCATTTCAAAAGTTGGCTACTATACACAGTATAGTCGAGAAACTAACAATTCCTAGCTTTTAAGGCCAGTGCATGCTGGATTGGTGAAATTTTTGAAAATTAAGTTTGCCCTCAGAATTTTATCATTATGTAGTGTGGTATATGACTTTTTGAGATAAAGTGAATCCAATAGATTTTAAGTAATGTGCACTTACACAGTAACCTTTGATTAGTTATTATTGTTTCGAATATTTTTAGCATTTTTCCAGTCTAAAATATTATTTGGAGTATAAATCATTCGAAAATGATATTAATTAAGTAATTTTGAAGTACCCACAGCCAACTAAAGTTAGGCTTTTATCTAAAATATGCAAAATTTTATTTCTAGATTATATTTTGTCTAAAGTACTTTGCAAACTTTATACATAGCCAATGTGATTTAGAATTTTGATACATTTCTCTTGTTATCTTAGCTACCTAGTGATGAGTCAGTTAATAGCTATGTAACAAGTCATTGTTTTCAAGTCATGTCATGAAATTATTGTGTGAACACTCGTGCTCAAACAAGAATTTCTACGAGAATGAATTAGCCAATGAGATTTGAGTATCAAAATCTCGAAGACATAAATACCCTTTTTGTACTACAAAAGCATTATTTGCTTCTTATTCTTACTCAAATGGAAGATCTCAACATTCAGGCCCAGAACACACTTCTCAAGGAACAGAATGCTCGATTACTTGATAAGGTAGAATCATTCTGCAACGTATTGACTATACTGATCAAGAAAGTTGAATCGTTCGAAGAGGAGATGAAAAAAATGAAAGCTTTCATCATGTATCAGGATCCAGACGACGATGACGACCACCAAGATGACAAAGAGTTCCGAAACGACGACCACCAGAACAACCTCCAAGACTAAAATCATAGATTATTACCCTTGTATTCTTGTATTTATATTCAAAATGAAATGATTTCTTTTGATAACTAAAATTTTAGTGAAATGGGTACCCGTTTAGTGTCTAGTAAGTGATAAAAGGAATTAGTTTGTCGAATATCTCGGGAAGTTTAGATTGAATTGAATTAGAATATAAATTCTGATCGAAAGCCTCATTGGATGTCAATGAATCTATCATATTCAAATGAGAAAAAATAAATATAACAGACATTCAAAAACATATTTTTTGTAAGAATTTACAAACGACAATCTGTAAGAATTTACAAAAGAAGAATTTACAAACGACAACCTTTACAAACGACAATCTGGCACTTTGAAATCTGCCCGGATGGAAAAGGCTTTCGAGAAGCGATAATTAGCGAAGAAAGGCTACTCTAATCATGAAATAAGCAAAGAGCTCGATCCAAAATATCGTGGTCATGTCGTGGCAAGTTCGAAGGCAAGAGAAGGACGGGGGGATCTAATTCAGGAGAAATTAGAAATATATCCTTAGCAATGTGTGGTCAAGTTGCATCATACTATCGACTAGCTGTGACTCGTAATCGAGGAAACGTTCCAGCTATTATTGAAGCCATCAATGCGATCCCCTTACATCTTAGCGGCAACGATGACAATGCCGAAGAGAACCATAATCTTTGTCCAATGTCCGCGGATACCTGGTGTCGCTATAATGTTGCTAAATACACAAAAGAACCCATTCCAAACCCATCCGAATTATCTGAGCGATGAAGCAGCGTTGACAATACGAAAAGTGATAGAAAATTTTGATCTCAACACTCCTGAAATAGTGGCAAAAATATGTGAAGGTCGAACTTCCGACAACAATGAATCAATGCACAATGTTCTTTTCTCAATGGTTCCTAAAACCATTGCAGTTGGTATGGATGTCATGAGACTCGGCTCAGCATTGTCAGTTATACGGTACAACGAAGGATTTCGTGGGATCAAACTTCTATTTGAAAAACTTGGTGTGGTCGTAGGTAATCGGTTAGAAACAACATTTAGGAAATTCGACAATACGCGAATTCACAAGAGCTTCAAGATTCACAAAGACAAAATGAAAAGGTTCGACAAGAAACAGCAGAGAAGTCGCTCAAATCAGAAGAAAATCTCAATACACGGCGAAGGGTACAAGAGTGGGAGTTATAGCATAGCCCAACAACAAAATAACTCTGATGATGAAACAAGTGACAATAATTGTCCTCCTTCACAACTGTTACAAAGTTCTCCTAAGATAGCCAACACCCCTCAATCATCATCTTCAAAGGAGTTATGTAAGCTTTGCGGGGGAACTGAGAATGACAGACTGGTCGGTATCCTGGGCTTGAGAGAAGTCACGGACAAAATCGATTGGGTATATTGTGATAAGTGCGGATTCTGATTTCACATCCTTTGTCTTGAGGTAGACGATCCAGGAGAAATAACAGATGCAGAGATGTGGTTTTGCAACGATTGCTATTTTAGGCAATTTTATAGAGTTAATTAGACTTTTTTAGTACATACTAGTATTAGGGTGAAGGTGAATTTGTCCCACGGTTGAATTCGAGTGCTAAATTTATCCAATTACCATTCGGAACTTGTCCTACAACCAGTAATATATCTTACAGATTTTCAGAATCAGGCGGCTTACTATTAGAAATATAGTTAACTTCATTAGTATTCCAAAATCTTACTAATAATTGGGTCAAACATATAAAGTAAACACAAGTTTAAAGGGCCTAAAGATTAAAAAAAGTATAGATGGTTAAAGAATAGGCTTCAAAGTTACTACTAAATGACTAATCTAGTGCATAAAGGTATTGAGTTCTCTCTACTATATCAAACAACAAAATATTTTGGGTCTAAAGACCAAAATTCTCCAAATATTGAGACATTTTAGGGTATCTTTACCAGCCAGGGCCTTTACAGTGAAGATATAACTATTTAGAATACCCCATATAACTTTATACATTGGTATAGTGTAATACAAACAATATGGTGACAAGAGAACAACTTGAAATTGAACCATAGCTAAATATACTTTGTAGAAGTGAGTAAAATCCTGAATTCCAATCTCAGTATATAAATAGCACAAATTGGGAACTTAAATTTCTAGCAGCACGTGATGTGTTTGAATTAAGCCGTTTTATGGGTTGTATAGTAAAATTCAGGATTACAGGAGATCAGAATATACGTACGATACGAATATATAAAATCGAAATTCGGCCCTGCACTGGCCTTAAGCCATTGAATAAACGTGAAAGTATCAGGTGGCATACTTAGGAATATTTTGATTGTTTTAAGAATTTCAAGATTTCCACTCACAACTTGAAGTAGAGCATAGAAGAACCATCGCTTACCATCCACAAAGTAATGGACTTGTTGAAGCCACAATAAAATTATCAAAAAGTATGAGTCATAATTATTTATCTAACTCTCCTATTATTAGTTACTCTCTATTTATTTAATTAATTAACTTTGAATTATAGTAAAATTTGCATATTGAGGAGTAATGCAGATACAGAATGGACAACAAAACTACAACCTGCAGTTTTGTCAGCAAACACTCAGAAAAAACAATCTACGGGGTACACTCCATTCTATCTTATGTTTGGAAGAGATCATGATTCCTCCTCCAACCTTCTCAACTTGTTTACCTCATCATCAAATAACGACGACCGTTCTGAGCCAAATAAATACGTTGTACCTCTGATTCAGAATCCCACCAACTTGATACCATTCCAATAACCATTGACGAAGCAGATCCCTATGTGTTACCAAATAATGATGATGAGTGTATGCAATAAATAGATGAAACTCGTGATACTGGCAGAATATTTGCTATCGATAACATCAAAAAGGACATATTCAAAAACGGAATTTTGACTATAAACTAAAACGTAATAGGTGAGTAATTCTTATTTTTAGTTTTCGTTCCAATAACAGAAAATAATGACAATGATGATGACATCGCCAGAGCACATTTTCTCAAAGAAACTTTGCAATTCATATGACGACTTCTCACGCTTAAAATATTTTCTGTTTACATAAATTCAATTCATCATGACTCAAAAATATTTAATTAACTAAGTACTAAATTAAGGTCGGAATTTGAGGAGGGAGACCAAGACTTGTACACAATATCAAAAAATCCTACATCTTCCCTGAACCAAAAATGCAAAGAAATATCTTGGACCATATTCAGTAGACAGAGTGACACCCAACCATATTATTGCACTTACATATCTCGAATGCGTATATCATAAACGCACTAATTCTATAGTGAGTAAACTATTGGTAATTTTTAATTAAAATGCTATCAATTCCTACAAATTTGATTATTTTATTTTAGGATACGGAGACATCAGTAAACAAAGCAATACTCGAGTCATTCATCTATTCTATTCGTGAGTAATATTAGTATCGATAAGTTAATTACTTTGTCTGAATAAAGGCGAATAATCTGCAAAACTGGATTAAGGAAGTGAATAATAAGTTAGATATACCTGTTCCTTAATAATGCCTCCGGCTAGTTTTTAAAATATTCGGTACCAAAAAAACGCTAGAATTTCCTTTAGTTATTAATAACCATGCCCCTAACACACCCTATTTCTTTATTTCACAAAATAAACACCATTCTTCCTCGCGATCTAAATTCAGTTGATCGATTCTCAAGTCATTTCAAATTCTACTTTTGATCAATTGCAAACCTACTGAATTCGATCAATTGCAAGCCCTCGTTATGTTGTCTGTGATTTTGACTCGACACATACTCTCACTACTATTAAACATCGGTTCACTCGATTCTCGGTTCACTCGACTCTCGGTGCATTCGACTATCTTAAATTGGATGGTCGTACATTTGACTGTCATAAATTCGGCTATCGTACTTTCGACTGCTGGCATACGACTGTCACATTCAAAAAACGGTACACGCGTTTGACAGTACACTCGATTAGCGATATAATCGAGAACAATGCGACCATTGACACATCGCATGCATGCCAATCTGAACCATGATAAAATAAAAGTATCATACACATAATTTAAAAAAACGGGACATAATATGGAGATTTCATGGAAAAACTGGACACTTATCAACATTAGCTCAGGAGAAGAGTGAAAAAGCGGGACGTCCCGCAAAAAGACGGGACGGTTGGCATGTATACCATTGACATGTCTGAAGAGAGCGAACGTCCATAAGTAGGGACGCCAATCCAACCCAGTTGATGATACCCAGACGAAAGTATTCTGATAATTTTCCAATCAAATGGTGTTAAAGCTGGTACATCTTTGATATAATTCTAGAAATAAATTTTTTATAATGCTCCCCCATTTTTGATTGATTGGATCGGCATCCCAACTTTATGGGTGCGAAAGGGAAATCTTACTTCTAATATCAATTCACTAGTATTGCATTCACATCGATCTGTTGTAAACCAATTCTACCTGGAGAGGAACGGGATGGCTATTATTGGAGGTGGAGACCATCACAGCTAAACAACTAGTCACTACTGTCTTGTACTGTCCACACATCCCTCTGTTTATGCTTACACAACCTGGAGAGGAACATGATGCACAGAGACCAATAGTGTAGTTATATATTTATGTATGATTTTTTAAACGGAGTATATCAGGAAATGAATTTACATATATTAATGATTCCTCGCTTCATTTTAACATTGTAGATAATTAATGAGCAAGAAACATATTATCGCAAATGAGTTACTTAAGATAATGTTTATACTTGTAAATGCTTCCAGTCCATGACCCCCTGATTGCACTGTTGCCTTCCAGCGATAAAACCGAAGGGGTTCTAAAATAATTTAATTCGATATTTGTATTGATTGATCAATTAAATCCATCCCACACTTTTCCGTCCACATTTCGATGGTGAGCATAACGGCAGAGGAACAGATCGGTTCATGCAGGTATCTCTGAGCTTGCTTAGTTCTGCGTAACGAAACGCGTATTGTAACAATATATCTGTCTTACGAATTATCTGTCTAGATTTTCATAAGAAATACTTTTAATCCCGAAATTGAAATGTGAGAAAACAAGCAAATTTGAAATTTTGTTCTGTCATTATTCTAACATTCAATATTGATCACCTGACATTCTTTAGATTGCGCTTATTTTCTTCGTGGGAATATGCATTAGAATTTTTTGAAAGATACCTCTAAGCATAAAAGTATTGTATATAAAATATGGTGCATGTGCTATTTTTGTATATTCTTTTGACTTTTTTTCTGTTTATTTGTTCCGCCCCAGGTGAGCCATTTTATTATTATTTTTATTTATAATTACTATTATTATTACTATTATAAGCAAGCTTCGCGACTTGTAACCGACTTTCTTCCTTCGTACTTCGGTTGCTATGCGGACTCGCTATTGCCCTCTTCCTTTTCGGCCTTTTTCATAGCCTCGCTTATGTAACATTATAATCCTACAATCAACTCGAGTGAATAAAATCTGATCATTCAATCAGTGGTGTCCCGTGACCAAATGCTTTCCTTGATTTCAGAGCTGCAAAGTCATTGATTGTTGTATCAAAATTAATAACATTGGTAAAGTCTCTTTCTATAGATAGGATTGCCAAACTCGTTAGCCGAATTTGGCTCATTGTAGATCTCAGATAAGATATCACTAGTTTTAGTTTAGAGAAACTCCTTTCACAACTGGAAACGTTAATGCACACATGGTAAGATATATTTTTAACACAATTGAAAGGTTGGGAAGAGAATCTTCATGGTGTAAACTGTAAAGTATAGACAGATAATATAACGATATAAATTGACTCTGAAAATAAATTTACGCCCTTTAAGAGGTAATATGCTGCCCCCTCCGCCCCCCCCACGGTATGCCACGGCATTCAGTTTTCAACTCACTTCTTTCATTTCACTATGTCTATTGATTGTAACCTTTATTGATTAGTTATAAATAATGAAATTAGAGGCAAAACAACGGAAATGACATATGTGTGGCCCATGGGCAGCGTATGAGACTCCCGTATAGAGAGGCTGGTACATAAGCGCACCGTGGAAATTTTGCTTGGAGGTGTGGAGGTGGCTAATGAATTGTAAACAGAAAAAATGGGTTGGCTGTTCCCAAGAACTAATTTATTTGAGAAGACTTAGTCTCCCAAAACTCCTTCACGTGCCGTTTATGGTATCGACTAATCTACGAAACTAATGTATCAGTATCATCCTTACTAATATATATATCGACTCATCATGGAATTATGACGTCATTGTCACCTTTTTATAATTATAAATTTCAGTTTTTCGATCATAACTCCCATTTTCATCCTACAAATTTGAAATTTAAATACAAATCAATCAGATATCGAATAATAGAGTTACAGCCTATTTCGAATTTTACTGTGTCATTGAATTTTGAAGGACTGTTGCATGAGATTTTGAGTCATGTGAGATATTGAGTCATTAATATTAACAAACCATGGATATTCATCTTCCATGAGATTTTGAGTCATTACTGAAAATAGTACAAGGGCTTCTCAACCACAATGATGCATCTGAAATTAACAGTATGACGGTAACGAATTTATTACGATCTTACGCACACACACCCTGCAACCTCAAAGTTCATTCAGTTTTATACGTATTAGTTCAATGACAATATCGACTATTCTAAATAAATATCAATGTATTTAAATTTTGACCTACATTGATTCTGATTACTGTGTTACGTGCGTATGTATGTATAATAATGGAAAATAAAGAAATACATAATTTAGTTGATTTTCTTGAGAAAGACATCTACCCAGAATGTGTTCTCAAATCAGACGTACCTGCCAGAGCAATGTTCAACTATAGAAGAAAGGCTTCTACTTTTCGGGTTTCACAAGAATCTAAACTTTTCAAGGTCTGTTTAATTAATTCTAATTAAGTTACGCCTGTTTAATCAAAATAACACTAGATTTTGTTCTTGTTTGTTATTTGAGCAAGTACGTAGTTGCACGACCATTTCTCTGTAAATCTACTAAAGCTGTAATTAAAGAGTTAAAGGACATTTACCTCGTATATGGTGTTCCTAAATCAATACAGCATGATCAAGGAAAATAATTTACAAGCCAGGTAACATTAACATATGAAGTATATCAGTAAATCTATACTGAATAATAATCAATAATATAGCACCAGCTCTAAATGCGATTATAGTGTTTTTATCTTTTAAGCGCTTTGCGCAATCGAAAGCAATGTTAGCTTCCAGCACCGAAATTATGTTGTTTATATATGAAAATGTTGAAGGAATTCAAGGATTTTCACGAGGTGTTACAAGTGGACAATCGCAGTACAAGAGCTTATTATCCACAAAGCAATGGACTTGTGGAATCCCATAACAAGATAATCAAAATGTGTGTTTAGTAGATAATGAGTAATACAAAATACTTATAGTATTAGATTATCCCAATAATAACTTTTTAGCAAGATCGAAAAAATGAGGGCTGAATCTGAAGGAGAGTGGCCATCAAAATTACAGTCTGCTGTTTTTGCCGCCAACACTAAAGTTAAAAAAGCAACTGGGTTTACACCGTTCAAACTTACAGGGTGTCTCATAAGTATTGGCCGGTCTTCAGATTTTTGAATTATCAAAATTTTATTGCAAAACCATTGTGAAATAAGACAAGTTACTTTCAATTATTGAAGTAAATAACTTGCGAGTAATTTATATCACTTAGTTTACAATCTAGTCATAATACAAAGCTATAATATTAATAGGCCTATCTAGCTTGAACAAATCAATAATGAATGTCCAAGATTATGGTATCGCGATTCGTTCTAAGACAATTGGACTTCTAGAGGGAGGTTTAACGCAGAAAATTGTTTCACAGAGGTTATCTGTTAGTGAAAGATCACTAAGGCGTTGGTGGCATGCACACAAAGCCGGAAATCGCCTCGAAAGTAGACCAAAACAAGGTCGTCCAAAAACGATTAGCCGAGTTGATAAGATTGTAATTTCGAAATCTGTGGGGAATATACAAATATTAATCGAGTTTTATTAGTAAGGATATCCTTACTATTAAAACTCGATTATTGTGTATGTGTATATATATATATATATATATATATATATATATATATATATATATATATATATATAAGAAGATAAGATAGATCGATAGTAGTAATAGTTGTAGAGCACATACAATATTGAATGCTTTCGCCTTATTCGGCTTTTCAATACTTTATATATATATATATATATGTAACGAATTGATTGAAGAAACTGCCAGGCGTAGAAAGCTGATTTTTGGCATGTGGGAGTCTTTTGGCTATGGCTCCAGTAAGTTCTGAGCTCAGACGAAAATGTCGACTCATCATGGAATTATGACGTCATTGTCACATTTTTAAAAGTTAAGCAACACAGTTATTCGACCATAACTCAGCCATTATAGGAGATATACTCACATACCTCACATATGATGCAACTATCATCAAAAAATGATGACTCATCACTTTGTAATGACGTCATCATTACTCATCAAAATTTCAAAAATTGACAAATCTGTTGTTTTTTCGAGTGATATCGATTTTATAACTAAGATAGAGATATTTAGAGATGATATCTCCCTTATAATTGACCAATCTCACCTCCAGGCGACCAAATGGAGCCTCCGGCGGACACAAAGTGCCCGCCAGCAGCGCAGCACAAGCAAGCGAAGCGCGCTTGTATGAATAAATTTTCGAAGCATTTGATCCAAACATGTGTTTCAAAAAAATCACAGAGTGGAGGAGCGCTTACCATTAAGATGTGCTAGGGAGAAACGGAAAAAAACCGACTTTGAGACGCTGTAACTCAAAAACTAGAAATGCGAACCAAAAACTGTTTGGCATGTCTCAATATTTTTAATTGCACTACCTGCCCACGCTTAACATCTTATATATCTCTATTCTTGATATATGCTGTAAGCCAAACCTATGGATTTTTCACGGGCGCCATCCTTAAGTTAAGTCGATCTGAGAATAAGGCCCCTGGTAAATACTGTTTACACAGCACATAGAAAACCTTTTCTTTAGGACATGTAAATAAATTACTTGCTTATCATCCCCACCCGTACAAAATTTACCTCCGTCTGGATGATTTATTTTAGACTGATAGGGATTACACTTCACTCAATGTATATAAACAACTTCATCAAAACTCAATTAAGGATGTATACGAGTCATTTAATGGAGCTGTATTATCAGTCTGTCGACTGAAATTTTTTTAGACAATATCCTTGGGTTGGGTCTCAATTACCGTTAAAATAATTATATGAATATATATCACTGTTAGTGTCAATATAAGTTTTTTATTAAAACTACCAACTGCATATAATTAATCATAGTTACCAGTCAAAGTCAACCCTCGTAGTTTACGATGACAAGTAACTAGTTTGAATGCCTTCTCTAAGCCCAATCTACTCCTCAGTTTGGTTTGTATGAATCTCAAGTTTGAAAAAAATCGCTCAATAGAGGCTAACTTGGTGGCAGATGCAGCAAAAACAAGGCGAAATCGCCTAGAATGTCATATTTGTATGTCTTTTTAATGCATAACCACCATAGGCGTTGTTCTATTTTTTCAAGTAATGTTTCATTGAACATATGCTGCAGGAATGGATTCGTCTAATTAGGCCTGGAAAGCACATAATTCACTTAATACTCCCTGTCACTTGCTAGAAACTATCTGATTTGCACATTCTAAGTGCTCTTTATACAGACCTCACTGTATTTAGGAATAATGAGGTTTAACCCAGTTTAACCCACAAAAGAGTTTTATTATCAGCACGATGGGTTAAAGATGCAAACCCTGACTGTAGAATGTGAACATGATATTATTATATCTATTAATTTAGTCTAAATGAATGAAAATAAAAAGCCGCCAGCCCTCTCTAGTTTCATTTATGGCCTATTATGAGAAAATAAGTAACATTTGAAATTCGTTAATTAAATTATACGGTCCTAACTGTTAACTAAATCATATGGTTTACCTCGTTCAGTAATTAATATTTAATATTGCCATTGAACTAATACGTATAAAACTGAATGAACTTTGAGGTTGCAGGGTGTGTGTGCGTAAGATCGTAATAAATTCGTTACCGTCATACTGTTAATTTCAGATGCATCATTGTGGTTGAGAAGCCCTTGTACTATTTTCAGTAATGACTCAAAATCTCATGGAAGATGAATATCCATGGTTTGTTAATATTAATGACTCAATATCTCACATGACTCAAAATCTCATGCAACAGGACTTCCCCCATCTCGTCTGTGGGTTCTAAAAATTTATTTTGTATATATTAATAATCTTTTCATTAATTGTAGAAATTAGATTTGAAACATTTTCTCTGAATGGCAGACGTAGATGAAAGATACCCTAAAAGAAGAAGAACACTCTCATTTCGTCTAGAGCCATATATTCCTGATTATAATTCTGATGAAGATTTATATCTTATATATTAAAATGCTAGGATTTTTTTGTTTGTTTGTTTGTTTATCCGAATTGATTGAAGAATTGGGAGGTCGTAGAGATACGAAAATTGGCATGTAAGTATCAAATGATGAATCTTGGATTAAGTTCAAAAATCTAAGCGAAATTTTCACACCTCTGCAAGAAAAATGGAAAACAATTTTTCACACCTTTACTATACAATACTATGTACGGCTTCACTCTCACAATTGAAATCATTATACGACAATATTGTAGGCTGTAAGTGTAATAATTTATATAAATGTCTCAATTATATATTATAGTGTATGGCAGTTAAAAAAGTTATTTGTATATTTTCACACCATTATAATACATATTTTTAAACGATTAACGAATTTTGAAAATTATGCTAGAAACTAGCTTCTAACGGTTGACATGGGGTCTTCAGGGGTGAAGATTTCGAAAATCATATTTTCAAGTAAATTTGATGATGAATTTGTTTGCTTTTGTTTACAATAGACACATAAAGTAAACAAATCTCAAAAATATGCTAGAAACTTGCTTTCAACGGTTGAAATAGGGTTTTCAGGGGTGTAGATTTCGAATATCATATTTTCGAATCCACATGAAAAATCATTCGTTGACCATTGTTTACAATATCCTTACTATTAAAACTCGATTAATGTATATTTATTTATTATTTATTTACAAGCGCGCTTCGCTTTTTTGCGCTGCGCGGCTGGCGGACACTTTGTGTCCGCCGGAGGCTCCCTTCGGTCGCCTGGAGGTGACATTGGTTAATTATTAGGGAGAAATGATCTCTAAATATGTGCATCTTAGTTTTAAAATCGATATCACTCGAAAAATCACCAAATTTGTCAATTTTTAAAATTTTTGATGAGTAATGATGACGTCATAACAAAGTGATGAGTCATCATTTTTTGATGAAAGTGGCATCATATGTGAGGTATCTTAGTATACAGATTCTATTAAAATTTCAGCCTTCTATCTCCTATAATGGCTGAGTTATGCCCGAATAACTGTGTTGCTTAACTTTTAAAATGTGACAATGACGTCATAATTCCATGATGACTCGACATTTTGCTCTGAGCTCAGAACTTACTGGAGCCATAGCCAAAATACTCCCACATGCCAAAAATTAGCTTTCTATGACCGGCAGTTTCTTCAATCAACTCGTTACATATATATATATACAGTCAGGGTCGCTTATTATGAACCCGCTTAATATGAACATTCGTTTATTATGAACTAACCTCCTGGTCCCATTTTCATTTTTTAGATAGGATTTGTATTGAATCGAGTCCGCTTAATATGAAGTATCTCTATTATGAACATATTTTTTAGTCCCCTGGTTGTTCACAATAAGCGACCCTGACTGTATATATATACAAGCGCGCTTCGCTTGGTTGCGCTGCGCGGCTGGCGGACACTTTGTGTCCGCCGGAGGCCCCCTTTGGCCGCCTGAGGTCTCATTGGTTAATTATTTGGGAGATTGGCTTTTTTGCGCTCCGCGCGCGGCGAACACTTCGTGCCCGCAAGAGGCGCCCTTTGGGCGCCTGTGGTCACCATTGATTAATCATAAGGGAGATAACATCTCTAAATACGTCTGTCCTACTATTATAATCGATATCGCACGAAAAATCACCAAATTTGTCAATTTTTATAATTTTTGATGCGTAATGATGACGTCATAACAAAGTGATGAGTCATCATTTTTTGATGAAAGTGGCATCATATGTGAGGTATCTTAGTATACAGATTCTATTAAAATTTCAGCCTTCTATCTCCTATAATGGCTGAGTTATGCCCGAATAACTGTGTTGCTTAACTTTTAAAAATGTGACAATGACGTCATAATTCCATGATGAGTCGACATTTTGCTCTGAGCTCAGAACTTACTGGAGCCATAGCCAAAATACTCCCACATGCCAAAAATTAGCTTTCTATGACCGGCAGTTTCTTCAATCAATTCGTTACATATATATATATATATATATACAAGCGCGCTTCGCTTGGTTGCGCTGCGCGGCTGGCGGACACTTTGTGTCCGCCGGAGGCCCCCTTTGGGCGCCTGAGCTCTCATTGGTTAATAATTTGGGAGATTCGCTTTTTTGCGCTCCGCGCGCGGCGAACACTTCGTGCCCGCAAGAGGCGCCCTTTGGGCGCCTGTGGTCACCATTGATTAATCATAAGGGAGATAACATCTCTAAATACGTCTGTCCTACTATTATAATCGATATCGACGAAAAATCACCAAATTTGTCAATTTTTATAATTTTGATGCGTAATGATGACGTCATAACAAAGTGATGAGTCATCATTTTTAATGAAAGTCGCATCATATGTGAGGTATCTTAGTATACAGATTCTATTAAAATTTCAGCCTTCTATCTCCTATAATGGCTGAGTTATGCTCGAATAACTGTGTTGCTTAACTTTTAAAAATGTGACAATGACGTCATAATTCCATGATGAGTCGACATTTTGCTCTGAGCTCAGAACTTACTGGAGCCATAGCCAAAATACTCCCACATGCCAAAAATTAGCTTTCTATGACCGGCAGTTTCTTCAATCAATTCGTTACATATATATATATATATATATACAAGCGCGCTTCGCTTGGTTGCGCTGCGCGGCTGGCGGACACTTTGTGTCCGCCGGAGGCCCCCTTTGGGCGCCTGAGCTCTCATTGGTTAATAATTTGGGAGATTCGCTTTTTTGCGCTCCGCGCGCGGCGAACACTTCGTGCCCGCAAGAGGCGCCCTTTGGGCGCCTGTGGTCACCATTGATTAATCATAAGGGAGATAACATCTCTAAATACGTCTGTCCTACTATTATAATCGATATCGACGAAAAATCACCAAATTTGTCAATTTTTATAATTTTGATGCGTAATGATGACGTCATAACAAAGTGATGAGTCATCATTTTTAATGAAAGTCGCATCATATGTGAGGTATCTTAGTATACAGATTCTATTAAAATTTCAGCCTTCTATCTCCTATAATGGCTGAGTTATGCTCGAATAACTGTGTTGCTTAACTTTTAAAAATGTGACAATGACGTCATAATTCCATGATGAGTCGACATTTTGCTCTGAGCTCAGAACTTACTGGAGCCATAGCCAAAATACTACCACATGCCAAAAATTAGCCTTCTGCGCCCGGCAGTTTCTTCAATCAATTCGTTACAGATATATATATATATACACACAATAATCGAGTTTTAATATTAAGGATATGTTACAAGGTATCTGTAAAATCAGGGTAAATGTAATTACCCTGATTTTTTTAGGGTAATTGTAATTACTTTGTTTTTTTAGGTTAATTATAGTGACCACTCATTGTATAGTGGATCATTTGTATAGGCGCAACTTGGCCAATTTTCACATGTCCATCCAGATTTGCTCAGCCTGTAATACACAAGTACGGGAAACACACTTAGCTCACCTAAGAGCAATTGTCCTATTAATAGGATTCCTCAATTGACAGTTGCATTGTAACAGGTAACATTGCCCACGCTGAATTTCCCCCCCTGAATTCGCCCCCTTCCATACTATAAGTTAACAATTATACCACCTAAGTACCATATTAGGAAGTGGAGTTTTCTAAATGTAATTGTGTAACTTATAATACTCAACTGGTACATTAATGGGTGTGTTATATGTACTATGTACTATGTATTTTCTGAAATTCTACAAGTTTCAAATAGGCTGTTAGATGTTCTCATCTAGAAAATTATAATTGAATTTTAACCGGGGAATGGGGGATAAACCAGTTTTATCCCGTCCCATGCTCCCCCACTTATGGAGGTTATACTGTAATTACAATTACCCTGAAAAATTCAGGGTAATTACAATTACCCTGATTGAACTAGCAAACTTGATAAATAAGGTCAGACAAAAGATATACATACATTAGAATGCAATAGCACAAACTTATAAGTCAGCAAATAGGAAAATTCATGGTCCGGCCAAAAACCGGACCCGCTAAAAAAGAAGTCCGGCCAAAAGCCGGACCATCTGATCCTTACCCAAAAAGTGGTCCGGCCAAAGCCGGACCTGCCGCACCTACTCCTACGCCTATGTTGATGCATTGGTTCGATTGTTTGTTATTAACTGTACTAAAATAATAGTGATATCATTGCCAAAATATGCTAATATCCGAGTCAAAAACCAAGTAACTAGAAATTTAAGGCCTCTCGTAGTCTTAATCGGCAAACTTAGCCCCATAGCAATATTATAGCATGCAGCATAGGAATGTGACAACATTCCATTCTTAAAACTTGATTGAATCCCATCGAGTGATCCCTCTTGCGAATCCGCTCGGTTAGCTGAGTACAATTAAACGTATAAGAATCCTCTTAATTTAACAATGATTTGTGAATAGGGAACTTCGTACAAATATTAAGATTGCAATAATTAGTTTTGATCCACAGGCACAGGGTCGAAACTTTCCCAGAACAAATGTCGCCTATTTCAAATTCAT
This sequence comes from Aphrocallistes beatrix, assembly GCA_963281255.1. Taxonomy (NCBI): domain Eukaryota; kingdom Metazoa; phylum Porifera; class Hexactinellida; order Sceptrulophora; family Aphrocallistidae; genus Aphrocallistes; species Aphrocallistes beatrix. The sequence continues at coordinate 4,190,004 of OY725489.1, forward strand.
CCCTTTTGCTTTACATGATCACCACAAAAGCATGCTAAACTTGTTCAGCGGTGCTCATTTCCCCCCAAATTCTTTAAGTCACTAGACTACAAATGGCATCAATAAGTTTAAAATTTAGGCGTTTAGAAATATGATCAACAAAAATAGATTGATAAATATCCTTGATAGTGTTTGGACCTAGGTTGACTAATTCATGAATTAATGAATAATTCGAATAATTCATAATTCATCAAGCCTGAGAAGAATGATCCAAAATTGAAAGTTTTTGCAACAAAATATCATGAATTATATAAATGAATTTTTCGCAAAATTCTTAATTCAGGAATTATGAATTATTTTGAATTATTCATTAATTCGTGAATTAGTCAACTTAGCTTATGATTGACTAATTCATTCTTGAATTATGAATTATTCGAATAATTCATAATTCTTTGCCATTTTTTATGAACAAGCGCGCTTCGCTTGCTTGCGCTGCGCGGCTGGCGGACACTTTGTGTCCGCCGGAGGCTCCCTTCGGTCGCCTGGGGTCACATTGGTTATTTATAAGGGAGATAACATCTCTAAATACGTCTGTCCTACTGTTATAATCTATATCGCACGAAAAAGCACCAAATTTGTCAATTTTAAAAATTTTGATGAGTAATGATGACGTCATAGCAAAGTGATGAGTCATCATTTGATGATAGTTGCATCATATGTGAGGTATGTTAGTATACAGATTCTATTAAAATTTCAGCCTTCTATCTCCTATAATGGCTGAGTTATGCTCGAATAACTGTATTGCTTAACTTTTAAAAATGTGACAATGACGTCATAATTCCATGATGAGTCGACATTTTGCTCTGAGCTCAGAACTTACTGGAGCCATAGCCAAAAAACTCCCACATGCCAAAAATCAGCTTTCTGGGACTGGCAGTTTCTTCAATCAATTCGTTACAGATATATATATATATATATACATATATATAAATAAATTAATATACATTAATCGAGTTTTAATAGTAAGGATTAGTCAACTTAGGTTTGGACTAACATCAATTTCAACATATTTTTTGCAAACAAAAAGGTTTTTTAGCGACCACATAAGGCTGCGCGTTATTGGGAGATGCCCATTCAAGGGTCTATTTTCCATCCCAGACAACATTATGTCACAATAGCAATGTACACATACTTATAATAGTAGATGTGTAAGCACGTTACAACCAAGTGTAATTGGAATTTAGGTTAATAATAAATTGAGAAATGCAAACACCATCCATAATTGGCAAAATTCTAAAAATATCAACATGTGCAGTGTACATGGCTATATTTAGAATTCTACCACCACATTATAAGAAACTAGTTCAATTTTTAGCATGTGAGGTGGAACAATTATGGGCACTACAGCTGTAGTTAATTAACGAGTTACACTGAATCAGTATAAGTACGGAAATAAATATGTCATAACAAATTAAAAAATGTCTTCTTAAGAACAAGAAACTATTTCTACATTCCGCAGCGCAGATATCCCGAGGGTTTGCATTCCGGCTGATTTTGAATCTAGCATGAAGTCAAGTGGGTCTGACAATGAAGATGAATTAATATTCAAAGTCCCAACAAGCCCAACTGATTTAACACCAGCTATATCCACGCCTATCGAGCTCGGATCTACTCTATTTCAAATAGCACTCTCTTAACAGATATCCGAAGAATCGGATAACACGGCACCAGCTGCCTCAGGTCCTAATAAAAAGTGAGGACATAAAATCAACACTGGGAGGTTTCGGAAGGTTGAGAGAGTCAAAAGAAAATCTACTTTCACAACATTCACCACAAAGCGATTACCTCTTCCTACTAACACTCCGAAATTTAAAACATTATTACAGGAAGTTTCCTCAGCCCAATAAACGCCTGAGTATTATGGTACAGAAGAATAGAGCTCAATCATTTTGCGATCCCTACGTTCCTCATGGCTCGCAAATAATTGATATCGATATACTAAGTACAATATTTTCTCTATTAAGATGCACTGAGGCACACTGCACTAGTAAATTGAATATGTATCAATACGCTTTTCGGGATGGGGTACAATCATATCTCTTGTTGAAATGCAGTCGCTGCCAACTTGTGCTTGCTGAATTTACCACATCCTGTCCGGTTTAGAATGAAACTTAATGAAGCGGTGGACGATCCTCAAATGCTTTGCCCGAAATATTCAGAAGACAATGTTAGAGCTTTACCAGCAGCACACTGTAATTTTACGTATGAGCGAGAGGAATTTTCTTTTTGAATACCTTTCATCCACCTAGCAAACTCCGACAACCCTATCTGAATAAAGATTAGTTTTGGCGCCTGGAAGATGTTTTCAAGAAATTGCAAGCATTGAAATGTGTTCCGCTTTGACAATGGGATTAACACAGAACTGTAATGAGTCGCTACATTCAGTTGTGTGGTATAATATTGCTCCAAAGACAAAAGATGTATGACAAAAGTCACTTCAAGCCGCTGCTGCTATTGCTTTGTGCACTTTCAATGAATGAAGGTTTAATGATGCTCGCTGCTATACTGGCAAATCAAGAGGTTCAATGCTCCCGCATAACTCTTGAACACTTAGCAACAATGGATAAAGAAATGAACTGCTGTAAACTTAAAGCCGTTATGGCTACACGAAATAGGCTCCGTAGAGTTCTCAAATCCCAATTCATTGCAGCCGAATCCTCTAGGCGTATACCAAAAAAGATACTATGACCTATAAATCTGGAGGTTTTGGTACTGAGCTCTCATCTGTTGCCATGAAAGAATTACCTTCCAAGAATGTTAACCCTGATGACTCTGAAACAGTTTGCGAGGAATGTGAACAACATGACTGCCCAACCGGGGGAGAAAAGGCGAATGATGACTGGTTAGGCTGTGAGTTCTGCCTGAGATGGTTTCACTGTGGATGAGTCAATACCAGTCTAAAGGACGTGGGAAATGTTCCTTATATCTGTAGGAGATATGACTTGGAATTCGAGTCCTATTTAGAACCTGTACGGCTATAGTTTCTGTAGTAGCATGACTCCATTATAAGAGTACTAGTAATAAGTCAACAGGTATAATTGATTGAATAAAAGAAAAAAGTTAGTAAACAAATATTCAAAGAGTGTAATGTATTTATACTATACAGTATCCTAGAGCAAAATTTGGCGGCTAAATCTAGCCAATCAAATTCGAGTATTCAGTACGGCATTAACATATCCATAGTAACCCGAATTCAAGGTAGTGCCAGTGCCTTACTGTATTAGAATGCTGTGGTTTATCCTTACAATTAAAACTCGATTAATATGTGTTTGTTTGTTTGTGTATATATATATCTATATATCTGTAACGAATTGATTGAAGAAACTGCCGGGCACGGAAAGCTAATTTTTGGCATGTGGGAGTCTTTTAGCTATGGCTCCAGTGAGTTCTGAGCTCAGAACAAAATGTCGACTCATCATGGAATTATGACGTCATTGTCACATTTTTATAAGTTAAGCAATACAGTTATTCGAGCATAACTCAGCCATTATAGGAGATAGAAGGCTGAAGTTTTAAAGAAATCTGTATACTAGCATGTTTCACATATGATGCAACAATCATCAAAAAATGATGACTCATCACTTTGTTATGACGTCATAATTACTCATCAAAATTTAGAGATGTTATTTCCCTTATAATTAATCAATGTGACCCAAAGGGCCTCCGGCGGACATAGTGTCCGCCAGCCGCGCAGCGTAAGCAAGCGAAGCGCGCTTGTATATGTATATATCTGTAACGAATTGAATGAAGAAACTGCCAGGCGCAGAAAGCTGATTTTTGGCATGTCGGAGTCTTTTGGCTATGGCTCCACCAAGTTCTGAGCTCATTGCAAAATGTCGACTCATCATGGAATTATGACGTCATTATTACATTTTTAAAGGTTCAGCCATAGCATTCTATATACTAAGGCAATGGCACTCACCCAAAAATTAGTACCATGGATTGGTTAAATACTTCAAAACCAATAATTTTGATATTGTAGATAATTCAATTTTCCATCAATTTAGGCATTCACCCACCCTGACAAATTAACTATTATATCAGAACAATTGAAATGAGATATATTATTTGGTTTTTAATGCACATAGTCGAATTATTTAATACTTAATACATACAAAATATCTAAAGAATAGTTCATCACAATATTGAGACTTGAGGGACAGACTTGACTTAGCTTGAGAGACAGACTTGACTTAGCTTGAGAGACAGACTTGACTTAGCTTGAGGGACAGACTTGACTTGACTTGACTTGACTTGACTTGACTTGACTTGAGACCTGAGACTTGAGGCATCATAAGGGAACAATATACTTCTACAAGGTACTAAGGAACAATCACACTCGGGACTTTCAATAGAATATAGTCACACATTCCGGACTTCTACAGTCTGTGAAGTTGACTAAATAAACAAAGAATATATTAAATTAGTTCTTGAATTTAGCCAGTTTACTATTCTCTTGTTTCAATACTAGTGCATTATATATAGGTCTTAACTTTATTAGAAGTGTATACAATGTTTTAAGCCCACCATACACGATGCAACTTTGTTGCATGCAACAAGTCAACATACACGATGCAACAATGTTGCATGCAACATTATTTCCATGCAACTTTGTTGCATGAAATATTCATTCTCGCGCAACTTGTTGCATGGAAAATCATATTGTTGTGTAGAGTATGCATACCGTATTGCTTCGAATAAGCGCCCGGGCGCTTATTTATTTCGTGCACCCTTTAGACCCGGCGCTTATTCAAACCGGCGCTTATTCAAGCCCCGGCGCTTATTTTTTTCATTCGCTATTTTGACCCGGCGCTCTTTTTTTTGTTTACTACATTGACTGGCACTTTTATTTTTGCCACAACTGAGAATGTTAGTTCTATTAAAAAAGGATAATGTAATGTTTCAAAAAGCACTTCTATCTATGCCACTACTGAGAATACTAGTTTGATATGATTTTCAGAGAACTAAAATGCCCCGGCGTCCGACGCTTATTCGAGCCCCGGCGCTTATTCAAGCCCCGGCGCTTATTTATTTCGCTCACCATTTAGACCCGGCGCTTATTCAAACCGGCGCTTATTCAAGCCCCCGGCGATTATTCAGGGAAATACGGTATACTAATTTATAAATATAATTGAAATTGATAAATAGCTATTTTCAATCCATATTATGATTTTAAAAAAGTCTTCTCGTTTCCTCATTCTTGATTATTTTACTTCGTCGGAGGTTGTAAAGATAAGGCCGTACTTGATACTACAAATCTATATATACAAGTTTTTCGTCTGTCCAGTGATAATAAGGTTTGGCAATTTTGGTTTACAATTTGGTTATTGAATGGATCAAATTTATCATATAAATGAATTTACTACAAGTACAAGTATTATTATTGAAAGTGTTCCCTTGTTGCTTACTTGATTCAGAGTGGTTAACCGATTTTAGGGCTCGGTTATTTTGGTTTCCTCTAGGGCGGTTAACCGGTTAACCGATGTCCATATTAATTGGTTGAAATATGCATTTTTAGACTAATATTTAACCTGCTAGTAATCAATTTGATAATTTTCAGCTGTCTCGAGATATACTAGATGATTAAAAATAGAAATTATGATGTATTTTTAATTTTTTAGAAGTAATATTCATGAATCTCTGTCGAAAAACAATGAAATTAGCGTAAATATTTAGAAAATAAAGCAGATCGGCTAGCCGATCTAAGATTTTCTTAACTGTTAACCGAGATCGACGGCGGTTTGCCGGTTAACCGGTTAACCAAATCCAGGCTTGCTTGATTGAAATCCTAACCTCACTTTAGTACTAAAGTTATCTCGATTTAACCATCTGCTATCAGTTGTGGTTTTCAATACTCAATTAGGAAAAACAGGTATTTTGAAATTCCATGCAACTTTGTTGCATGGAAGTAGAGCAATGCTCTACTTTCATGCAACATGTTGCATGCGACAATGTTGCATGAAAAATTCACCATACACGATGCAACAATGTTGCATTTCGCCTTTCCAACCTGACAACCAGCAGGCTTGTTAGGTTGGAAAGGCGAAATGTCCCGATGTTAATTTGGAGCACGTTTAGTTAAATTGCACTTGTCCGAATTTTAAAAAAGGTATTTATGCCCACGTTTTTGTAGTAACGAGGATTGCATTTACTAAATTTGGGGAAGGCAACACTTTTTCTTGGTCTTTTAAATTCAGTCAATTGTTTCTACCCAACTTGAGTATGTACTATATATGCATGATTCTAGAATAATTAACTACATTACTTAAGAAATCACTCACCCGTGATCTTGTTGTTCTGGTAGTATTCACACGTCTTGGAATGGCTCAATACCATTTTCACGACGAGCACCATCTTTAGGAAATTGAAAAACTTCATGAAGTGTTCTACTCTTCTGTAATTGGAAGTCGAGTCAGGCACGAGACAAGACATCTCGTCCAAATGATTTATGCAATTAGTATTGTCAAGTGAGGTATTATAAATGAGTAATAGAAATAATATGCAGCATAACAATACATTATTGTAATACAATAGTGTTGTATGTGAAGTAAATATAAATATTGTGGTTACATAATATTTTCAAAATGAATATTTAAACAACCATGAACTCACAATATGAGATAATTATATAGTTGATAATAACAGTTATTTAATTAACGGTTTTAGGATTGAAGTATTTAACCAATCCATCGTACCAATTTTTTGGTGAGTGCCATTGCCTTAGTATATAGAATGCTATGGTTCAGCAATACAGTTATTCGAGCATACTTCAGCCATTATAGGTGATAGAAAGCTGAAATTTTAATAGAATCTGTATACTATCATACCTCACATATGATGCAACTATCAGTAATATATGAAATACTTGTTTGTTCATTTATACTATAAAAATATCTATGCATCAATCTATTCCAGGGAATTTGAAACTGCGTTACTAATATTAAAAATATCTGTCGATATACCGATAAAAAAGCACCAAAAAAACAGTCAATAATAGAATCAAAATTGAAAAAATACAGTCAGGGTCGCATATCATTATAAACTCCAAGGGTACCCAAAATATTTTCACAATAGAGAGACAATACCGGTAGGCCGGGTCAAGAAATGTACAAATGATCGGATTAACTTCTACCTAAGGGAAAAGTTGCATTTACACCTTTCGAGGATTATAAGAAATTTAGATCCGAAAAAAAATTGATTTGACCCTTGCGGTTTTATAGTCTTATTATACCACCCCCACCCCTTTCTTTCCCAAATTTTAAAATGTACAACACAAACTTTTTGATCAATTGTTGAATAGAGCAATATCCAATAATTTCATATTCATTTAATTTATAACTTGTATAATCTTTTCTTGACTCAAAAGCAGGCAATTTTCTCTGAGGTGAGTGTTGAAAGAATTAATTCATGTCTCGCCTCTTCCCCTGTTACTGAAGTCAAAGCTTTAGTGACCAGGGGCCTTATTCACTAAGAAAACTTAAGATTTGCTTAACTTTTGAATCTTCAAAATTAGAAGAGATTTTTAAAGAATTCAAATAGATTGCATACTCTATTAATTTTAAGTGGTACAATTGAAATGCTTGACAAATTTTGACTCATTTGTTAAACTTTTCAGAAAGTAACGTAATATTTTAAGTTAAGTATGACGTCATAATACTTAAGTATGACATCACGAATATTTCGAGAGTGACTTGGAATATTTCCAGTATTTAGGTAGTTTATATTTCTCTTGGTATCATTGAACATCTCTATTTACCCAAATCGTAATGCAACTCTTCAAAATTTCCACTATATAAAGTTATATAAAGTTAAGCAAATCTTAAGTTCTCTTAGTGAATAAGGCCCCAGTTGAATAGTTCTTTCAATAGCTTGTGCACGGTATGGATATCCTGGAATTTCCATAAGAGTACACACAATATTAAGTAGTATTTCTTTTGAGAAGTGTTTGGTAAAAGGCGGTTCTGTGATAAGAGATGTTCCTAATTAATCATATTCACGTATGTTTCAGCAGTGAACCTTAATGAAGGAATTTTAAATGGGCGAATTTCTATCTGTCCAAATGATGAATTGTTGGTGCGGATATCTAAAATAGTTTTCACTGCCATTCGTCCAATTTGCACGTCACTGTCTGAAAGCATCGATAACATAATACAAGTATTAACATAATATAGCACTAGCTAATAGGTTGCTTCGATCCTACACCTGAATTGTCCCGAATTGTACATTTTTTAGGAATTTATTATGCACAGTTTATTTTAGAATTAAGAGTAAACCGATATGCACAGATTGACCAATAAACATGTTCCATGCAATATCCTTGCAGCGAGAGTTACCCGATTATGATCAAAAAGTGATTTGTGATGTTCTACAGAGAAATGCATATTTTGTCATCCAGAAAATATTCTTGTATTGATGCTTGCAGACAGCGATGTCCAAATTAGACAAATGGCATTGAAAACTATTTTAGATATCTGCACCAACAATTCATCATTTGGACAGATAGAAATTCGCCCATTTAAAATTCCTTCATTAAGGTTCACTGCTGAAACATACGTAAATATGATTAATTGGGAACATCCCTTATCACAGAATCGCCTTTACCAAACACTTCTCAAAAGAAATACTACTTAATATTGTGTGTACTCTTATGGAAATTCCAGGATATCCATGCCGTGCACAAGCTGTTGAAAGAACTATTCAACTGGTCACTAAAGCTTTGACTTCAGTAACAGAGGAAGAGGTGAGACATGAATTATAATTCTTTCAACACTGACCTCAGAGAAAAATGCCAGCTTTTGAGTCAAGAAAAGAATATACATGTTATAAATTAAATGAATATGAAATTATTGGATCTTGCTCTATTCAACAATTGATCAAAAAGCTTGTGTTGTACATTTTAAAATTTTGGGAAAGAAAGGGGTGGGGGGTGGTGTAATAAAGGTATGATAGAAAACGGAAAAAAATATCTGTATAACTTTAGTATCCTAAGAGATAGAGATTAGCTTTATATACCATTCGACAGCAAATTGGAGACTAACTATTACCAATAATATATTTAAATGGGGTAAGTCAAAGGAATCTGATAATTCGGACGATTTAAAGTCAATTGTGTAGAAAAAAGTTAAAAAAGCACGATAAACCCATCTTTCCATGAATACGTTAACGATGGATGTGGTGGTCTGGTCTTTCAATGGGATTACTTTGACGTAATGTGAAAAGAGATGAACAAATGAAGAAATGAGTAAGAGGTACCCGGAGCCGCCATTGCGCAGTGTCCTATTCAGCAGGTTATTGGTAAATTCACCTCAGTTATCTGTCTGGAAGATGTGAGGTGCTCGCATACCTTCAACAGACTTCTTTTAAGCGCTCTCATCACAATAAACTTGCTAAAGCAGTCCTGGTCATCTGCCGTTCTAGGCCCATCTAACCCATCTCTAAATCCTCAATATCACCAGTTCCATGCTCTCCCATAGCCCCGTCTTCCTCGCCGACTTGTTTGGCTGCTTCTTCAGGATATATGACAATTGGGAGTCCCAATTCACACTTAAATATGAAGGACAATTAAGAAGATTGATGGGCTTAGCATTTTCCGAAGACCAGGTTTTCTGGAAACCTTCTTCACTGTACCGTCACCCTGGGGAATATCGAAGTGAAGTAGTATATCCTCGTCACAGAAATGTCGCGCACAGATGAAGATTATCGCCAACTTCCATGCATCATCTCTACGGAGAAACCTTCGCCATTCATCTTGCATTTCCTTGGATCAATAGTTCAACATTTCAAACACTGGAACTTAATGAGTGCGTCGTAATTGGAGCAGAAGTTGGCTACACAACACCTATTTGGCATCCTGCTAAGAGAAATGTACGTGTGGATGAATAAATTGGGAATTACTGTAGGAAGAAAATGTATGAAATATTGTAGGTAATAGAATATAAAATAACAATGATACTAATCCTATAATATACGCTGCATTTTATCCTAGTTAAATTGATTTCAAACATTATGGTTTGTTTACAAAATAGACTTGAAGTAATCTATAGTGAGGTAAAATTCGCATCGTGAATAGGCTATAGTTACGTGGACTGTGTAGTAAGCGAAATAAAAATAATAGAAATTCTATAGAACCGGTCAAATTGGGATCCAGAGGGTTTGTTCATAGTAAGCGACCCTGACTGTGCATTTTCATATATGCTATTGTACCATTCAATTTTGATATTAAGGCGTTTAAGGAGTTTAGATTCATTGTAATTAATTAACCTTTAGAAGTTATTCATGGTAAAAAGTCAAATAGTTTAGAAAGAAAATATGAAGTACGTATCTACGTAGTTCAAGTCCACATACATTTAGGGAATTAAAGTAAGTAAGAACATACCAAAAAAGCCTCTACAATATTTTATCTTTTTCTCTATAAATACTTTTGAGTCATAAAAAGAAAACCTGGGGGCACCTTTAATGCCGGGACCAGGTGCTCTCCACTCGAGAGCGTCCGGTAATTGCGCTAATGGCAGAGTTGCGGTTTAGATCGGACTGGGCCGGTTCGTGATTATTACTGGTCCCAATCGTAGACATGAAATACTAACTAGAGACTTATGTGATAAGCAAATTAGTAAAAATTTTGAAATGATCAATACGAACAATACTCTTCATGCAATTTTTCCAGAAAGATTCGCTCCAATTATTGTTAGATTGGTTTTGCTATATACAAATTTGAATGTATAACGATAAATCCCAACAGAAACTACACTCGAACCTCTCTTATCCGGGCAGTGCCGGACCGGAGGGTGCCCGGATAACAGAGGGTGCCCGGATAACAGAATTTGCCCGGATAATTCGAAAACATGTCTATGCACATGAAGTTATTCTATAATATTTACGTACCAAGACAATATACGAGTACGCAAAACCCACAGTTTTACTAATTACATATTAATGTCAAAAAATAATATTACATGATAATGATTGCTGGAATTGTGGTTAATAATTGACTTGAAAATAGGACAATGCATATTGACTAAATGTCGAAAGGGCTGCCCGGTTGAGAGAGGTGCCCGGATATCGGAGGTCCGGATAAGAGAGGTTCGAGTGTACTTTGTTTTTTCTGTCAGGTTCTATCCGGTCTGGACCGGTCCGGTCCGATCTGTAATTATTGTGGACCGTCACAACTCTGGCTACTGGTTGATATTATACATTTGCAGTAGAATGCGATACAGTCGACATAGTAGGGAAAACCAAGGGACCATTAAAACGTAAACGTCTTATCCGGAATTCGTAGTAACCAAAGTATTGTATATGTATTTAGAAGTGTACTCATCCGGAGTTACGTCTTATCCGTGTTCGCACTCATCCGTGTTCGTACTCTAACGGTGGTCTACTGTATTCAAAACACAACATATTTAGTATTACGTATTTACAATATACATACATTACATAGGATCTGAATTCATAATACAATCGAAATCGGTTTTTTTGTCTAATCGTTTTTATTCTGCCATCAAATCTTTGCAGTATATATTATTTTATTCATGTAATTTCATTATAAAATTTTCAGATATTTTTGTCCATCGTTGTTTTGTCGCCTAAAGTGTAATCTAATATACGAAAAACGATTTCAAATATATATTCAATTCTCTGTAAAGGAACTTGTCTCAAACAAGCTTCCAAACCATAATGAGACACATCTAAAATCTAATTCTATTCACTCTACATTATATGGGGAACGCAAAAGATAGCGTCGCATTATATATCAATAATAATTATATGAAATAGAAAGTGGAGACACACCTATTCCAGCTGTTCTAAGCATCATAGTGTGTGCTGGGCTATGCAGATATATCAGATGTATAAATAAATGATCTACATAAATCATTCCCTTCTCAAAGCCAATTAATGTACAATCAATTGGTTCGAAATAAATATTGATCTCTCACACCATGGATAATACAATTGGATTTGGAGTATTTACTTTATTATCATTCGTAATTGGACCATGGATAAATAACTTAGATTATCTTTCCCGCTTCTGTATCTGAATTATTTTTTCATTCATTTGTAGTATAAATATAACGAATACAAACCCCTTGTAAATCCTAAAGGACTCCTTTTCCAACCTTACTGCAAAAAGAAAATTGAAAATTTGAAAAAGGATTCTCCTTAGACAAATAATAGTAGTATACGGGAGCGTTAACTTTTATGATATTGTGAAGTATCCATAGCAACACTAGTACGACGTAGCGATAGTTAGGCGTAGTTTAGATATCTTAACAATAGGGACTAGTATATAAGCAACCAAGCATAGTCTTAATGCTGTTCACTATTATTTTTGTAACTGTGTGAGTGTGCTTTCAATAAATACTTAAGTTTATCAAACGTACCTTGACATAAGTAACAAAAATACTCACTCGATGGCTACTCCGTTCGCGAACTTAAACATACCACCCCTACAGAGTGGAGAAAGGATCGCCTCTTGGGAGAAACTGTTCAGAGCCGCAGTAACCCCACTCCTCGCGCAAGAAGGAGGAGACAAGCTCGCAGTTGGACTACTTTCAGCATATGTGTGCAGACGACCTGCCGAGAAAGAACTTATAAAAGACATAGTCAACGAAGGCATGAATCTGGAAGACGCCTTCGAAGTCTTGACCAGTGATATTGACCCCCCAATTGACTCCCAGCAAGTCGATGGTGACTCTGTGTCCTAAGGAGTGGGAAGCCGGAACTCCCATAGACGACTACTTCTATGAACTGAGGACTGCGGCGGAAGAAGCAGGCGCTCCGCTGCGCATGGCATGCCTTTTGTTAACAGGTCAGCTACCTCCACCCGTACAAGGCCCGATGAAAGATTGGGTAATCGTAAAGGAAGAAGTCACTAAAGGAATAGCTCGCGATTTTATTAAAGCCGTGCGGAAATCATTGACTGAGAAAGGTATAGCACTCGAAAGAGGACATCATGACCTGAGTCGTGTAATGGTGGCACAACCAGTGCTAGAAGAGGTGATCCCGAAAGGAGGTCAAACCCCTCAACAACCTCACTCGCGAACAGAGCATCCCAATGTGGGAACTATTAACAGTGTCCAGTTCGCCAGGGAAGCGAGACAATCCGCTAGCAGCAGACCATATAACGCGAATAAACAGATGACAGAGAAAGGTAAAAGGCTTCTGTGTTACTTGTGTGGCGAGCCAAACCATTTTCAACGGAACTGTCCTCGACAATATTGTCAAATTTGAGGTCGGCAGGGTCACCACCGGAGAGATTGTCGTACGAAGAGACAGATCATGTGCCTCGATACTGACGCAGTATCGAATGTGGGAGGATGGCCAGAACAGTCAGGAGCTGTAGTTGAAGTTAGACTAAACGGACATAGTAAACTCGCACTTTTGGATTCAGGCGCCAATCCATCGATTGTCGATTTTAAATCGCTTCAGAAAATAGGCAGAGAATATACGAAATGTCCTAGCCGAGTTTATGGAGTGGGGGCATCTCCCGTGCCAACCCTAGGGAGAGCAGAAATTACAGTAAATATCGGAGATGGGAATAAAGTACAACACGCATTCTTAGTTCTTGATAGCAACGAACCCACCATAATTCTGGGTAGAGACTTTCTCAAGAAATTCAACTCGGTTGAATTTGATTGGGACAACCACCGGGTAAGATTGGGAGACAACTGGATACAGTCTGAAGCTAGCATTATCGGGGGACAACCTATTTCGAGGGCAATCACTAGCAGCATTACTGGACCAGCGAACGAAGCTGAGCCTAATCATCCTGACTCAGGTTGGAAAATAAATCCTGGACTGAAACCGAACCAAAAGGCCGAACTCCTCAAACTCATAGGAGAATATCCCGACGTATTCGCTATTAAATCAAAGAAACCGAATACTACCCACATAGCCCGTCATATAATAGATACGGAAAACGCATAGTCGGTGAAATCTAGGAATGTTAGGGTATCGCCCCAAACTAAAAGAGAGAGATCAACCTGCAAGTGAAACAGATGCTAGAGAACGGGATCATAAGGGAATCGTCGTCGCCGTGGGCATCCAGAGTAATCCTCGTCCGAAAGAGAGACCAAACTCTAAGGTTCGTTGTTGACTACAGGGGGTTAAACGACCTTACGAAGAAAGACTCATACCCACTACCCGAGGTCCGGGATATCCTAGACAAATTGAGCGATTGCGAATATTATTCTACACTAGACGGGGCGAGTCCTATTGGAGCATTCCGATCACCGAGGAAGATCGTGAGAAAACCGCCTTCATAACGCCCCGGGGTCAGTTCGAGTTCTGCGTAATGCCGTTTGGGCTATGCAACGCTCAAGCGACTTACCAAAGAACGATCGACTTTGCCCTCAAGAGAGCAGGTAATAGCCAGCCATACATTGACGATACTCTCACGTACTCGCTTTCCTTCGAAGAACATTTACAACATCTACGCGAGGTGTTATAATGCTACAGGGCAGCAGGGTTACAGTTAAGGCGTGATAAGTGCCGGTTCGGGTTCGAGGAAGTAGAGTTTCTCGGGCACCTCCTTGATAGACGGGGTCACCGACCATTTCCATCGCTAGTAGTCAAGATTCAAGAGCAAACACGTCCCACCAGCCTCAAGCAGTTGCAATCCTTTCTAGGGCTATTAGTGAATTATTATCGCGATTTCATCCCGCACCTCGCCGAGACAGCTTCGCCTTTGTACAAATTAACGAAAAAGGGGGTAAGATGGCGCTGGGATATGTCTTGCGAGGCGAGTTTCACGAGCTTGTGCAGGACCCTATCCGAGAACACAGTAATCCTTTCCTATCCTGACTGGGATGAGCCATTTCATCTAGAAGTCGATGCTTCTCAGGACGCTGTCGGTACTGTTTTGGCTCAGAAGGATAGAGAAGGAAGATTGAGGCCGATCTCATTTTCTTCTTCCACACTCAGTCAAGCGCAGCGTAATTACAGCACTGGAGAGAAAGAGGCCTGGGCTATTGTGGCTGCGACTCGGCGGTGGCACAAATGCTTACAGGCAGCTGGAGTCTTTATCTGGTCGGACCACAATCCGTCCTATTTAATTGTTACTAAGGGGCCATAGAACCAAAATAAAACTTGAATGAGTGTATATCAACTTGAGTTATCAAGTTGCATTGGGTATAATAATTGTAAATAATTATGAAACAGACTGTATCTTCTAACTGACTAATAACTTCACTAGTCGTCTTGGTTCTGAGAGGTCTTGCAACGACATATTTGGATAGATAGCAAACAGTGACTAATACATGTTTATAGCCATCGGAAGTTTCCGGGAGATCACATATTAAATCCATCCCTATGTGTTTCCATGGTCTTTCTGGAGGTGGAATTGGTCGCAATTTTTTCTGTGGCTGTGGTGGTAGAGCCTTTTCACGCTGGCATTCACAAGTTCTCACCTTATATCAAACATATTAACGAATAAGTATTAATACAACCGACACAAATTCTGCTAGTATGAGAGTTTAAAGTTAAAACAAAATCATTATTATAAATGCAAGCGCGTCAAACTATTATAACCTACCAAGTATGTCTTACATAAGTGTTTTTACAAAAATTGCATCATTATTATCTATTGTTCTTTCCATGACCAACAAGAAAGTTTAATAATTGAATTTGGTCATGGAGTTGGCATCCTTCTACGTGATCATACTGAAATGCTAAAGAAACTTTTCTTTCTCGAGAAGTCAAATAGGTTCATTTGTAAATATTAGATGGTACTAATTAATGATAATGTAATTCCAAAATTTTACTTACATAATTTGCAATATCTGGATTCATTCCAACCCATGTATACTGTTGCTGAATTCCATTAGCGGTTGAATTAATCCCAGGATGTCCGAGTTTGTCATGGAATTTAGTCAATAATTCCTTCAACTCATCCCGAGTAGGAACTTGGAGTTTCAACTCTCGGCCGCTTTGTATGCAAATCTAAATTTACAAGGATTTTACAATCGTAAACACTGAACTCTTTTGATAAAAAATCCACTCTAGATGTCGAGGACAAAAGCCACTAACGACATGGGGAATATATTACAAATCGTGAGTATAAATTATTTGTCATGAAAAATTTGTATACGTATATGGTAGTGTTTGGAATCCGGATAGTAATATCCGGATAATATCCGGATAGCAAAGTTACTACAATTATCCGGTATCCGGATGTTAAATATTCGGATATCCAGATTTTTAGGATATTTAGATATCTTGGCTGCAATTGTTAATTAGTCAAGGATTCATAGAGTCAGTGTCATTATATTATTTATAACTTCACTGATATTGATGTGTATCAATTATCAGATATATTTGTTATTATTACCCGCCTTTAAATCCATAATTTACGTAAAATACTGATTGTGGAAGCCTAACTGATAAGAATGATATCGGTTAGGATTCTTTGAAAATATGGCAAACAGGATTATAAAGTCGGAAGTTTGGAATGATTTTCCTCGAGGTGGCGATATAGTAAGATGCAATGCATGCGATATAGAAATGTATTGCCAAGGTACATGTAATGGTACAAGTGCAATGCGAAACCACTGCCGTCCATAGCATAAAGATTTGTACTGAATTTGTAACTAAATAAGTAGGTTGCGTGACGATACATTAGATGATGGCTTATGTTTTCTAAGAAGTCACTTTAGGAAACTAAAGAACTAATTACAATACCTTAGCTCGTTTAGACATCTATTTATTCAGATTATTCAGATCCTTGATAAACATGTTTAGTAAATGATCTATACTACATACATATTGGGTCAAATAAGAAATTGGGCAAAATCAAATAGACAGACTGTTAAACGGATATCCGGATACCTGGCTAAAAAATTATCCGGTATCCGGATATATGTGAATACGAATACTTCCAAACACTAGTATATGGTGACATAAACGTTGGATGGATATCAACGGGAGAATTTTAAGGATAAAATCCTGGATTTTGAGCTTGAAACCTGACTCTGCGCAAATCTCGAAAGGGTTGGTGAATAAATTATACTTACCTTATAAAGTCGATTTGGCTCCTCTTCTGACAGGCAATACTGATTAGCCTTCCTTTTGAAATTCCACTGCCGTTGAGTGGAGTTTTGGGTTGACTCAGGGTAGATGCCTTTCCCAAGAAATTCGACGATTTCGTTGAATTCCTGTGAATTCATTCCAATTCGAATCAAGTCAATAAATGAAGTCAATAAATGAAATTGTGTAGCAAATTAGTAAAATAATCAACTATCAATAATGAAAAGAAATAATGTCGATTATATAAGCAAAAATCCATACATATTAGTAAACCACAAGTGAATCTCAAGCTTCACATTGACTACATCTCAGAATATCATGGTAATATGCCGTCGATGGTTATGCTATACTAGAATCTCAAAATATCACGATCTCAGAATATCATGCAACAGGCCTTATATATAGTAGGCTATGTTTCAATGTATTTACCTCAGAGAAATGCCTCGGAAACAATCAGATTTATTTAAACACTATGCAGAAATTTCCAGGTCTTATAAATTCCCGGAAAGTTTCCACATTTGAATATTCCCGGGAATTTTGCAACCCTACGTATATATAATTCAAATTTTATTTCCAATGTATTATCGTTCACAAAATTCTATTCAAAGACTCATGCAACTACCAAATGAGTTATACAATTTGTCCTGTGTTACGGTCCAAAAAGCGAATCCCAACTTGTCAGGACCCAAATGCTGGTCCTGACAAAGTCAAAAATCAAGAATATGTACATAAATGAAATTAAGCAATATATTGCTATCAAAAGTTTTCAATTTATTGTATAAAGTAAGTATTTTCGATATTAACTATAATTAAACTGAGCTGCAATTGAGTAAAATTTTCTGCAGTCACATTCCGATTATGCTAGCTTTGTTCGGATTGACCGTTAATGTATTGACCATTGCTTTATTTGTACTTTTTCTTGAAGAACATAAAGCTTTCATTTAGGTTATTATGAATTCTATTTAATGAATCTTAAGGTGACAAAACAAAACAAATTAAAGTTTTAATTCAACCATCGTTATATTGTATATGAATAGTACTAGTTAGTATAAGAATTAACGTTAAGAACCTAACCCCAAGATATTGGTGAACCTTTAGTTTGTGGTTTTGTTTTTCCCGGCAATTCTTAAGAACGTAGCACCCCTGCGATCGGCAAGGGGTTCCTGTACTGAAATTAATCATTGAACTTCAACTATCCGAACACTTCGCTATTGTCGCTATTGTAAGAGTGAACATCTTGTTTTGAAAAAGTGTGCAAAATAGTTTTTCCAAGTTATCGGGGTACTTTCGGTGATACACTCCAGGATAAAGATTAGGACAGGAAAACCTTCACTTATAATTTTTAAAAATGTTCGTACATTTGTTCTAAAGCAATAATGTTATTGGTAACAATTTATCATCAACAAGCACGCTTCGGTTGCTTGTGCTGCGCGGCTTGCGGACACTGCGTGTCCGCAGAGTCACCCTGCGGGTGCCTGGAGTTACTCAATCTAACATCTTTTGGAATTTTTTTCCTTTATATAAATATTTTAAACAAAGGTCAACGAAAAATTTCTCATATGGATCCGAAAATATAATATTCGAAATCTACAGCACTAAAAACCCCATGTCAACCGTTGGAAGCTAGTCTCTGGCCTATTTTTGTAATTTGTTTACTTTATGTATCTATTGTAAACAAAAGTAAACAAATAGTTCATCATATCGATCTGAAAATATGATATTCGAAATCTACACCCCTAAAAACCCCATGTTAACCGTTGAAAGCAAGTTTCTAGCATATTTTTGAGATTTGTTTACTTTATGTATCTAATGTAGTCAAAAGTAAACAAATAATTCATCATATAGATCTGAAAATATGATATTCGAAATCTACACTCCTAAAACCCCATGTCACCCTTTGGAAGCTAGTCTCTAGCACAGGGCCGGATCATGGGAATGGCACTCTCAATGCACATGAGAGATAGATGATTCAGTCGTTCATCTTTCATTGTTGTGCGGATTTCATTCTTGACTCGTTTCAACGTTGAAAAAGATCTCTCCCCTGTGCAGTTTGAAACAAGTAGTGTCAAATAGAGACGAAGGGCCACTTCCACATTCGGAAATGTTTCGCGAATTCCAGGCTCCATTAAGATGCGATACATTTCAACTTCTACGTTGCCAGATAACTGTTGGACGTTTGGTCGAACAAATTCAGCAAATTGAACAATTTCTTCGCTTAACGTTAATTCCAAATCACTTGAATATGTTTTAACCAGATACTCAGATGCTGCACGCAACTCTCCTGGCGACATATTCTTCATGTTGTCCATAAATCCAAACAATGAGCACACAGTTTTGTACGCTTCCAAACGCTTCTCCAGTGCAGCCATTAAGTTATCCACGATAGGCAAGAACACATCTGTTTTGAATTTATCTCGTGGTGAAAGCTGAGCGTCTTCTGCAGATCCATCATATCGCGTAATCTTTACACTTCAGTCGTTTTCTCAGTCGTTTTCTGATGTCTGCATTCCTGTATTCTTCATTTGCAGTCAGTTTTTTTCCCATTTCTTCAAATTTTTCAATCGTTTCTAGCGTAAGTATGATCTTGCTGTAGCCATCTTTCAATGCTTTTACTGCATCTGCACGGGCTGACTAGCGTGTTTGACTAAGATTCTTTACAATCAGATTTCCTTCCATGTTGTCCTTCAGAATGGACCAGCGATGGGTAGATGCACTCAGAAATGTGTACACATTCTGAATGAGCGAAAAGAATCCCAGTGCCATTGGAACTGAATCCACTGCATTAATCCCAACCAGATTCAGTGAATGGCCGAAGCAGGGAATATAGAATGCTAGAGGACTGCGTTCCCTGATGAGAGTTTGAACACTGTGATATTTTCCTACCATGTTGCTGGCGTTGTCATATGACTGTCCTCTACAGTTTTTCACATCAATCCCAGAATCCTCCAGAAACGCAAACAAACTGTTGGTGAGTTGCTGTGCGCTATGTCCTTCCATCCCAAGAAACTTCACGAATCTCTCAACGGGAATGTGTGAATTATCTGGAACATAGCGGAAGATACAGGTTAACCGATCCACATTACTTGTATCAGGCGTGGAGTCAATTGACACGGAGAAATATTTTGCAGCTTTCAATTCGTTGATTATGTAATCCATGATCTGTTCACCCATGATTGTTATGAACTCATTGCACACTGTTGATGATAGGTATGTGGTTGAGCCACGTCCATTTCCATTAGCATGTTGAAGTTTGTGCTCTTCCATGTGTGCAGCTAGGAATGGGTCAAACTTGGAAATTAGTTCCAACACACCGAGGTAGTTTCCATTTGATTTGGAACCGACGATTTCATCTTGGCCACGGAATGGCAACCCTCTTTCATGAATTTGATGACCTCAACCACTCGTTCCAGAATAGCCCTCCTGTAGCTGCATTCAGCGTTACACTGTTGCATCAACTTCTCATCTACTTTTGCTTTTTCTCTTCCAAAGTCAATTACTAGTTTCGTGATGGATGACACATGTACATTAGACCGCTCATGCTCTTGAATTCTTCTAGATGCATTTTTCCAATCATTGTACCCTCCTCTAGTAAAGGAAATGCACTCACGGGAGAACAGCTTGCAGTGGAAGCAGAACACGTGTCCAGTTGAGGGAGAATAACACAGCCACGTTCTTGGAATTCTTCTCTCTGTGAGCGGATAAATGTAGGTAAACAAACATTTGGAAAAATATCGGGCTTGTCGATTTCCGTCAATGATCCTTGATGCCTCAAAGTTAACATCGGAATGCTGACAATCTTCACTTCCACATTGTGCCCAATATTCGCACATATTTTGAGTTATTTCTTCAGGCCATTTTGCTATATCTGTATCATACACAGACACAGGTGAAGCAGCTGGAACAGTCGTTTCCAAGGTATCCACCGTGAACTCAGCCTCAGCCTCTGTGGCTACTGGCTGAACATCCATGGCTTGCGATGACGGGTCACTACTACTACATGTATCTGTGGGGATTTCCACTTCATCTGGTTTGGATTTGGACAAAGTCACCGTTGGAAATATGTTTGTCAGTTTCGGAATCTTTGCCAACATTTTTTCATCACGATCATTGATTTCTTGACGTTTATTTCTCTTCTCTGCACCAGATTTATGCCTAGAGGGTGCAGACATGCTTGCGTTGCGTAAAGGAAATAAATATCTAATTGGAATAATTGAAATAGGAAATAACTAATGGAATTGTAAGAAAGGAAGAATAATTATCACTTTGATTGATCTAAATTGAATCAATTACAATAAAGAAATTACGATGATCATATTTTTCGGGGCCCCCAGAACCCAGGGGCCCCTAGGCTGCAGCCTACTTAGCCTATTGGGTGATCCGGCCCTGCTCTAGCATTATTTTCAAAATTCATCAAATGGTGTGAAAATATGTATATAAAGGTGTGAAAATATGCAGATAATCTTTTTTATTGCCAAATACAATAATACATCTAAAATATCAAACATAAGTTGTGGCTTTGAAATATTAATAACAATGACAATTTATTGTAGTGTCGTACAATGGTTTCTATTGTGATAGTGTAGTCATTTATTTTGTATAGAAAAGGTGTGAAAATTTGTTTTCCATTTTTTTTGCAGAGGTGTGAAAATTTCGCTTAGATTTTCGAACTTAATCCTAGATTCATCATTTGACAACTACATGCCAATTTTCGTATCTCTACGACTTGCCAATTCTTCAATCAATTCAAACAAACAAACAAACAAAAAATAAAAAAATCCTAGCATTTTAATATATAAGATATGCATATATTCATTAAGAAACCTAAGAACAGTGGTTAGATACGCGATCCCGTTAGATACATCCCTTTCAAGTATTGGCGCACCTACACTCTGTCACTCAGTATAGAAAATTACTTGTAAGATTAGCAAAAATGCATTTATGGAATGGCTCTACAACGTATTGTTCTAGATGATATTTAAGATTGGTTAATACTTATTAACTGAAGATATCCTGAGCGCCTAGTACTGGCGTCTTAATCTACCAATATGTATTCCAGCACTACTACCGATTTCATACGCATCACCTAAGTAAGGTAGTGCCTATCACCTTACCGGTGTAGGTAGCGCGTGCATAAACATTTATATATACATTAGGATATTAGGATATACAAATCGAGAAATTAAGGATTTCTACGAATATTGTATACCTCTAGACCTCTGAACAGAGCGTTCGTCAATATTCCGAGTGTATCACCAAGCTGCTATACTATATTACTAAGTAAGAGCGTGATGGGAAATTTATAATCTGAAGCGTTTTGCGAAAAAAGGTTGTGGTTTATACGAAATGTGCATATTCACAGCGATCCAAGTAGGATGATAATGTGTAGCTCACGATATGAATTTGTGCACAATTTTATTGAAATCGTTTATAAATCTTGATAGCTAATAAAAAGCAACTCTCTAGAGCTGTATAATATCCCAACTCGAAATGTTGCTGTTATTCTAATCCGTGTCATGTTATAGTGAATATTTAGATGTAGATATTGGTATGAATGGATGAAGTATTCATGGGATCAGTGTTATCCCCAGCTCTTTATGGTGTATACCAGGGGTCTTCAATCTTTTTCTTCTGAGAGCAAAATTTTCTCTATTAAATTCTCTATTAAATTCTCTATTAAATTTGCGAGTCGCATTGCAAAGTTTACGAAAAAATAATTGATTTCCCATTATATCTTGAAAGACCGATTATATTCTTGTGTTTTTCAGTTTTTGAACGTAGAAGTAGCCATAGGGGATACGTAACTTAAGGATACCGCCCTCGAAAAAACATATGATTTGGCTTGCAGCATACGATGAAAGTAGAGCTATAAGAGATGTTAAGCGTGGGGAGGTATCTCCATCAAGAAATACTGGCACATTCCAAACCGTTTTTGATTCTCACTTCTAGTTTTTGAGATACAGTGTCTCAAAGTCTGTTTTTTTCGTTTTCCGCTAGCACATCTTAATGGTAGAAATTTGGGCACTCAAGGAATTGTTTAGGACATACCAAGGAATCAAATGCTTCCAAAATCGAATCATAGATAGTCCACCATATTTGCAACTTCATAGGACCAGAAGAAAGTTAAAATGACAAAAATTGTAAATTTTAGCGGTGTCCGAAAAAAAGGGGCCCAAAAACGGCGAAAAATGTCTGTTTTTTTTGGGAAATCTGGAATAAAATCACCGAGTTAGAATATCTCAAAAAAATGGTGGTCCTACGTTCATCGCCTAATGATATGGAACAACTCTTGAAATTTTCAAAAAGATTTAGAGATTTTAACGCTTCCGTATACATCCATTGTATTACGTATGAATGGAAAATGGTTTGTGCTCAATTATTATCATAAACTGTGATATATGTCAACTCGGTATATCAATAAAGTTAAAATGAGCGTCTAACAACAGTGACACCACTATTTGAACCCGATGTATTTTTTAAAATTCAAAATCTCCGTTGCTATAGGTAATAATACTTCAACTTTTCTCGAATTCAACTATTTGATATCTTAAGAAACTTCATTTGACATCGGATATCTCTTAATTGATATATATCCTTAATTTCGACCGAGCGTTTTTCGTTAAAAAGTGCAAATTTTTACATTGCCACCTGACTTCCTGAATTATTCAAAATTTAGTATATTTTTTGACTTTTTTTTTGGCGTATTCATCTAAAACTTTGAAGAGGGTAATCAATTTGAAAATCTGTACGGTAATATTTAAAGCATTAGGCTTAGAGCTTATATTATGGTAACATAAAGTTTATAGAATGAACAAATTCTGACAACGAAATCATAAAAGTTTGTGAGGATTGTCATTTTAACTATAAGTGAAGACCGCATACAACACTAAGTCATTTATCCATGGTTTAAACAATATTAAATTTATTTTCACAATCTAAATTCATTATGATCAATTTTGGAATTAATTGAAATAAATATATATAATGCGGTTCAATAATCAATCCAACATGTTATTAGATCTGAAAATTTCAAACTTTTCAAATAATTATTCTGCACGAAAAAGTCAGAATTGTGAAAAATAAACATGTAAGCATTTACCACAAATTTTTCGGACTCTTACATTCTGATCCATGGTACAATTATAATCAGTAAAAAGTGAATACAAACTTCTAATGCGAATATTGTTATCCATAGTTTAAGGTATGGTTCCATTGAGTTCAGACACCAAAGACCAAAATGTTGAAAGACCACGAGATTGTGACGTCATTGCCACGTCTATATAATTAGAAGGCTGAGAATAAAACAATAATAGGTGTAAATCAACATGCCCATAAGCATATACTACCATCCACCAAATCAGTGCGCAAGTTAGGCCTGCCTCCCCAGATGAGCGAAGACCCTACGAGTTGTGTGTTCCCAGCATGAGTTGCGATTTGCAAGTTACAACTGATAAATAATAGGGCAGATATTGTTATTTATATTTGTTATGGACCAAAGTGTAAACTGGCCAAGATTTTAGAATCTTGGCTAAATCTTGGCTAAAAGCAACTTTGGCTGGGCCAAATATTTGGCTCAACCAAAGTGTTGAGTTAACCTAAATTTGATGGGAGCATAATACATCATGGGTTGACAAGAAATTGTAGATTTATTTAATCTTATTGCGTTATGCGTTATGCGTGAGAGTAGTATAGAATATGATTACCAGTTGAGAAAATCCAATATAAAACTCATTCATGTTAACAGTAATTAGCAATGCACAATAATTAATTAAAAATATTAACAATTCAACAAATATGAGTCATTCGTACTAGTTACTTGCTCTGTTATGAAGGACAGGGTGTAATTCAGTTGTTACTTGCTCTGTTATGAGGGACAGGGTGTAATTCAGTTGTTACTTGCTCTGTTATGAAGGACAGGGTGTAGTTCAGTTGTTACTTGCTCTGTTATGAGGGACAGGGTGTAATTCAGTTGTCACTTGCTCTGTTACGAGGGACAGGGTGTAGTTTAGTTGTCACTTGATCTGTTATAAGGGACAGAGTGTAGTTCAAATATGTTCAATATACTAAGAATACTGTCAAACAGTCTACATTTGGACGTACTCCCTTTGAGGTGCACTTTAGGAGGACCCCCCTGATCTGTCTGTAGATTTGATGCACTTTAGGAGGACCCCCCTGATCTATCTGTAGATTTGATGCTAGATGACGCCCTACAGATGGGTGGCGAGATCATCGAATTCTCTACTCAAACTACCGAGGCTACAACAGTTCCTGTCCCACGATCGAGCACGCCTACTCTCCTCCTCCTCCCACTCTCTCGCATGACTCTATGTCAGCCGGATGTGACGATTCCTTCAGCCGATGTTGCTAACCAAGTGGATAGAGACCAACAGCCTCAGCCATGTTCTTCATATAGCCCAGAACCTGTCCACGAGTACACCAAAGTTGAAGTTCCCTCCTCGTCTCTCTCTTCTACTGACGAGCTGGATGAAGCAATCTTACACGACTTGGAGGTTAGACCGCTTATTAGGACTGATATTACATCATCTGTTAACCTAGACAATATACTCTGGTGCTCTAATCACTGTTTGTAAGGTTAAATGTTCTTCATTTCCCTTCCCAACACTTCCCTCACTCACTCCTTCCTTCCTCGAGTCAAGCCTGTCGTTCCTGATTACAAAACTAAACGACTTCCTATTGATTACTCCTGTAAGAGATCTACGAACAAGAAAGCTCCAGGAGATTTTAACAGTCCCAGAATTCTAGCTATTCGCTATCAAACTGGAAACATTTACATAGCAGACATTAAATGAAGAGCATTTAACCTTACAATACAGCGATTAGTACTAGAGTATATCGTCTAGGTTAACAGATGATGTAAATCAGTCCTAATAAGCGGTCTAACCTCCAAGTCGTGTAAGATTGCTTCATCCAGCTCGTCAGTAGAAGAGAGAGACGAGGAGGGAACTTCAACTTTGGTGTACTCGTGGACAGGTTCTGGGCTATATGAAGAACATGGCTGAGGCTGTTGGTCTCTATCCACTTGGTTAGCAACATCGGCTGAAGGAATCGTCACATCCGGCTGACATAGAGTCATGCGAGAGAGTGGGAGGAGGAGGAGAGTAGGCGTGCTCGATCGTGGGACAGGAACTGTTGTAGCCTCGGTAGTTTGAGTAGAGAATTCGATGATCTCGCCACCCATCTGTAGGGCGTCATCTAGCATCAAATCTACAGATAGATCAGGGGGGTCCTCCTAAAGTGCACCTCAAAGGGAGTACGTCCAAATGTAGACTGTTTGACAGTATTCTTAGTACTACGGAAGTTCAATAAGTTCTGATCATTATTAGATAACATTACTAGATTTTACTAGTACCTTAATTCGCTCATAGAATATGTTTATTTTATCAATTACCTAAAAGCCAGTTTTTACTTGGTTCAAGTCTACGGTATGAAAGGTGCTCTATCTTATCCTGGAGTCAGACGATGGGCCCAGCGCTTTAGGGTAGGTAGAGAGTCTGTGGAAGATGACCCTCGGGCTGGAGCACCTGTTACTGCGGTTGTCCCCAAATATTCCAGTGCTATTAAGGAACTCGTTGATTCAGATCCTCATATCACTGTTAAAGAGTTAGTTCATATTATTGGGATCTCAACGGGAAGTGTTGGCCACATTCTAAAGTCAAAACTAAATCTATCAAAGGTTTGTGCTCGATGGGTCCTTCATTGCTTAACAAAGGCCTGTCAGGCCAAAATTGGTCTGAGGGATCAGTTTTGGCTGCCAAATCTAGTCTGGAGGACCATTTTTAGTGCAGTTTCTGCAGAGAGATGCCCCTATGGCAATGACGGTGTACCACATCCGTCCATATGTATGTATGTATCTCCGTACGCTGCGAAATTTGAGTTTTCAAAAATTTAGTAGCCCAATGTATTACAATATTCATATCTCGCGTGCCAAGTCAGCTGCACTATCGGTCTACCGACATACATTTTTCTTAACTTGAATAATGCCAACTTGAGTCATGATCAAAGCGGGCGCAGCGTTGAAGGGAAATGGCGGGAAGCAATAGTAAAACTTCTACATACTTGTAGAATCAAAAAAAGTGGACAAAATAAAACTTAATATAAAAGCGGGACATTCAATGCAAAAAACGTGCAGTTGGCATATATTGAATAGACTCCCTATTAATAGAGACCTCCTAGAGTGATTGTAATGTCATCACATCCTATGAGGAGAGGACTACTTTAGTGTACGTAATTAAATGGCACAAAATTTAACCCGGACCAATTTTGGCATGGGGGGAAGCAGGTCAAAGCCAAAATTGCAAGCATGGGGATGGTTGAGCTTGAGCATCCACCCTACAGTCCAGACCTAGCTCCTTGTGACTTTTATTTATTCCCGAAGCTAAAAGAGTACCTTTCTGGTCACCTTCCCCTTCTTCTCCTGGTATATAGGGCAGAGTCGTCAAAATAATTCCAAGCGAGCGAGTAATGTGCAGTTTATTCTTCTCCAAATAGGCCCACATTCTAAACCTCCCTGCATGACAGAGCTTGTCGTGTGCTTTGCAGAGAGTCTCGTAAACCTTGGCAACTACTAATGCGCGGGCTCTCTCTTTTCCTCGAAACTCTCCACCTATGTATACAGCTCGAAAATATCACCAAACCGACAGACGCTGTACTTCTCAGCTGCTCGGAGGTGGAAGCTTCTGCCAAAATCCTCAGAAGAATTAACTAACAAACTTATCATCTCTTCAATATCCCCTGGGATAAAGGCTGCTTAGATTTGGGGAGTTAATCTAACTCCCCATAAAATCTTGTGGTGTTGGAAATGTAATGTTGGTGATGGCAAGTACACTCGGGCAGCTTTTCAACATTATATACTGCGAAAAACTACTTCATACAATAGGCATAGTTAAATGAAACTAAAATTACATTCCTACAATTACTTTATCC
Organism: Aphrocallistes beatrix; assembly: GCA_963281255.1. Classification (NCBI taxonomy): domain Eukaryota; kingdom Metazoa; phylum Porifera; class Hexactinellida; order Sceptrulophora; family Aphrocallistidae; genus Aphrocallistes; species Aphrocallistes beatrix. Next base: position 4,218,000 of record OY725489.1, read on the forward strand.
GTTGCCAAGTACTTACAGTTCTCAATGTTTAGAATGTAGTTAGTGGACATTCCAAACTCACTTGACTGATAGTAATTGTTTGATGGTAATTCCACACTAACTAGACTGTAGTTACGGATTCGATAAATTCATTAGTTGATTACTTATTCAGAATCATTGTAGCCTTCTGTGAATGTGAAACTACTATTTCTATCTAATAATAGCTTTAAAGAGCTTATATTTGTTATATTTATTGTCATAAATTAGTTTTATTAGTAATAAATTGATTAATAACATTTAGAATTAAATCTACAATTTCTTATCAACCCATGATGTATTATGCTCCCATCAAATTTAGGTTAACTCAACACTTTGGCTCAGCCAAATGTTTGGCTGAGCCAAAGTTGCTTTTAGCCAAGATTTAGCCAAGATTCACAAATCTTGGCCAGTTTACACTTTGGTCCATGACATATTCATTGTTGAGCCTACAATTGCATCGACATGTGTGGTCTAGCCCTTCCTTCCAGGTGATGAGATAATATAGGAAATATCATCAGCAATTCTCAGAAAAGTGAAGTGTATATAGGAACGCAATAGATAGTTTATGAATATTACATAGAAGCATTCCTATATCCTTACTATTAAAACTCGATTATTGTATATATATATCTGTAACGAATTGATTGAAGAAACTGCCAGGCACAGAAAGCTGATTTTTGGCATGTGGGAGTCTTTTGGCTATGGCTCCAGTAAGTTCTGAGCTCAGACGAAAATGTCGACTCATCATGGAATTATGACGTCATTGTCACATTTTTAAAAGTTAAGCAATACAGTTATTCAAGCATAACTCAGCCATTATAGGAGATAGAAGGCTGAAATTTTAATAGAATCTGTATACTAAAATACCTCACATATGATGCGTTTCATCAAAAAATGATGACTCATCACTCTGTTATGACGTCATCATTACGCATCAAAAATTTTAAAATTGACAAATTTGGTGATTTTTCGAGTGATATTGATTTTAAAACTAAGATGGACAAATTTAGAGATGATATCTCCCTTATAATTAACCAATGTCACCTCCAGGGGACCGAAGGGAGCCTCCGGCGGACACGAAGTGTCTGCTAGCCGCGCAGCGCAAGCAAGCGAAGCGCGCTTGTTATAAGTAAAACGGATTTAAAACAAGTTAGTGACTATGAAAATTAATTCAAAAATGTAATATTAGAAATTTTACATCACTTTAAAATTTGCCAAAACCTAAATCATAATCGTAAATATTACTCAAGTACTATCGCTTTATATCTAAAATTGGACATTTGAAGAAAATTATGAATAAACGTAATACAATTTGAGTGTAGCACCAGTAGGGAGATGATCTTATAGCATGGAGGAAGTAAATTGGAACCTAATAGTAGAAATGTAACTAATCATCCGTAATTTCCTGATCGGTTCCACCAAGTTTGGTTACTGAGGTCAGGGCTGTATCAACCCATTTTGAGTTGGGAAAATCATACCAATGAGTTGATTATAGCCGTCATATGAAAATGAATTGTTGAAACCAGTTCATTTAGTACAAAACTACAAATACATCATTCCGAAAATGAGTAGGCTGTAGACAACTCATTTTTTGAAAGAGTTGAATGAGTTGTGGGCAAGGAATTTCCATGAAAAATGACTTGTTTTTGCCAACTGGGTTGATACAGCCAGTGGCGTACCGTGACCAAATGCCGCCCGGGGCGGGAATTTTAGAATGCCGCATTGCCGCCCCTAGGTGTGAATTATTTAAATTATAATTTCGCGATTCAATTTCCTATTTGCTTTATTTTGCTTAACAATATTCTAATAACTCGCTACAAATGGTTAACAAATAGTTCTCGCTTTTAATGCTGCGAAATCATTGATAACATCATCAAAATTAATATTATCTGTTATGTCTCTCTCTATCGATAAGATTGCAATGCTTGTTAACCGAATTTGACTCATTGTCGATCGCAGATAATTCTTTATTAGTTTCAACTTCGAAAAACTTCTTTCGCAACTTGCAACGCTGATTGATACTCATGGTCAGAAATATTCGAATCGCGATAATAAGATTTGGAAGGGACTCTATAAATCCCCATTTGACCATCCATTGCAGTAGAACAAGGATAGTGCAATTTCCGCAAATGACACCTTGATTATTATTACGCGAGACTAACACATATCTTCTAAGTCTATGAATTTCAAGTTTTAATTCATCACCATCGACTTCATTATATACATCAGCGAGGGCATTGATGCTTTGTTTGATAAATTTATCCCGGTTTGTATCCATGATAATTTCAAGTTGGAGAAACCCAAATTTTTTGTTAATTGTGTCCATCTGTTCAAAGCGTTTGTTAATTTCATTCCTTAATTTGTCCACCACTTGAAACAACTCTCGCCGTAGCTCTTCTTGGAAAGTAATATTTTCATCAATAATCGCCACACCATCTAATCTTTTTCGCTTCCTCACACGTCGCGTTATTGTAATATCCATTTCTTCACATCTGGCGATCGCATAAATAATAGATTCCTCAACCAGTCGATCTCGTCCATCATCCAGAAACTGTCGAAGTGAGTGGATTTTAAAAACAGATTGATCTAATCCGAGTCCTTTGGTCTATAGATATTTCAGGACGTCATCAACTTCAGGGAGAATCTTCCCCCACAATCCCAGGTAACAGAAAAATGGGAATGTATTTAAGCTGGAAATGAAGATACCTGCACCTGACCTTGTGTCGAAATTCTCCTCTGCTCCCGTAAGTTTCTCCAAGGCTTCTAACACTTCAGGGAAATAGTTACATAGTACACTCACTGCGTCATTTCTGGCACTCCAACGAGTTTGCACTATTCGTTTCACTCTCTTTGGCGCAAATGCTTGCAATATGTCCCATCAATGAGTGGAGGAAGAAAAGAAAGAATAAACTCTTTCTACAGTTCCAAAGAATGTGATAGAGTTTTTTTCTCCTCTTGAACCATGTTTTTCTACTGATATTAATGGCCCCTCTTTGTTTTGAAGATCTACTGGCCCACGGGATACGAGTTCGATCCGAATAGGGTCAGATAATGGTATATTCCAAACTCCAGCATCATGAAAGATATCAGGATCTACTTTATCAACATCATGTATTTCTGATTCAGGTCCCGTCATTGAATTTGATTCCTCTGAATTGGATTCTATCCCAACTGTGTCTCTGACTGAAGAGCTAGCTATAGTCTCATCAAGATTGGAATCAATCGGGGGGCTTTCTACAAAAGATATATCAGGAACTGGAACCGTTACAGACTCAACAGGCAGCAAGAAATTGTGCATTGTACGTGCAGAGCGCTGATTTTCTTCTTTACGCTCTTCTCGTTGCCTTCTGTAGGCAGCACCACTCAGCTTTACCCTCTTAATACTGCTGCTCATTATTTGAAATTGCAATTTTATGATGAAATCTGAATAGTTAATTTATTAAAACACGCAAGAAATCTATAAATGCGACTTAATATTGTCATTTATATTTCTTACAGTTAATAATATCACTTCTACAAGTATTATGACTATTATGTTATTATGTTATTACAGTAAGGTTGTGGTTTGTATACTAATATATGTTTTCATTATTTCAGAAATTGAAATCATTACAATTGATTTAGAGGGATTCTTAATTATAGAAGTGCAGTTATCAATTGTTATTTGTGAATTGGCAATAGTGCGAATTGTCAACAGACAATAAACTGATCAATTTAATTCAACACTGGATTTCTACATGCATTAGGAGAATTTAATTTAAAGCTGTAAATGCAATTTGCCGCCCCCCCCCCCCACGGTACGCCACTGGATACAGCCCTGACTGAGATAATATGGAATGGAGTATTCCGTAAATTAGGCAATTACAAGTAGAATTCCGGAAAGTTCCGCAAAGTTCCATAAATTAGGGACTCAGATATCAAATAAAATTGACAATTTGGTGATTTATCCAGTGGTGTAGATTATAACATTAAGACAGACATGTTTAGAGTGATTATCAACCTTAAAATTAACCAGTGTGAGCCCAGGCGCCCAAATGGCGCGTCTGGCGAACACAGTGTCCGCAAGCAAGCGAAGCGTGCTTGTGTTTCTGTAAGTTAAAATGCAAGCCATCAAGTTCTAAACCTTCAAACCGGTTGCTACGTTTTAGGCATTATACGCATTGAAATTAATAACAAACGCTAGTTTAGTCTAGAAATAGACATATTACATCTATAGAACATGTCTAAATTTAGCAACACTCATACACAGACACACAACGTACAATTACAACTGCAAATGGATAGCTATTAAATAGAGCTAAATACAATAAATGTGCTCAAATTACGCATTATGTTGGGGAAAATGAGTACATATCAACATGCATGTAATATCTTCCCTAGTGATGATATCCAGTTCGTGCCAGGAAAGTTGCGAATTGGGGAGTGCAATCAGAACATAATAATTGAGAAGAGAGCCGGCCAAAAGAATATTCACTTGTGCAGAGACGTCATCGAACACATCTGGAGTGGAGGCGAGAGTAAACAGCTCCAGCTTACATTCCGAACAGAACGAAATACATTGACTACCCATATCCGTCGTAGACGCCATCATTCTGATTATTGGCTGGACATCTTCGCGTCCTACACTGATGAACAATTCATGCAAGAATTTGGATGTGACCAGTTTCATGCATACAAAGAGCATGTTAAACAATATGGTAAAGCTTTCCGGTGGAATCCACCGAAGCTAACATTCGAGCAAAGGGAAGAAAAATTCAAGCAACAGTATTTGCCAGCAGATATAATGCTCGACTATCCACAATAGATACTCACTTACTTGGAGTAGATTTTGTATGCATGTAACAATCATGTGATTCATTGCTATTACTTTACAACTATTAGTACATAGTATAACTATTATTATAATAAAGTACTTGTTGATAAATTAGTAACAATATCACTAGACGTACATAATACCATTTGTCTGCTTCATATATTATTATATTGGATCTATGATCCTATGGTTCTCTACCGACCACTTAAGGGTGCGCGTTATTGGGAGGTGCCCCATTCAAGGCTCCATTTTCCATCCCAGACAACAATATTCACAATAGCAATGCACACATCACAGTAGATATGTAAGCACGTTACAACCAAGTGTAATTGGAATTTAGGTTAGTAAGAAATTGAGAAATGCAATCACCATCCATAATTGGCAAAATTCTAAAAATATCAACATGTGCATGTGTACTGTACATGGCTAGCTATATTTAGAATTCTGTCACTACAATTCAAGAAACTAGTTCTATTATTAGCATGTGAGGTGGAACTATTATGGGCACTACAACTGTAGTTAATTTTAACGTTGTTACACCAAATCAATATAAGTATGGAAATAATTAATGTCATAACTAATTCAAAAAATGTCTTCTTCAGAACAAGAAACTATTTCTACATTTCGCAGCGCAGATCTCCCGAAGGTTTGCATTCCGGCTGATTTTGAATCTAGCATGGAGTCAAGTGGGTCTGACAATGAAGGTGATTTCATATTCAAAGTCCCAACAACCCCAACTGATTTAACACCAGCTACATCCACGCCTACTGAGCTCGGATCTACTCTCTCTCAAGTAGCCCTCTCTTCGCAGAAATCCGAAGAATCGGATAACACGGCACCAGCTACCCCAGTTCATACCAAAAAGCAGCGAGGACATAAACTCAACACTGGGAGGTTTCGGAAGGGTGAGGGAGTCAAAAGAAAATCTACTTTCACATCATCTACCACAAAGCGATTACCCCTTCATACTAAATCTAAAACACTATTACAGCAAGTGAAGTTTCCTCAGCCCAATAAACGCCTCAGTATTATGGTACAGAAGGATGGAGCTCAATCATTTCGTGATCTCTACATTCCTCATGGCTCGCAAATAATTGATATCGATATACTGAGTACGGTATTTTCTCTATTGAGATGCACTGAGGCACACTGCACTGGTAAATTGAATCTGTATCAATACGCTTTTCGTGATGGGTTACAATCATATCTCTTGTTGAAATGCAGTCGCTGCCATCTTGTGCTTGCTGAATTTCCCACATCCTGTCCGGTTGGAATGAAACCTAATGAAGCCGTGAACGATCCTCAAATGCTTTGCCGGAAAAAGTCGGAAGTCAACGTTAGAGCTTTACTAGCAGCACGCTGTACTTCCATGAGCTGGAGTTATTTTCTACTGACCTGCAATCTCCTTGATATACAAAATACCTGGCATAGAATGTCCAAGTCTCTACTAGCGCAATTGGTCCTTTCTACAGATAAAATATGCCAGCAATCCATGTCCATGACAGCAAAAGAAGTGAGAGCCAAAGCTGAGTCATCTAACATTCCTGGTTGCAAGGTATGCGCGGTGAGCTTTGACGGATCTTGGCACAGGCGTGGGTAATTTTAGTAATCAAGGATTCGCCGGGGCTATTGAAGTCAAAACGGGGAAAGTCCTTGACTACGTCCTTTACGAACGCGTGTGTAACAAATGTATCAGATGGACGGAAGAACGTAAGAAAGAAAACCCAGAGGAATACAGCGAATACTGGGAGAAACATTCGAGCGAATGCCCAGCTAACTTATCTGGAACAAGTCAGGCGATGGAATCTTCTGCTGCAATAGAAATCTGGGGTAGATCAGTTGACAAACATTCTCTAGCCTATACTACATATGTGGGAGATGGGGACTCAAGCTCTTTCAAAAGGTTGGAACAGAATAATCCTTACAAAGGGAAGTTATCCGGAAAGAGGAATGTCTTGGGCACACGCAAAAACGATTAAAGAAACACCTCAAAAAGAAGACAACTACGAAAACAATGCCCTCCAAGCCAATACCCGCATCAAAAGTCGAGAGAATTGCTCATCTATACGCTCTTGTTATTGGTAAGAACAGAGGCAGAACACCACTAGACATTCAAAACGCCCTGTATATACTGATGAATCATTTGTTCGAGGAGCACGATCGTTGCCCACACTCAAAATAACCCTGGTGTTACTTTCAAAAGGGCCTCGCAATTTCAGCTGAGAATACCTCTCATCCACCTCCTATACTCCGACAACCCTATCTGAATAAAGACGAGTATTCGCGCCTGGAAGATGTTTTCAAGAAATTTGCAAGCATTGAAATGTGTTCCGCTCTGACAATGGGATTAACACAGAACTGTAATGAGTCGCTACATTCAGCTGTATGGCATAATGCTCCAAAGACAAAACGTGTAGGACAAAAGTCACTTCAAGCCGCTGCTGCTATTGCTGTGTGCACTTTCAATGAAGGTTCAATGATGCTCGCAGCTATTGTCAGATCAACAAGTACAATGTAGCCGTATATGAACACCTAGCATCGATGGATAAAGAAAGGAACCGCTGTAAACTTAAAGCCGTTATGGCTACTCAAAAGAGGCGTCGGAGAGTTCTCAAATCCCAATTCATTGCAGCCGAATCCTCCAGGCGTAGACGTGAAAAGGATACTACGACCTATAAATCTGGAGGTTTTGGTACTGAGCTCTCATCTGTTGCCATGAAAGAATTACCTTCCACGAGTGTTAACCCTGATGACTCTGAAACAGTTTGCGAGGAATGTGAACAACACGACTGCCCAACCGGGGGAAAGAGGGAGAATGATGACTGGTTAGGTTGTGAGTTCTGCCTGAGATGGTTTCACTGTGGATGCGTCAATACCAGTCTAAAGGACGTGGGAGATGATCCTTATATCTGTAGGAAATGTGACTTGGAATTCGAGTCCTGTGTAGAAGCTGTATAACTATTGTTTCTGTAGTAGCATGCCACAATTAGAATAGTATGATATACTTGTTTGCTCATTTGTACTATAATCAATATCTATGCATCAATCTAGCCCAGGGAATTTGAAACTGCGTCACTAATATTAAAAATAATGGTCGACATACCGATAGAAAAGCACCACAAAAACAGTCAATAATAGTATCGAAATTGGAAAAATACAGTCAGGGTCGCATATAATTATGAACCGCATGGGGGCCCAAAATATTTTCACAATAGAAGAGAGTCATACATAGTTTAGCGAAATCGAAATAATAGAAATTCTATAGAACCGGTCAAATTGGGACCCAGAGGATTTGTTCATAATAAGCGACTCTGAATGTACATATTGATATATGTATGCTATTGCACCATTTAATTTTGATATCAACATTTTACAAGTGCGAATATCGAAATCTACTTTTACTAAATTACACTACAAGGCTTATTAGCCGTTGAGATTTCTTTTCTAGCAGAAAATACACGTCTACACAAAAAGGTGTGAAAATATGATTAAATTTTATGATATGATAAGCAGACGTGCGTTCAACTCGATCTGGTATATACAGTGTGTTCGGAAATTATTGGGACTAGACTTTAACTTAATGAAGTATCAAACCTGTACTTGGAAAGAGTATTAGAATTTCAGTATAACTTCATGTATGTATTTTCTTACTATATTTACATTGTTTTGAGTTACACTATCATACCATGTGATTACCCAGCATCTTTTCTAGAATGCAAACTCATTCTTTGTCTCAGTTTTCGTCAAAATTCTAACCACAGTTTGCTATGGTATAGCAATGTTTTCTTCTATACCGCTTAATTTAGTTATAGAAATATCTAAGCATGTATATATCTTGTAGTTGTGCAATTCTTGAGGATTTGTTTAAAGTATTCAGCAAGATATAGGTTGTGAAAGTCAGAATTAGGGGTGTGATTGAGGCCCGCAGAGAATAACAATGTAAAAAGTGGAATTTAGCCCATTAAATTCACAATTTTGAACTTAACTTGTTTAAAGTAATGGAATAACTAATAATTAGTGCTATTTGTGGGGATTGACTACAAATACAATTATATTTTCTCAAATTCAATTTTTTTTCTCGAGAAATTTGATTATTGTAGGGTAATCACTGGCACACCCCTAATTCTGACTTTCAGAGCCTATATCTTTCCGAATCCCTTGAACAAATACGCAAGAATTGCACAACTACAAGATATATACATGCTTAGATATTTCTATAACTAAATTAAGCGGTATAGAAGAAAACATTGCTATACCATAGCAAACTGTGGTTGGAATTTTGACGAAAACTGAGACAAAGAATGAGTTTCCATCTAGAAAAGATGCTGGGTAATCACATGGTATGATAGTGTAACTCAAAACAATGTAAATATAGTAACAAAATACATACATGAAGTTATACTGAAATTATAATACTCTTACCAAGTACAGGTTTGATACTTCATTAAGTTAAAGTCTAGTCCCAATAATTTCCGAACACACTGTACTTTTTAGCCTCAAATCGCATGTGCGTATGTGCGTTTACTTTCAATGCGATCTTATTACCAGAGGTTTCTGTACAATATATTGATTAGAAACATTAATCTGTGACTAATTTGAATGCGTATTATTCGAATCTGTAATTCAATTAGCTATATCCCATACCGTTTAGAAGTAACCGTCTTCATGAATAGACACATTTTAGCATTATTTGTATGGGAAAGAATCAAGTGTTGAAATACTTTTGTATATGGCCCAAATTGGTCCAAATTAGTTCAATATAATTTCCAATAACGAGTGAAGTACGACGTTCCATATTGATCATGACAACTACTATACTAGGAGTTGCAGTAAAATATAAAATATATTGCTAAATTTAGAAGATTAATACTCATATTCTTCCCCTCCTCCTCCCCCCCTCTTCTGCCTTCGCTTCTGCCCTTGCCCCCGCCTCTGCCCTTTCCCCCGCTTCTGCCCTTGCCTCCGCTTCTGCCCTTTCCCCAGCTTCTGCCCTTGCCTCCGCCTCTGCCCTTGCCCCCGCCTCTACCCTTGCCTCCGCCTCTGCCCTTGCCTTGGCTTCTGCCCCCGCCTCTAACGCAGCAGCCTCCCTCCCCAAACTCAAGAATCTGTTTCTATATAAAAATTTAAATATTTAATACGGAATAGCAAGCAAATAAATTTCTATCAACCGAACACTCGTTTCTAATAGTTTTAATAAATAGTAACTTTCCAAGGAACCAAAGTGTTCGGATAACCGAGGATATGTAGCAAGGTTGAGTCAAATCAATTTGATTTGAAAAAAACTTCATTTTTTGATTTGATTTGATTGAGTTGGTTAATAAGAAATGATTGAGTTGATTGATCTGAATGTTGTCATTGAATAAAATAAAATGATCTGAAATTGAATTGAATTGAATTGATTTGATTTGAATTGAGTTGAATTGATTTGAACTGATTATAATTGATTCGAGTTATCTGAATTGATTTTTATTTGAATGACCATATATACTCGAATAGTTACCGGCCTTCGAACCATCCCCCTCCAAAAAGAGGGTTCTAAATTTCTTGGTTCACTCGTGCGGTTATATTTATCGAAAGCTCTCTTGCATATGTATTGTGAAACATTTATTTTTCTTCAGGGGTTAAATGCTAAATGGGGCTAAAAATTATCTACGGTATCTGAATTGAATTAAATGATCTGAATTGAATTAAATTGAATTGAATTGAATTGAATTGATTTGAATTGAATTGAATTGAATTGAGTTGATTTGATTTTAATTGAATGATTAAAATGAATGAGCTGAACGATTTGAATAAGCGCAAATGATTGAATTGATTGATCTGGTGTGTTTTATGTAAATGATCAGATGCAATATTACAAAAAAATAATTCAAATCATTGAGTTTGACACAACCTTGATATGTAGTCTTGATCCAAGAAAAGTATACTAACTAATTGATAAATGAGTCAAAAACCTCCAATAATTTTTCAATTTTTAGTAACGCCAAACTTTAGGGGGTTAAGTCATAAAAATCAAAATAAATACCGTGCAACTAGTGCTATCAGATGGTAGACCGCTCAGTAATACAATTAAATTTGAAATAAAAAATTTTCCCGTTTTTTTTTTACCCCAGGCAAGTTTTTTCGAGGGCGGTATCCTTAATTTAAGAGTTTTGAATATCTTAATACTGCTCAACTAAAAACTTCCATTATTGAGAAACGAATAAGTCGGATGGTTGAAGTCTAAGTCTACTTGTAGTATAATTCATCTGCATAGCTACTAGCTACTAGCTACTCTACTAGGTTATTCAGAAATACAAGAATAACTTTCGAAATTACATAATAGTAAACCACAAGTGAATCTCAAAATTGACATTGACTACATCTCAGAATATCATGGTAATATGCTGTCCATGGTTATGCTAACCTAGAATCTCAAAATATCACGATTTCAGAATATCATGCAACAGGCCTAACAGTAACTTAACCAGGGATGCGGTAGAAGATGGATGAAGAAATACATGAGCTGCCTTAAATCATTAACAAAGCACAATAGAGCTTAGGAATGTATTACCAGCATATATAAATATGGTGTCAAAGCACCCATATCCGTTGTTAAAATTTAGATTAGCCATCAAATGATTGCGCAACAGGTTATATTTGAGTCAAATTTAGTGATTTTCAGAGGCCGTTTAAGGGCACTTCTAAGTGTTTTTTTATAAAGTTTTTCGCATCGAACTGAGAAGTGAATGTGTTAATACTAAAAAATTGAATTTTTTCATGGAATGTTCATACATTCCAGTGTTGCTATGGAAACGTGTTTTGATCAGTTGGGGCTATATCTTGAAAACAGCGATAGCTAGACATTCAAATTAATCCCATTTGATAGCAAATAGCCTACTTCCTATTTAGCTATAATACAATTTATGTGTCTAAATTCAATGGTTTACGAGATATTCGACAAATTACCAAATGTGACCAATATGATAAATTGTCTAATAACTCGTAAATTATTGAATTAATCCATAGAAAGTGTATTATAGCTTAATAGGATGTAGCCTATTTGCTATCAAATGGGATTAAATATGAATGTCTAGCTATCGCTGTTTTCAAGATATAGCCCCAACTGACCAAAACACGTTTCCATAGCAACACTGGAATGTAAAACATTCCATGAAAAATTCTAAATTTTTATGTATTAACACATTCACTTCTCATTTCCATGCGAAAAACTTTATAATAAAAACACTTAGAAGTACCCTTAAACGGCCTCTGAAAATCACTAAATTTGACCCAAATATAATCTGTTCCGCAATCATTTGATGACTAATCTAAATTTTAACAACGGATATCGGTGCTTTGACACCATATTTATATATGCTGGTAATACATTCCTAAGCTCTATTGTGCTTTGTTAATGATTTAAGGCAGCTCATGTATTTCTTCAACCATCTTCTACTGCATCCCTAGTGCCAAATTCGCAAGTTACTCTGAGGCCTTATTATAGTAGGCTATGATTGAATTCAATTAAAACCTTTCTTTATTTGCCTCTAAATACTCAAAAAATGAAGGAAAAATGTACCAGTGCCGAACAGATTCAAGATGGATCAATAATAAATGTAATACAAAATCGAATACTAGTTGTAAGTATAGGTTATCCGATTCTTCTATATACGTACATATAACAATCGGGAAACCTATCAAATAGTCTAGCAATACGTTTCTGACAAGTCATTACAGTCAGCTTTGCTGCATTAACAATCTTTACCTGACCGGTCCGTTCAAATAGTCAATATGTGGCTCTTATTGCCAACGACATGTTGGTGCCAATAGCCACTAAAATTTAAGTTTAATTACCATACTAGTACATGTTGATTAAGTCTCTGAATAATGAAAAGGATACCTTTATTGATGACTATTTTGGTTAGCCTAGAATAAGATGAAATTTTAGGATAGATACTAATAATATTACTAAATACACAAACTAATCAAAATATCTTGTGCAAATAAAACCGCGAATAGTTGACTTATCCGCAAAGGACAAAACTAACAAAATGTATTTACTAAGTTAGAACATGGCTATCCTAGGCAGCATTCGCTGTCAACAATACCTGGTTTGTTTATGGTCAGAAGATCCCAATGGTTTACCATGTAATGGTTCATTGGAGGTCAACGGTCACCCCATGGTTGTTGATGTACTGATTCATTAGGGGTCAAAAGTGACCCCATGGTTGATGATGTACTAGTCCATTAGGGGTCAAAAGTGACCCCATGGTCGTTGATATACTGGTCCATTAAAAGTCATCGATGACCTCATGGTTGTTAATGTACTGTTCCTTTAGCGGTCAACAATGACCCCATGGTTATTAATATACAGTGGAATTTGCTTATTAGCAACTCCCTTATTAGCAATATTGCTCTATTAGCAACCAATCTTCAGATTCCAGGTGAAGATTTTGTATTAATTATGTTCCCATATTCGCAACTTCGCGTATTAGCAACCATTTACGAGCAAAACTCGAGTTGCTAATATGCGAATTCCAATGTAGTTCATTAGGGATCAAAAGTAACCCCATGGTTGTTGATGAACTAGTACATTAGGGGTGAAACAATGACCACATGGTTGTCTATGTACTGGTTCTTTGGGGATCCAAACTGGCCCCAAATATGGTAGTTGTCGGCGGGTTAATTAACCTAAAATTGATGGGATTATAATACTTGTACATTGGGTTAACCCAAGAAATAATATGAGCCATTGTAGATTAAATTTTAAATGTTTTTAATCAATTTATCCTTACGAATCCGCACATTTTAATCAAATTCAGGAGTAGAATTTTGATAATATCCCCTCAGGTGAAGTTTGATCAAACATTAGGAATTGAGTTTTGAACACTTGTTGATCATAATTCTGCATCATTGACTGATGTAGAACTTTGATCAAATTTCAATTTGGTCAATTTGATCAGAATTCTATTCGAGCTATTAAATGCGAACTTTGATCAAATCAGCTCAATTGAGAGGTTACATCACACTGCTCTTGTCTGTTATAAATGTTGCTCTTGACTTAATCCTATGTTTAAGTATACATCCTACATCTTGTTTGTGTGATCTACTCATCATTCTTCCCAGAGTATAAAATGGTTCGAAAAAATTCCTTAGCTGCTTGTAGATCGTCTACTGAGTTCAAACCACTCCATAATTTTGCCATCAATAATGATTTTTTCAAACCATTTTATACTCTGGGAAGAACGATAGCAGGAAGAAGAAGAAAAACAGCACAAAGTACCCGAAAGTTGGGCAAGAGTAAACAGGTGAGAGTTGGTTTACAGTGGTTTACTTGAAATATTTAATACAGACAATTTGTGATATTACAATTCGTGCAATTTGAGACTTCATTTGTAACTTAAAATTCGTGACTATTCAACATTGAATTAATGAATTCAATGTACAATGTGAGAATAAATATCTTTCCGGGAAGTAAGGAGTAATATTTTTGCTGTCATTGTCTTTCATTTTTAATAAATTAGCAAGTTAAATGAAACCCTTTAATCTGAACTGATGATTGTTACTTTATCTTATGAACTGATGAATTGATTTAATAGAAGATCTTTTCATTTATGCGAATAAAATAAGAAGATTGATGCAAATAGATACCTTAAACTCAGTGAGTGAGCTAGATGAGTTATCTGCTGTAAAGCTTCCGCACCTTAAAGCAAACTGTTCGTCGAGAGCCAAAAATAACTAGGAATGTTCCGCCAGAACCGAAATCTCGTTGAGGCATGGCACATGTCATTTTCTACTCACATGTCCTATCATCATCCATCACTTTGGAATTTCTAATCGTATAAAAAAGAACAAGGCTTAACTGAGGTATAGCAAGTGTTATACCTTTGTGGTAAGAATCCCTCGAAGAGAAAAATAAATGCTTATCATGAAAGAACATTAGAGCTCTAGTTGAAGGCTATCTGACGCGTCCCAAGATGGATTTTATTAGAGAAGATGCATAACAATTCGCTTTCAACTCTTAATCTTTACTTATAAAATAATTAATACCTTAGTACTAGTATTCGTCGTGTGATCTCTTGAAAAATGGAAAAGGTTTACAATTAGGACTGATGCGGCTAAAAAAAAGGCAATGGGTATATGTATGTCATTTTGCGTGGATATCCATGAATATTTCAAAGACCTAGAACAACTTGTCTATTATAACGGCCATTCAAGGCTAGTAGTGTCTCTTACTAGTATGTATAGGTAACCGCTATGTAGATGTAGATTACTAATGAAAATCTATTCATATACTAAATGTTATACTGAAGCTCTAGATATTATGTAAACTCTCATTTATAAACTCCTCGATATCGCAATCGTCTTCAAATGACAGGGACATGGGCTCATTGTTGATGACCTTCGCAACTTCCTCAGGCTCGATCACAATTCCCAGCTTCTTGATTATTGTGATATACTTTTTCTGGTATCTGATGTATACTAATTTCTTCATGACCGTCGGTGACATCCTCTTTCTCATCTTTAAAAGTAGGTTGCCTGGCTGAACAACCTCTCCATGGCTGCAGAAGATATTGGTGCCGAGAAAATTATCTTTGCACAAGTGCGCAGACGTGTGAAGACACTGTACCGCCAAAACTGAGTTGGATCCTTCATTGGTACCCGGGTGTCTCTGAATTCTTGGAGCTCTATACCAAGAGTGGTAGCCTTTGGCCTTTTGGCTAGCGACTGTTCACTTTCATCATCATCATCAACGGTTAATAAGTACAAATCTTGAAAAGGGTCCCCAGACTTTTGATGATGAACCTTTTTTATCCCATGTGGATCAAGGTGTTTGACGGAAGGTTCGCACATTCCAAAGAGCTGTTCAAGATATTGATCAACAATGGGCGTCGTGTTCAGCTGCCACTTTCAACCAGTTGGTAGCGAATGTTTTATGCACCGAACTTGTCGATCGAGAATGCTGACATACCCTCGAATGGTTTCGGGATATCCAGACCTACAAAATATTAAGGTAAGTTGCAGAAACGTGCTTAACAGAGAAAGTGGTGGGTAAAAATTAGTGTATGCCATTTATGTAGGGTTAGTTATTTAATTAAGTACTTAGCTGAGAGAAAAGCAGCAGATTGTGAAAAGGGAGATCCAGAATACATCCACAACTTTTGCTCCATTTGGCCTAGCAGATCTTGGCATAAATTTCTTGTAACACCATGCTCAGATTCCATTTGGCGATCGAACAAGTGCATATACTTATTGACAGATAATTAACGAATGATAGATGTGATGTTACGCCGTCCACTTCAACTCGGTCGAAGAAGAGTTTTACTTGTTCCATTACAGCCAACACAGACTTCAGTAGAGCTAGGGATGGTAGATTATCCACCACGGAGTTATCCTCTTCTTTGAGATACACCACATAGTTATGCACTGCAGCTAAGAATCTGTTGTAATGAGAACGCCAAGGACGGGTGGTAGATTTCTCTGGTATTGCCCTCACCAACTTTTTTGCCCTATCATCATGGCGGTTATAGAAACTTTCAATATTGTTTATTTTATCCATTAACTGGTCCTTTAATTCCAATCTGCATTGCCCTTTTGGTTCAGCGTCGAGTACGTTGGTGAGACACGTTGACAATGCATGCTATGTGCATCCAATTCTACCTCCAAAGTTGTGATCAGCTGTCTCCCATCGACCATCGAAAGCAGCCTTCATCTTGTTTTCATTGTCAGTTGTTACAAAGAATGGGTATCGTGGTTTCATATCCGAACAAAATGCCTCTACAAAGATTTGAAAGTAAACTCCGAGTCATGTGGAACTTCGTCGAGGTTCTCCAGACGAAGGGGAAACTGAAACCACTCCCATTCATCTGCCATCCACTACTTCATCCCCCCACCATTTTATCAACTTCCACGGTAGAGGCTTTCTTGTTTCAGTTGACTTCACTGCGGCAATACAATGCTCGATCAGAGGCTGTTGGGTTGATGTAGACGGCTTAGATTCATTTTTGCTACACTTTTCCTGGTGGAGTTTCAGTGAGCTCATGCCATTCTGGTTTACCCATTTGCCTTTACTGAATTTGTACCACACGAATGTTTTAGTACAATATCCACACGAGATGTACGGCGCGTATTTCTTTTCCTCAGTGAGGTAGATCGCTTTGGCATTCACGTTGTTCATGTTGTGAGATGCCGGTACATCTTTGTAGCTAGCCGAGTTGGAAGTCTTCCATTATTGCAATCGCGACAAATTTCTTGAAATTCCAATTCAAGTAAAGTTGGTTATCATTAACAAGTTTATATACTTATACACGCATATGCGACTTCATAACATTGTTGTGGTTATTCAAGCAGTTTAAGTTTCCAACAATCACAATATATATGTCTTCAACAACAACACTAGTACGTGTACTTAGTACCAAGGTTGTGTCAAACTCAATGATTTGAATTATTTTTTTGTAATATTGCATCTGATCATTTACATAAAACACACCAGATCAATCAATTCAATCATTTGTGCTTATTCAAATCGTTCAGCTCATTCATTTTAATTATTCAAATCAATTCAAATCAATCAATTCAAATCAATTCAATTCAAATCAAATCAATTCAAATCAATTCAATTCAATTCAATTCAATTCAATTCAGATCATTTAATTCAATTCAGATACCGTAGATAATTTTTAGCCCAATTTTGCATTTGCCCCTGAAGAAAAATAAATGTTTCACAATACATATGCAAGAGAGCTTTCGATAAATATAACCGCAAGAGTGAACCAAGAAATTTAGAACCCTCTTTTTGGAGGGGGATGGTTCGAGGGCCGGCAACTATTTGAGTATATACGGTCATTCAAATAAAAATCAATTCAGATAACTCGAATCAATTATAATCAGTTCAAATCAATTCAACTCAATTCAAATCAAATCAATTCAATTCAAATCAATTCAATTCAAATCAAATCAATTCAATTCAATTAATTTAAATGAAATTTCAGATCATTCAGATCATTCTATTTTATTCAATGACAACATTCAGATCAATCAACTCAATCATTTCTTATTAACCAACTCAATCAAATCAAATCAAAAAATGAAGTTTTTTTCAAATCAAATTGATTTGACTCAACCTTGCAGTTAGTACTATATATATATTGCTGATTTAAGTATAACAGTATCCCTATTGTTTATCCTTTAGCCAACAATAATTCCTATAACAACCATTCACTGTCGAAATATTCTTATTAGTACAACCATACAGAGTATATCCAGAATATCCTATGGATATCCACGATGCCCATGGATATCCACGAGATCTATGGATATGACCAATCTATCCATGGATATCCATATCAACGGTAAGTCTTTCTAATACGAAAATGGAGACGATTGATTGAAGAGTTCGAGTATCAAAGCAGTTATTCTACTGAAGATTGACAGTGATGCAGAAGTTGTAAGAAACAAGACATAGTTATCTATTCTGCTCTTTGTATTAAAGTGATGTTTTTGAAAGATATATTTTAAACACTAATGTAGTTGCCTCCTTTTATTTGGATAATTATTGACTTGAAATTATAAATAACTCAAGATAACTTCATTGGTCCTTTGTAAAGTTAAATCACCACAAAATTTCCAATCGATTGGTATACTACACAAATCAGGCAAAAGTATTTCAACACTTGTTTCTTTCCTTTACAAATAATATTAAATAGTTTTTTTAATCAAATCTCAATAGGTTCAAATTCAAAGAGATACTAAATATCTGATTTCAGATTTGAAATCTACTCATTCGAATTAGTCATAGTTGAACATAGTAATTATAAATTACTCAACTTAATGGACAATCTTATCAAACTGGGCCACCATACGTAATTCATTGCCATCATGTATAGTGGTCAAAATGGGTGTATGTGGCATATGGTGGCACTGATTGATAACTGCAAAAGTTAGGAATAAATGATTAATTTGAAGATCTAAATATGGGGCCGATAAATTAGATCAGTAATTATAAGAATATAGAAGTTATAGGGTAACTTCAAGATGACCCTGTGTTGTATTATATTATTTATTAGGTTTTACAACTATTGCTGCATGGGTCTTGTACTCTTTTAAATTCCCCTACTGTGTTTTGGTAAACTAAAATATTGAAAGGAATTCTTGTATCAACTTCGTAATAAAGATGTGACCCTTTGATTTTACATAAAACAGTATCTCCAGGATTTAAATGTTGTAAAATGCACTAAAGTCGGATATTAGTTCTTCAGCTATTACACCAATTCCTCGATCCGATTCTCTTGAGAAGAATCCTACGAATTTGCAAATATCTAATCGTCCTGAACATTCTAATTGAACCGAAAAGTCCAATTATCCCGAACAATCTATTTCTCCCGAATTATCCCATATTAATAAATTGCTGCCAACCGTATTACTCCATTCTGCCACCAGAAATTCAAATTATCCCATAATTATCAATAATTTCCTCTGAAATTATAACAACCTACTCCGATTTAGATTTTCAGAAACCTAAAAAAGAAGAGGTGTGCAATTTGCGAGAGGAACTCCGACAAATAAATATACAAAATCGTGTCATTTTTGTGGAAAAATTGTTGGTGCTCAAAATGCTAGATATATTTTCCGTCTGTACATTTTGTAAATATTTTTAATTTTTATAATTATTCAATGTTGTACTGCATTCACATCAGAGTATTTGGTGTTTTCTAATTTATTATTTTAAAATTTTTTAATCGATGACAAACGCGTTTCGCTTGCTTGCAGTGTGCTGCTGCTGGACACTTCGTGTGCGTTCGAAATGCTCTGTTTTTTTAATTACCCACAAGATTACTCTTGCTGCTCATACACGTTGATTTGCAACCTAGTATATATGTTTTTGCTGATTCAATTGATTTCTGAGTTGTAGATGAGTATGTCAAGCTTAATGAGCAAAAGAGATATGCTGTTATCCAGCTATGGAAAAATGATAATCGGCAAGCAGATATTCGGAAGTCACTTGGGACGCGGGAATACACACGATCCTTCGTTTCTCGTACGATAGATAAGCACACCAAGTATTGTACTCTCAAAGATGCACGCCGTTCGGGAAGACCTCGCTCTGTTAGAACCCCAGCGGTCAGGAAGAATGTCAGAGAGATGCTTTCGCAGAAACCGACACTCTCCTATAGGCAGATTGCTTCCAAAGCCTTGATTTCGAATACTTCTGCGCAAAGTCTGTTTCATTTCTGATGACTTAAAGAGTAGATCTAGTCAACTTACAATCAAGAAGAGGATTGAGCGTAGCTGTGTGGACTGCGAAACTGAAAAATGTCAATCCCGAAAATATTGTTTTTACCGACGAGAAACTTTTGGAGCATTGAAGAGAAACACAATACTCAAAATTCTCGTGTATACGCTCTATCGCGCGATATGATCTCAAAACAATATAAACGAGTGGAAAAGAGCATGCATCCCAAAACTGTGATGGTTTGGGCCGGAATCTCTGGTAAGGGGAAAACTCAAATTGTATTTCTGCCTGAGGGTGCAATTGTGAACGCTGAATTGTACCAGAAACACATTCTTTCTAAGCATGTTAGTCGAATATGGTGTACTTTCATGAAAGGTACTCATTGAATGTTTGAACAAGATGGAGCACCAGCTCATACAGCAGCTTCGGAAAAAACGATTGGCCGCTGTCTGGTCCGGAAATCAACCCGTGCGACCTTTATCTTTGGGGAAGACTTGAGGCCACAGTGAACAGTCGTTCATACAACTCTACTACAGCACTTAAAAGAGCAATTCGAAGTGCTTGGGATCAATTGGACCAAGAAGAAATAGCGAATGCCTCCCTAAAATCCGCTGAAAAGTTGAAAACTGCGTTCAATCCAGAGGCAAGCGGTTTGAGTAGATAAATAGAATGAACCTTATGTATATTGTATTAATTGTTCAGTAGATACACATAATAATTAATATAAGACTATATAACAACAAAAACTGAACTTTAGACATGCTTATTTTAAATTTGAATTTTGTTGCAGAACTTATGGCTACCCTGTATAGTTGAAGAAAATATTATAAAGTATGCAATTTATTCGTCAATCGCTAGTTTACGTATGCAATGATATAACATATTTTTATTTACTTTATGAAACTATCCTGAACAAAAATAAACAAACAATTTATATATATCATGGACCCTTGAAACACAATATTAGAATGAATCTACATCTTCAAAATTCTATATGATCCATTAAAATCAAATGTTTTTCAAATTGTAAATTTTTATAACTGAGAAGACGGGGTCGTAAGAAGCACTGAATAAAAAAAAAATTGCAGCATTTTAAATATCATTGCAACATTGTTGTGTTGTTCATTTGCCCACAACAACTTTTAAAAATGTGACAATGCGTAATAATTCCATGATGAGTAGACATTTTGCTCTGATCACAGAACTTACTGGAGCCATAGCCAAAATCAGCTTTCTGCGCCTGGTAGTTTCCTCAATCAATTCGTTACATATATATATATATATATATATATACAGGGTGTATCATAACTGTTGTCGGGTAGTAGAATTGTCAAAGTAGTCCTACTATTGTATTATAACCACAAGTAGTCTTCATTTAATAGTTCAGTATTGCTTAGTATCCCGTTGCACTTTGTAGAAAATTACTTAATCTATTTCTAGCTAAACTGAAATTCCAGAATTTTTACTATCGTTGTCAACCTGTTATTTCCAGGAAAATGAATGTCCGAGATCATGGTTTAGAGCTCCGTACGCAGGCCATTGGGATGTTGAATGCAGGAATGACTCAGAAGGATGTTGCATTAAAGCTCCGAGTTAGTTTGAGATCAATCGAACGCTGGTGGAACAAAGAGAAACTTGGAGAATCTCAAAAGACCAAAAGTGGCCCCGGACGAAATTCAACTGTTAAAAAGGCCGCCAAAATTATGATTTCGAAATCTCTCGGTAAGAGAGGAAAATCTACTAGGAAACTGGCAAGAATAGTGAGTAATAGGGGATATCCTATATCCCATTCAACTGTTTACCGATATCTCAGGGATAGCTTTAGAGTGAGATCCTTTAAAAGGCCAAAAATCCCGCGATTGCCTGCGAAAATGAAGGAAAACCGTCTAAAATTTGCTGAATTTCGCAAAGAATGGACTGTTGAGGATTGGAAACGCGTTTTGTGGTCTGACGAAGCACCCTTTCAATTGTTCAATACCCCAAATAGACAAAATGATCGTGTTTGGGCTCGGAATTCAGCTGAGGTTGAGCCTTGTGTTCAAGTCAAATTTCCTGGAAAAATTAACGTCTGGGGCATGATGTCACATCGTGCAGTATCTGAGTTGCATATTGTTCCGCAAAAACAGACGATAAATGGTTGTTACTACCGAAACTATATTCTGGAAAAGACCTGTAAAGATGCCATTGAACGTAGGTCGGATTATGGTTCAATAATGGAGAAGTCAATGCTCTCAAACATGTCGAATTTTATTT
Source organism: Aphrocallistes beatrix (assembly GCA_963281255.1). Taxonomy (NCBI): domain Eukaryota; kingdom Metazoa; phylum Porifera; class Hexactinellida; order Sceptrulophora; family Aphrocallistidae; genus Aphrocallistes; species Aphrocallistes beatrix. The sequence goes on from OY725489.1 coordinate 4,240,298, forward strand.
ACATGCAGGATGGTGCCCCAGCACACACAGCAAATTTGACTCAAGTCTGGTGTGCAGAGCATTTCCCAGGGTTTTGGCGTAAAGGGGAGTGGACAGGCAACTCACCCGATCTCAATCCTATCGAGAATCTATGGTCGATTTTGAAGGATAGTGTCAGTCAAATGGAGAATGTCACTAAAATCGAAGACCTGATTTTTCAAGTAAAAAAGGCCTGGGCAAGCATTGACCCGAATATCTTGGAAAATCTAGTCGCCAGTATGCCTGATCGTATTAAATCAGTAATAGATAGTCGAGGAGATTACATAAATAAGTGAAAATATATACATTATATACATTCTGGGTTTTTACATTCAATTATATTACCCGACAACACTTATGATACACCCTGTATATATATATATATATAAATTATATATGATAACCTACATAATGCTGGATCAAAGATACAAAAATTGATTAAGTAATAATTATAAATGCTAAACTACATTAAATGTTCAAAATATTCCCCCTTATTCTGAATACAGAGTTCCAACCGCTCCAACCACTTATGAAAAGTTTTTTTGTACTCTTCTTTGGGGATGGCTTTGAGATACTGGAAAATGGCACTTCCAAGCTTGTGGTTGGTCACAAAATCTCTTCCAGACATATGCAATTCAAGGTTGTTAAACAGCCAGAAGTCACATAGAGAGAGATCTGGGCTGTAAGGTGGATGCTGAAGCTCCACAACCCCCAAAGAATCCAACGTATCCTTCACAAGCCGAGTTTTATGGGGCCTAGCATTATCGTGAAGAATCCGCAGGCCTTTACATATGGTACTTGGGCACCTCTCTTTATAGTGCTGTTCTACTGCAGCAAGATAGGTGATGGCATAATACTCCCCTGTTACTCTTTGACCTTTAGGTAAGCATATTTGAGCCACTGATCCATGTGCGTCAAAGAAAATTGTGTACAATACCTTGCGTCCAAACCTATCGGATCTGGCTTTTTTGGAGGGGGGTTTTCTTGATCCGTCGTCATTTTTTCCTACCCAAGTACACGTAGCCGATTTTCTTTCAGGTTCATTATAACCGATCCACGTTTCATCCCCAGTAAATTTTTCGTAAAGACGCCTAGGGTCTGCATTGCTATATTCCTTTAAAAGTTCTTTGGACATTTTTAGACGTGCCAATCGCTGAGATTCGGGGAGTTTATGCGGAATCCAACGTGTACAAAGCTTTCGCATTTGAAGATCGATGGTCAGAATCCTCTCAACACTTCCCGTTGATATCCCAGATTCATGAGCAATCTCTTTGATGGTACAGTGTGGGTCCTCATCAACAATAACCTTAATACGAGCGATATTCTCGTCCGTCCGAACCTTAAATTCGGGGCCTGGTCCAAGGTCATCTTCAACAGATAGTCTTCATCCTCGGAAGCGAGCTTCTCACTCACATACCCTCGAATACGAAAGGTGACTATCTGAATATACAATGACCAGCTCTTCAAATCGCTTTAGGAGCAAACCCGAGCTTTGTGCGAAACTTGATGTAGGTCCTCTGTTCAATAATGTAATCTGATTCTTTTGAAACCATATAATTACCCAGTATCAAAAAGTTAAGTATTACAATCTCGTGTATCTCAGAAAATATACGTGCGATTGAGTTGAACTCAACTGCAATCGAAAGGTAATCCTCGAAATATCTATTAGTATGGTAATCTAATATACAGTATGTCCAATAATTATTGCAACACTAGGGAGATTTCTTAGTGTAACCCAGAAACAATGAATATGAAAGTATATGATCTAGTTTTTTGTCTACTTGTTGAGAATACACTAGAGATTAATATTTGATCTTATTTCCATCGTTTTCTACGACCATCTGACATCTACGCCTCATAGACTTCCAATAAGGTGCCAAAAATTCGGGTGTGAGAGAATCCCAAATTGCTTGGATACACTTTTCAAGCTCAGTTAGTGATTTGGGATGTTGTTTTGAGACTTGATTTTTCAACCAGCCAAATAGATTTTCTATCGAATTAAGGTCTGGTGATTGACTGGGCCATTGAAAGACATTATTTGGCATTTTTTCTGAGATCCATTGTTGGGCTAATTTTGACCGGTGCTTTGGATCATTATCCTGGACGAGAAACCATCTATTTCCGTGGAAAGTTTCAGCCTGTGTAAGAAGATGCCATCCAAGGATCTTAACAAAGAATTGTGCATCCAAATTCTGACGAAAAATGCACAATGGGAAGGTACCGAAAGACGAAAATGCAGCCCATATGTGTAATTTCGGTGAGTGTTTGGTAGTTTTTTGTGATCGTTTTTTTCCAGATTTTGTCCACATTCGAACCTTCCCACGATTAAGCCAGAAAGAGGCTTCATCTGCAAACACAGCTCTACACCACAGTTTAAATTTGTTTTTCTGTGCCCATTCAATTCTGAAGAGACGGTTTTTTTCAGACAGCAATGGAATCTGGACAGGAAATGGCTTAGAGTATTTCAGTTTCTGAAGAGTAAGATGGACTGTACTTTTACTGACAGTCAGTTTCTTTGTTTTAGCTATCCTGGTTGTAAGTTTACGTACACTAGTCTCTGGATCCGATTTGATGAACTGAGCAGCTGTATATTTTATTGAATCGCTGAGTAAATTTGGTCTACCACCGCCTCTTTTGTGTTTAAGGGTCATATTTGTTTGGAGCCTTTTTTTGACCCTGTAAACTGTCCCTCGGTCAACATCTAAAATGCGTGAGATTTCAGTAGGTGTATCGCCAATCAATAGAGTTTTGATCTTTTCTCTCATCACCTCTTGAGCCATATCAACGCTAAATGCTAAATTATTCAGCTAAAAGGTAAGAGAATTTTCTAATTTATGATGAAAGGTACTAAAATGATGACGTCATCGTATATTATGACGTCATCCCTCATTTGCAAATATATAATCCCATTGTGTTTACCCAGATTTATCTTCAAATAGATACCAATTAACTTTATATATTAGTACAATAACTACTACTTATCAAATAGAACTATAGCAGTGGTTGAAATAGAAATAATGATGTGTTGCAATAATTATTGGACATACTGTATATGATCTGAAAACGAGTAGATGTAGGTCAACTCCTGGAATACATGGGTTGCCCTTTGTAAAACGAGCTCCGTGCCATACATCGTCAGCATTTGATCACCAAAAACTTAACAGCTGATCCTTATCAGTTATCAATTCCAACTTAAACTAATACATTGAATTTTAGATGAACGTATGGTAAAGCATCATCAATTCAGTATTTTCATTATATTCTGACTTGTACTAGAATTCATAAATAATCACTAATTACTTGTAAAATTCACTTAGTAAATAAACAAGTAGGGAACGGGGGCTCTCTGAAATGCCAAGCACTTTAGGGGATGTTATAAAAGGTAAGGATAGGAATCACTACCTTACCTATATGATGAATCGTTGAAACATATTCTCTTCGATTTTTTTGAAAATCCTACCCAAGGTGTGAAAATATGGTACATTGTACATATTAGATTGTGGTATACTTGCTATTCATTATAAAATAAATGCAACTGTAGTAATCAACCCTGCAATTTGATTGGTCAACACATTTTGGCACCTTTAAATAAAAGGTGGGAAAATTTCGTAAAATTTTAACCCAAGTTCACAATGCACATCTCTTCATATCACCACAATTTCGCCAGACATTTTGTTTGTTTTTTGTTAGAGTTGATTGAAGAATTGGCATGTGCTAGAAATTAAAAATAGGGATCTAGGCATTTATTGAGATTTCTAAAAAATAATTTTGATCGCTGAGCGAAATGTTGACACCTTCCCATTAAAGGTTACAAAATGTGTCATCTAATGAAATGAATAGGATTTTTTTGAAACAAATAGCAACTAAAGTCCAGCTCCAAAATCCAACAAGCCATATGGATTTGTGGTCTGAAGTTAGAACTATATATTCCCAGAGCATATAGAAGTTGTAGAGATATATTATCTTCCTATCGAGAAATATTAACAGGCATTTGGCTATGATTATTTGGTACGGTAAAAAAACCTTCTTTTGATTAATTTTACAGAGTATACCTAATTTGAACTTGCTAATAAAAGTCCAAAACTTTGTTTATTATAATTTTTTTGCATATAACTGAGCTGTGAATTGGTTTGATGGGAAGATGTGTTTTCTTTTCATAGAATGTTGCTACATTCCTTGTTGCAATGCAAACGCTTTTTGTTCAGTTTAGGTCATATCTTGAAAATCGCGATAATTATGGATTCAAATTTGATCTCTTTAGATAGGCAATCGATTACTTCCTATAAGACCATAATATTATTTCTACGTCCAGATTCAAAGGTTTACGAGTTATCAAACAAATTATCAAATGTGACCGAAGTGATAAATTGTTTAATAACTCGTAAACCATGAATAGAAGTGAAAATAATATTATGGCATTATGGAAAATAGTTTATTGGCTATCAAAATAGATCAAATTTGAATGCATATTTGTTGCAGTTTTCAAGATATAACCTCAACTGAGCGAAATGCGTTTCCATTGAAACATGGAATGTAGCAACATTCTATGATAAAAAGCACATCTGCCCATCAACCCATTCACAGCTTAGTTCTATGCAATAAACTATTGCGCAATCATGTGATGACTAATCTAAATTTTAACAACTGATTTTGGTACTTTGACACAATATATATATATTCTAGTAATACATTCCGAAACTCTTTCGCATCGTTAATGATTTTAGGCAGATCAAGTATTTGTTCAATAATCTTTGACCACATCCCCGGAACATTTCTGAGATTTAGATAGCAAGCCTTATATACTGAGGATTATGAATAATCATTTATTATGTGCAAAAATAGATCAAATCAAATAAAAGACAATGAGTTATAGTCAGGTCAAAATAAGAAGCAAATATTCCCAACCCCAAAATAAGTTGAAAGGAATTGTTTTATTGCATTTTTCCGTTGTATAATGTCGTAGGAATAACATACTAAAAGTTTACCAAATTCGAATGAGTCATTTGGCCTGACCCCGAACTATAAAAATTTCCGGTCTTAAAACTATGATTTAATCTTTCAAATGACTGCAAATTAGTTTTTACTGTCATATTCATGTAAGAGCATCAACTTTCCGGCAATATGATACATATATATTGACTATATTTGAGCAAAAGATTTGGTGCCTTCCCTAGCAACAACCTAGAATGTAAAAATTCCGATCTCCAAAATTGATGTAAACCATATTGAGTGAACTCTTGTTTTTATTGGCTATGCTTTCTGATTCCGAATTTCATAATATGAACACGTTAGTTTTAAAAGATTATGGATTACGGCTGGTAGTATTAATGTACATGCGACTCCGCTTAATAGGGTCACATCGGTCTGGAGACATTTTGCCCCTAATAAGCGGAGAACCCTGGTAATCGGACACTTCGTATACGGACATTTCGTATATGGACATTTCGTATACGGATATTTCGTATAATGCTGCCAAAAGAGCGGAAATGTAGGCATTTTGTGTAAGAAACGTTGTAAGAGCAAAGTGAAAGTGAGCATTTTCAGTTGTGAACACTGTGAAATGGGCAGTGAATTTGGGCATTTTGTCTGGCGTGTGGGGGGGTCGAGTGACATTTTGAGAAAGTAATGCTGCCAAAAGAGCGGAAATGTAGGCATTTTGTGTAAGAAACGTTGTAAGAGCAAAGTGAAAGTGAGAATTTTCAGTTGTGAACACTGTGAAATGGGCAGTGAATTTGGGCATTTTGTCTGGCGTGTGGTTGGGTCGAGTGACATTCGATTCTATTTAGACTAATTGTCCCCTGTAAGAATTTTCCGTATACGAAATGTCCATTATACGAAATGTCCATTATACGAAATGTCCGTTGCGAAATGTCCGTTATTCGAAATGTCCGTATACGAAATTTCCGTATACGAAATGTCCGCCAATCATTTTAAGTATTTGTTTTGTCCCTTTAACTCCTATGAAATATAAGAATGGAACAATTATCTTTGGTTTCATCATCCGATGCAATTCATTCTTTCAAAATCGTATTGCCACAGTTGTCATCTTGGTATCGTCCACATGCTTGGGAACAGTTGTGTCCTTGTTTTCTGCAGCTACATCTGAGACTACCATTGCTGTAGAACAGTTACAGTGAATCGTTTTCGGGAGCGCTTCGGCTGCAAAATTCTTCGCTAAAAATATAGTCAATATACAGTCGACTCCGCTTAATAGGGCAACATCGGTCAGAGGACACTTTTCCCCGATTAAGCGGAGAACCCTATTAACCGAAAATATTTTGTATTAGCTTCTATGTGTGAGAGCTATTCCGGTCCTGCCAAAAGTGGACCGATTAAGCGGTTGACCCGATTAAACAGTGGCCCTATTAAGCGGAGTCGACAGTATATATATATATACCGAGTGGTTCAAAAATTTGGAATCACTTTTAACATTTAAGCCACCCTGAATTCGATTTTAACTATATCCCTCTAAGTTTCTAGGATATACCTAAAATACCCCTTGGAAAACAATTTCCAGGCTGTGGACATGCCAGCAGCGAACATGGTGTGTTGAGATGTATTTGAAGAAGAACAGTTTCAACAAAATTCGTGAGGCCTACCGACATACATTTTGAACTGAAAAATTGCCCGCCTGATCAGCTATTTTGAAATGGGTTCACAAGTTTAGGTGTCATGAGATATCCCTCAACTCAAGGAAAGAATAAAAGAGGAGATCGGGGCTATACCAAGAACGGTTCTTCATGATGGAATGCAGAATTTTATATTGAGACTGCATAAACGTCACGAAGTAAAAGGAGGACATCTCGAGCAGATGCTCTAAAACTACAGTTTCTATTGAGATAGAATGCTGAAACTAGTCAAATATTTAGAAATATGTTTTAAATAATTATTTATGCTATTTCGTTTATAATTTCCAGAAGATAGTCAAGTAATGGCAGAATTTATATAGTGTTTCCAACCTTTTAAACCACCCGGTATATCAAATTGCCCACTGGTTTTTCCATCTATTCTTTCAAAGAGATGCCTCAATGCAACTACCATGTAATTGGCAAATAAACAAATGGGGTGGTTTTGAAAACTCTATTTCAAGGATTATAATACGTTCATTATGGATTCCAGTGTTAAATCGAGCTCTATCAGCCCCAACTGCCTTTAAATCTGAATAACGCTCTCTTCAAAGTTCAACCAATTCCCTTAATTCCAGCGAAGGGTGATCAAGCAGTTGTCTCTTGAGTTCTCTTTCCACTCCTTCATATTGTGCCTCTTTTCTTTTTTAAGCAGCAATATTATTTGGAAGTGGTCAAACAATCCAAGCTAGGTATAATTAATTTCCATCGTTTGGCTGATCAAGGAGAATTGACCACTAACAATTCGGAAATAATATCCTGAATAAGGTCGGTTGATGTTTGTTTTTGGATATTTATTCAACGGTATTTAGCTTTCTCAATAATACAAGAATTGATGCATTATTTTATTTTGATTTTAGATAATGTTGGTATGGAAAACCTTTCACAGATGCGCACTTTAAGTTCTTTCGCTATATCGTCTCTAGTGGATTTCGAATTTTCATTTCCAAACATTATATAATGGTTGCAAATATCTAGTTTTGTTGGAAGTTGATTTTCTGGAATGAGTCAAGGATGACCAAACACAGGATGATATATTTAGTACGCGTGTATTCTGCCATATTCGAAATTATTAAAATGGAAGGAATATTATTACTTTATAGGATAGACTGATACGAGTATTCAAGGATAATTTAACTTTTATTAATATACCTTACATATTTTGCAACTATCATCCAAAAATGATGACTCATCACTCTGTTATGATGTTATCATTACGCGACGATATTTTAAACATTGACAAATTTTGTGATTTTTCGTACGATTTCGATTATATCAGTATGGCAGACGTATTTAGAGATTTTATCTCCCTTATAATTAATCAACGTGACCCCAGACGCTCAAAGGCCGTTTCCGGCGTACACAAAGTGTCCATCAACCGCGCTTGTAATTTTAGTATCTTAAGAGATAGATATTAGCCAAGATTGAATACGTTTCTAAAAGTACAATTCATCGATGCTTAACCCATTTAGGGTACAACAACGGTTTTCCCAAGCCAATACCCTTATTGTCTGAAAAGAATAGGTTGAAACGAATTGAATGGGCCAAAAAGAAAAAATGGTGGAGAAATGCAATTTTTAGCGATGAGGCATCATTCTGGCTTTTAGGTGGTAGAGTTAAGATGTGGTCAATTCAGGGCCGCAAACGATTCCAACTCACAGTAAACACTCTGCAAAAGTTAACATATGGGCCGCATTTCCCTTCATGAGAACGTTTCCCTTATGCATATTTCAACAGAACATGAATGCTCAATTATTTGTCAACATTTTAGAGTGGTATTTACATGTCCAAGCTAAAGTTCTTCATGGGAATAATTGGTTCTTAATCGAGGACAACGACCCAAAACATACCTCAAAGTTGGCCAAAAAGTGGATGGCCAAAAATATGCCAAAAAAACTACTTGACTGGCCATTCAAAGCCCCGATCTTAATCCAATTGAAAATCTCTTCGCCTGGTTGAAACATCAACTATACAGAAAGCATCCCAAGTCAATAGAAGCCCTAAATCCAGGATTAAGGAACTTTAGGATTCTCTAACTCCCAAATTTTTAGAACCCTACTGGAAGTCAATGCCTCGTAGGTGCAGAATGTGTGTCGAAGAAGATGGATACTCTGTTAAATACTAGAGTAGTATAGCTGGTATTCATAATGTAGCAATAACTATTTGAAATGAAATACTAATTGTTGAGTGTGTATGTAGAAGCGATTGTCAATAATTATGGGACAAACTGTACAGTACTGATCGCTTTTGTCACGAAATGTTCATCTCGTGATCATAGCTTGCGGGGATTAGACCTAAGATAATAAGTTGTCAAGCCTCTGAGCTCTCATTCCTGGGATGTCTGGGGGTTAAATCATTAAATGTCTCCAACGCTTGTTATTTGTCTCCTGTTTGGTTATTAAGTATCATAAATATTTTCCGGATATCCTGATAAAAAATATTTTCAACCAGGCTCGAGGGGTCAAAGAACTTTCGATGGAATCTTTGTTTTAGGGACCGAAGTGAATATTGCTCCTTTGGAAGAGTTGGCAGCAATTGTTAACCTCTGGGAAGATAGCGGGAGTCATACAAATGTAAACCTTTTTCAACAACAGAATCATAAGATCAAAAATCCACTCACCGGACTAACGAACAGCAGGTGAAGAGGTAAAGGATTTAGAATCGGCATTTCATATCACACTTTCCAGCAGTTGAAAGTTAGTTTGCAGAAGAACCAATGTGTTTATATATGGCAAAGGAAACTGGATAACTGGAAGTGACCCCAAAGATGATCAACATTACAATTTGCAAAATGGTAGGTGGTAGCGTTGCTAGTGCTCATATTATCGAAGGAATAAAAATAATAAATATTGTTGTAAATTCGAATTTTGTTCATTAAATATCACAAATATGTGCAACAATTAAAGATTTAGTAAGGCAACAACTTGTGTTAACAACAAATTTGTTTAGCTCAGTATGTTAAATTGAAGTGGGAATATAGGAGATTATGACAATGTAACAAAAGAGGAGGTCAGTGGATGTGCTAGTAATTTCTTCTGGGGGCGGCCAAAGTGGCTGCCAATGCACAGCGATATAATTGTTTTACTGGTTGTTAATAATTAGGTTATATTATTATATTTATGACAGATTTAGTGATTTCAGAGGCCGTTTAAGGGGACTTCTAAGTGTTTGGTTTGTATTATACAATTTTTCGAATATAACTGAGCTATGAATGGGTTTGATGCGAAAATTTTGGATTTATTCATGGAATGTTGCTACATTGCAGTGTTGCTGTGGAAACGTAATTTAGCCAGTTGGGTCAAATCTTGAAAACCACAAGAGCTAGACATTCAATTTTAATTCTATTTAATAGCGAATAGACTACTTCCTTAAGCAAAAATACTTTCTATGGTTTATCCTTACTATTAAAACTCGATTAATGTGTATATAGATATATCTCTGTAACGTATTGATTGAAGAAACTGCCGGTCAGAGAAAGCTAATTTTTGGCATGTGGGAGTGTTTTGGCTATGGCTCCAGTAAGTTCTGAGCTCAGAGCAAAATGTCGACTCATCATGGAATTATGACGTCATTGTCACATTTTTAAAAGTTAAGCAACAGAGTTATTCGAGCATAACTCAGCCATTATAGGAGATAGAAGGCTGAAATTTTAATAGAATCTGTATACTAACATGTCTCACATATGTTGCAACTATCATCAAAAAATGATGACTCATCACTTTGTTATGACGTCATCATTACGCATCAAAATTTTAAAAATTGACAAATTTGGTGATTTTTCGAGTGATATCGATTACCACAGTAGGACAGACATATTTAGAGATACTTTATCCCTTATAATTAACCAATGTGACCCCAGGCGACCGAAGGGAGCTTCCGTCGGACACAAAGTGTCCGCCAGCCGCGCAGCGCAAGCAAGCGAAGCGCGCTTGTATTAGATATTCGGCAATTTATCAAAGATATGACCACAACTGACCAAATTACGGCTCCATAGCAACACTGGAATGTAGCAACATTCTATTAAAAAATAATCGCTTAATTGGAAGCAGTATATTGGCTATATAAGATATGTCTCTGAAAATCAGTAAATTTTAAACAAATATAACATATTGAGCAATTACATGATGACTAATCAAAATTTAACACTGGATATAGGTACTTTGACACCATATTTACTTATGCTGGTAATACATTCCTAAGCTCTATTCTGCGTCATTAATGATTTTAAAGCACTTCATGTATTTGCTCAACCATCTACAGCGAGTATTTTCACATTGGACATTTTCACCATTCTTTCAAAATGATTCCAAATCATATATTTGGATCAATTGAACAAATGGTATTTTTATTACAAGCTCTATTGTTAGTTAGTAGTTTTACGCATTGTTCCATTCTGACAAACTTGCTATAGCTTAACGGTATTCATCGTGTAACATCTGGTTAATTGGCTTCAATTACCCGTTTCCTTTGGTTTGAAATACCCGGGTATTTGAGACCCGGACCCACCACTACTGTGAGACCTTATGTATAGTAGGCCTTGCCAGTTCTTAATCGTTGTGCATTCGAATCAATGAAAAAGATTATTTAATAAAGGCTACCAGTCCCTATACAATTTAAAGTTTTAGTAGCAAGCCATTATTTGTGTATTATTTCGAGCTATTCATGCTTAAATTTCCACATTTTAATTGCCTCTATCATCATTTTTGTTAGGGTGAGCCCGTCATATGAAATTTCGTAAGCCAAAATTCCTATCCCAGAGATCTAAAATATGCACACATGTTATTTTATAAATAATTACAGTAGAATCAATTGAAATATTCTAAGTAATACATATTGAAATCTTGAAACCTTAGCATAATGGTTGTTCTAATGTAAATACTCACTCCAAAATTAATCTTTCAATTTGAAACCGGACGCAAATTTAAAGAATTTTCAAATATTTTTGGTTTCATAACGATTCATTTCTTTCAAATTAGAGTAAATGGTGTAATTCTGCCTGGGACTTTTCACTTATAAATTAGCATTCAAATAAATCTAATAGAAAAAATACAAATTGCCCTGATTCAGACTAGAGTGTATTAACTAAATCAGCAAGTGAAGGTTAAGTCCATTATGAGTACTAGATAGCAAACAAAGATAACAAAACCGGAATTGTAACATTAGAGGAAAAGAATGCTCATTATCTAGTCAAACTAGAATTGGAGGCCTCATCGCTTCCCGGGGAGGAGCATTCAGTCGTCGTCGTTGCCGTCCTCGTAGAGTGCCCTTACCGTCTTCTAGTTCGTCCGGTCGACACCCAGACGCCAGTAGTAGGAGAGAGCGTCGTCATCTCTCAGCTGTGCAGAGCCCCTCCAGTGTATCCGAGCTGCTCTCATTCTCATCTCATTCAGCTTCTCCAGCGATCCCACAGCCTCTTCTTCTTAGCCTCCTTTCTCGCAGCGCGCCTTTCGACCTCCATCTTATTCTTATTCTTCAGCTTCTCCAGTTCCTTCTTCATCATCGCGCAGTGACATCAGTAGGTGCGTAAGTGAAGACAAAACGAAAAAAATAAATTTCTGAATCCATGTTGAATAATAATGTGCTGATAGAAGCACAGAGTTTGTATTTATACAAAATAGTTACAAGCTTATGTATAATAGGAGAATATCCAATATGGGTGGTCTCCATTGTTTCGATCTTTATATAAATATATTCTTGTAATCGTATTCGGGTAGGAGAAACTTTTAGCGCAACTGTACTTCTATACAAAACACTGATTCAATTATGCTAGTTACGTAACTTCATGAAACAATTTGAAACACCAGTTGAAAACATACATCACAACGCGAACTTTTTCTTGTAAGTACTGGTCCATCTGGGAAATTGAGGGGCTCGCCCGGACCAGGAGGTACACCAGTAGATATATAGATAAAATACATTATAAACACAGATAAAGTAGCACAAATAGTTCTATGTAGAAGCTAACCAAGATTATAAAAACTAAAAATAGGCTATGATTTTTTTGTATTTTGAGTTTTTATGATTTTTATGTGGATTGAATTTTTTTCCTTTTGTAAATTTTTTTTAATACAGGAAATAAATATACTTACATAAATCACAATAGCAATCACCTTCAGGAGGATCCTCCAATTCTAGTCCGACGCATAAGAGATGAAACCATTCTTCACACGGTGCACATTGGACCCAGTCAAGAAGCTCCTCTGATACAAACCCTAAACCAAGTCCATACATCTGAGATTCTTCATCATGACCACACCATTGACAAATGTCGTTGGAAATCGCTGTGGAACTGGTTGTAGGGGTTGGTGGCATGGAAGTTGATGGGGCATCTGAAAAATGATCACCATCTGAATCTTCTCCAACATCTGGTTGAGCAGCTGTGTACTTCCCTGATCCATAGACTTCTCCATGTTTATCCATTTTCCACTTACACTCCGAAAGGAACGGGTCTCAAAGGAATTGGAACATCTAAACATGAGGTATTTAGCAGCACCCGCTGAGTTCCTTTGTCGAACAACTCCAATTTACCAATCTGACACGCCTGACACATAGCCACATCCTTCAAAACATCAATGAATGCCTCCAAATCCATAATGTAGCTCCCTCTGACGGGATAAACTTCCTCAACGCTGTTCACATCTCGCTGTACCTTGATGATCATCTTCCTGGGAGAGGTCTTTGCTTCCTGAAACTCCAGCTTCCTTGCAGCTGTCGTGTCTGTGGTTCACGAACAGACGCTTCTTCTATAGGGCCAAGCTTGATGATTTTTTCCTCTGACTTTATCTTGTACACGCGCGCTTCACTTGCATGCGCTTCGCGGCTGGCGTACACTTTGTGTCCGCCGGAGGCTCCCTTCAGTCGCCTGGGTTACATTAGTTAATTATAAGGGAGATAACGTCTCTAAATATGTCCATCTTAGTGTTAAAATCGATATCACTCGAAACATCACCAAATTTGTCAATTTTTAAAATTTTGATGGGTAATAATGACGTCATAACAAAGTGATGAGTAATCATTTTTTGAAGATAGTTGCATCTTATGTAAGGTATGTTTGTATACAGATTCTATTGAAATTTCAGCCATAACTCAGCCAAAAAAACCCGAATTAATTATATAATTTACTCGAAAATATGATATTCGAAATCTACACCCTTGAAAACTCCATGATACTCGTTGGAAGCCAGCCTCTAGCCATACCTTATATCATTTACAAAGCACAATAGAGCTTAGGAATGTATTACCAGCATATATAAATATGGTGTCAAAGTACCCATATCCGTGTTAAAATTTAGATTAGTCAGCATATGATTGCCCAACAGGTTATATTGGGGTCAAATTTAGTGATTTTCAGAGGTCGTTTAAATTAAGGGCACTTCTAAGTGTTTCTATTATAAAATTTTCGCCTAGAACTGAGATGTGAATATTTAATACGAAAAGTTTGGAATTTTTTCATGGAATGTTCCTACATTCCAGTGTTGCAATGGAAACGTGTTTTGGTCAGTTGGGGTAATATCTTGCAAACCGCGATAGCTAGACATTCAAATGTAATTCCATTTGATAGCAAATAGGTTACTTCCTATTAAGCGATAATATAATTTCGACGTCTAAATTCGATGGTTTACGAGATATTCAACAAATTACCAAATGTGACCAATATGATAAATTGACTAATAACTCATAAATTATTGAATTTAGACATAGAAATTGTATAATCAAATAATAGGAAGTAGTCTATTTGCTACCAAATGGAATTACATTTGAATGTCTAGCTATCGCGGTTTTCAAGATATAACCCCAACTGACCAAAACACGTTTCAATAGCAACACTGGAATGTAGGAACATTCCATGAAAAAATTCCAATCTTTTCGTATTAACCCATTCACATCTCAGTTCTAGGCGAAAAACTTTATAATAAAAACACTAAGAAGTGCCCTTAAAAAGAGATAGAAAAGAGATGGTAAAGAGTTTACTATAAACTTGCAACTTAATCTTTATCAGATTTAGATATAGGATGAATCAAATGATTTAAAATAGTCAAATACAAACGCTAAAAATTTATTTAGATCATTTATCCATGGTCCAATCTGGAATGAAGAAAAAGTAAAAATATTTTATGAAGTTATATGTTATTATCCATGGTCAAGAAAGATTCGGATGTCGTATACACTCTGAATGAAAATAAATGAGATCCTGCCATGCAAGAACCTAGACTCACGAGACTGGTGGTAGGTCAAGCCTCAGCCGGATCAATTTTACAAATTACTTCATAGTTACACTAGTGCTTATATCGAAGCGTTGATCGAAATGGATTTTGCAGCTGAATGTGCTGGTGAGACTCAAGGACAGTCTTTTTAGATTCCTGTGAAGTTCCATCCATCCACGAGCTACGCTTTTCCTGTGCGTATGTTTGGAATCCAGAGAGAGAAACGTTCGTTTTGAGCTGAGTGGAGTACGACTGGCTTCACTACGATCGCCTTGCCGATGCTGCTATCTGACAAATGTATGGTAGCACCAAGCGCGACCCTGCATTCAGCAAAAGATAATATATCAACTGAAAGGCTGCTACTCCCGTGTTACACACACTTGACTAGCAGGTGTCTCAAAGAAGCTATTGGAGTAGGAGGGCAAGGAAGAGGGAAGAGAGGAAAGAAAGTAATTTATTAGTATTTTATCTCAATGAAAATATAAATGCCCGTTTACGTATTATCGAATAGTAGCCCCCCTCGAAATATAATAAGCTAATCAGGCATCGAACTATTTGAGGCGGCGTCCCCATTTTGGCTGGTCTTCAACGGACGCGCGGCACCAGGGAAATTACGACACCTCGGATGATATTTCGCACTTGGATTTTTGTGATAAGTAAATAATCATCCGCCTGACGGTCCCAGAAACAATAATCGCCGTGGCTATTAATCGAGTGTATTATCTGCATTATCTTCGAAACAGTTTATCGTTTATCGTTTATAGCTCTACCTATCTGCGCATACCTATGTATCTAGGCCGAGAAAGACCAATTCGGGCATCTCTATTCTTGTGTAGATTGCCGCATGCGCCCAGATGGATAAGTATATGTGCCCAGTACTTTTCAATAGCTCAATACTTGTGGTATATTGTGATTAGTGTGTCTTAGTTTTGATTTGTATGGTAATTTTCATACCAATAAATGTTTAAACAATCAAATAGCACTATCAAGAGATTTAACTTCTAGATTAATCCACCGGTCCGCCGATCACGTTCCCCATCCTAAATTGATATTTTAAAAATCTTACTACATACCAATGTTATATCGAATTAGATAATAGATTTACAGTATTAAAGCTATAACACGTGATTTATATTCATTCATGAGTGTAGGCCCTATTCCTCTCTGATTTTCTCAGAAGCATTGCATGGGTCTATTTGCGTACGGGTGCTACAAACGAAAGTGTCATGTAGCAAAGAAGTCCGTACCATCCCGAAGGTGATGGAGAGGCAGAAAGAATGATCCAGACATATAAACAGAATATGCGATGTCTGTTGCAAGACATACATGTGTCTAGAACGAAATGACCGGAATTGACGCAAGAGATTTCTTTCGTCTGCAATTCACAGGTGAATACTAGTACGGGCTTCACACCTCAGGAGGTTATGTTTGGGGAGAAATTACGGGGGAAAATTGATACGGACATCCCTCCCCGAGATTATGTCTCGTATTCAGATCCCACTTCCTATTATGAGTTTGCGAAGTCTAGAGACAGTCAACTTCATGAAAAAACGACACTTAATATTGAAAGTGCACAACAGAGAATGAAGGATGTGTATGATAAGAAAACAAAAGCTAGCAACATTTTACCGGGAGATTGGGTTCTGGTAAAGGATGAAACACGACAGAACACCCTTGAACCAATGTTTACTGGACCCTGGTTGGTAGTTGAGAGGTTCGGAGTCGATGTTCATAATTTTAAACGATCCGAGTTCAGAGAGAAGCCAAACAGTTCATCTGAATCGTTGCAAACCATCTCCTAGTACAGAAATTAATGAGAGCCAACTAGGGATTTATCCACAGAGCTCGGACAGCCCTGGCGAGCCGAATGAGATCGACGACGAAATCATACTTTCAAGAAACTCCCAGTGTCATCAAGAGGACGTTACTGAATTAAGGAGATCAGGAAGGCTCAGGAGGGACCCAGACCGCTATGGAGACATGGAAGTTTATTGGCATAACAGGGGCAGCTTAAGGATACAGCCCTCGAAAAAACATATGATTTGCATTACAGCATACGATGAAAGTAGAGCTATAAGAGATGTTAAGCGTGGGGAGGTATCTCCATCAAGAAATACTGGCACATTCCAAACCGTTTTTAATTCTCATTTCTAGATTTTGAGATACAGTGTCTCAAAGTCTGTTTTTTTAAATTTTCCGCTAGCACATCTTAATGGTCGAAATTTAGGCACTCAATGAATTGTTTAGGACATACCAAGGAATCAAACGCTTCCAAAATCGAATCATAGATAGTCTATCATATTTGCAACTTCATAGGACCAGAAGAAAGTTAAAATGACAAATATTGTAAATTTTATCGGTGTCCGAAAAAAAAGGGCCAAAAATGTCTGTTTTTTTGGGAAATCATGAATAAAATCACCGAGTTAGAATATATCCAAAAAATGGTGGTCCTACGTTCATCGCCTAATGATATGAAACAACTCTTGAAATTTTCAAACTTCTATCTCAAACCAAATTTGAGAAATAATTCTGTAAAGACGGTCAATTTTGAAATTTTAAAGTCCCGTAATATAGAGATTTTAAGTTTAGGTGTTAAGAAGAATGTAAAATGAGTTATTAATAATGCACATAAGCATCCACAGACATTTATTCGCATCCATACTGCTGATTTAGGTATATTAAAGCCAAATATTTATCAAAAATAGCAAAAGTACCCTGAAAATCCACAAATTTCCTTGAGGCCCCTAACTCCGAATATTTTAAGATAATTGTAGATAATATTTCATATTCCTGGCACTGCGAAGTATAATCTATCAGTTTAGAATGAATAAAAAGCTTCCAAAAAGTATATTAGGAAGTTAGAGCGAAAGTCTACGACTTTTAGTTTCGAAGTTAGGATTTTCGAAAAATGCTACGTCATCATATGACAAAAATCTAAAACTTAACATTCCATAGGGTGTAGTGCAATTATTATCAAAGAATAATATATGTACACTCGTAAAAAGTATATTAGGAAGTGAGAATTAAGAATTTGGACTTGTATTTACAAAGATAGAGATATATCTATTTTTGGACCCTAAATGGGGGTTTTTGACCGAATCTGCGAGGTCCAAGGCCAGAACTTTTGACAAAGGAATGTTCGAGGAACCTATATATTTTCACATATATCCTTTTATTTAAGGATATAACATATTATATATCTACAATAGTTTTTAAGATATGACATCAGCCTCTTTCGGGACCTTAGAGGGATATTATGGCCGAACTTTACCTATAATATGCGATATCTCAAGAACAAATGGTCGGATCCGAACAAATTTTTTTTTTAAACGATCAGAATTTTATTTCTGACCCAGTGATCGCTAAATATCTGAGATCAAACTTGCGATTTCCGAGGATTATATAAATGAACTCCCTTATAGAGCTATTTTGTTTGGATTTTATTTGCCCATTCTTTTAAATCTTTGTGTTTTATAATCTCCAAAGGTGCTAATACAATATTAAGGTTCATATCATTAAAAAAATATCAAATAAGTTAAAAACTAATTGGTAAATGAGTTAAAATCCTCTAATAATTTTTCAATTTTTATTACCGCTAAACTTTAGGGGGTTATTTCGCAAAAAATAAAAAAAAATGCCGTCCAAATAGTGCTATCAGATGGTAGACCGATCAGTAATACAATGAAATTAGCAATAAAACATTTTGCAGTTTTTTTTTACGCCAGGCAAGATTTTTCGAGGGCGGTATCCTTAAGGAATCAAAATGATAAGGAGGAGCTTTGAAGGGGAAGGTGAATGTCATGTAGCAAAGAAGCCGAGATAATTACCAAGCGCTACTTGGGTAGGCTTCGTTTAGTATAGGCTTAACAATCACTTGTATTCACTTAGTATATAGGAGTAGTACTAGTTTCCTTATTAGTTCTTGCAACTTGCTATTTAGTAATCTATACTTACCAGTATTCTCAACTATATCACAAAAGTATCAGTGATAACAATCTCCTCAGTCTGGTACTCCTCTCATTTGATTCTGAACGAAGAGGTAATCGTTAAAACGCCGGCCTTCGGAGCACGTTAGTGGCGAGGGGAGGAATGCCTTCTCTCCAAAGGACCAATCAACAGATAAGGATGAAATGGATAGGATCACTTAAGCTGAGGGCTGGACGTTAGTGTTTCGCGTCAATTGATTATTTCTCAGTCCTTATTTTCTGACGAAGGACATTTTCAATTGTACAAGTTGGTATGTTTGGTTTACTTATTTCTTATGTCATTCATATTTGAAATGAATTTGTGAAAGTGAACAATATTTGGCACCTGTAGGGACTTCTGAAAGTGTTTTTTTTTCCAGGGCGACTCTGAGAACACGAAGTGTTCATTAGCACGCGTGTGCTAATTACATATTATAGTTTGGTACTTTCATCAATGTGTAAGGTATTGGTAATCGACTCTATAGCGCCGTCGTGTTTCACCCTGAAATAATTTACCTGTGCCCAGCTGTGCCCTGGCAAGCTTCAATCCCTAGCTGCACCACTGTCTACCCCTTATACAATACTTGTACGTATTTGGACTCCTGAGGTACTCCTCCACAGTTACACAATTTTTTGTAGTCAAAATTTAGACACATTTACCCGAATTGACCTAATTCATTATAATTTCTCCAGATATGATTGGAATTGAATTGTATCTTGATTGTGATAAATTTGATCGAATTTGCTCAATTTGTTCCAATAAGCGGATTTCTTCCAAGCAATTGTATCTTATATAGAGATTTTATTTTTATCATATAGTATATGCGTATTAATAAAAATGATTATGTATATATTTTCAAAAAAAGCCCTCAATAATTTGATGCATTGTTTTCCGAATTAATGTACTATATATTACCGATTTTAATAAAGAACGAAGGGATATGTGTTTATGGCATGATACTACAGAAATGATATAGATGTGTAGATTATACATTATTCCACTCTTGCTCGCATTTCCTACAGATATAAGGGTCATCACCTATATCCGCTAACCATACATCTTCACAGCCAGTGTGATACCAACTTTCACAGAAATCACATCCCACCCAGTCGTCATTCTTCTGGTCTCTCAGAACTGGACAATCATGCATTCCGCATTTCTCGCAGATTTCAGTATCATCCTTGTTAACGACAAGGATGGGAGAAGTGACTTCTTTACGGCCAGAAGAGGATAGCTCACTACCAAAACATCCAGATTTATACGTAGTCGCGTCTTTTTCGCGTTTACGCCTTGAAGATTCGGCAATCAGGAATTGACTCTTCAGAAGACGCCTGCGTCTTTTCTGAGTATCCTTCACAGCCTTTCTCTTGCATCTATTCCGTTCCTTATCCATCGTTACTAGGTGAGCTAGAGTCACATTAGTACATTGCACTCCCATTTCCGCTAAGATTGATGCGAGTATCAATGAGCCTTCATTGAAAGTTGACACAGCTATTGACGCAGAAGCTTGGAGAGAGTATTGTCCTACCCGTTTTCCTTTAGGAGCATTGTGCCACAAAACTGAATGTAGGGATTCATTGGCATTTTGTGTAAAACCAAGCGTCAAAGCGGAACACATATCTAGGCTTGCAAACTTCAAAAAAACATCTTGCAGTCGTGATAACTCATCTCCATTCAGATATGGTAGTCGCAGTTTGGATGGTGTAATAGAGCTATCTTCGACTGAAAGTGCAAGAGTCTTTTGAAAGTAACACCAAGAGCTCTTTGAAAACGGACAACTTTCATGCTTCTCAACCAAATGATCGAGTAGTGTATAGAGAGCCTTTTGAATGTCTATCGCTGTTTTCCTTCTGTTCTGAACGATAACAAGTGCATAAAGATGGCCAATCCTCTGAACCTTTGAAGCGGGTATTGGTTTGGATGTTAAAGTTTTCGTGGTTTTCTTCCTCATTGCCTTTTTTAATCTCCCTTGTGCATGCCCGATGCACTCCTCCTTTCGTAGATTTTCCAATCCTTTGTACGGATCGCTTTCTCGTAACCGCTTAAAAGAGCTTGAGTCTCCATCGCCTACATATGTGGTATAAGCAAGAGAATGTTTGGTGACAGATCTAGCCCAAATTTCAAGTGCAGCTGAAGATTCCATTCCTTGACTAGTCCCGAAATAATTTGCAGGACACTCGCCGGAATGTTTCTTCCAGTATTCGCAATACTCATCTGGATAGTCTTTCTTCCTCTCTTCAGTCCATTTGAGACATTTGCTGCACACGCGTTCATAGATGACGTAGTCTAATACCTTACCGCTATATACCTCAATTGCAGCCGCGAATCCTTGATTCGAATAATGGCCTCTTTGATGCCACGAACCATCGTAACTTACACTACAATTCTTACAGTCTGGGATATTTGAAGTGTCGGCTGTGTCGCGTACAAGTTTAACTGACATGGACATGCATTGCTGACAGATTGTATTTGCTGATTCGACCAATTTCAAGAGGGAAACTTTGTTCATTCGCTTCCAGGTATTCTGTATTCCAAGGAGATTGCACGAGAGTAAGAGATCATTCCAACTGAGAGAGGTGCAGTGCACTGCTAATAAAGCCCTCGCGTTCACTTCCGACTTTTTCCGGGATAGCATTTGGGGGTCATTCACGGATTCCGTGGGTTGCATGCCAATAGGCAGGGAAGTTGGGAATTCAGCTATAACAAGATAGCAATAGCTACACTTTAATAATAAATATGATTGTAAGCCATCTCGAAAGGCGTATTGATATAGATTGAGTGGTCCTGTACATTTTGGTTCAGTGCATCTTAATAGAGAGAATACCATGCTAAGTAAGTCCATGTCGATAATTTGAGTTCCATGGGGAATTAATAGATCACGAAATGAGTGAGTTTCTTCTTTACGCAATTTGATGCTTATGAATTTAGTTGGATGGGGGAACTTTACTTGTTTGAATAGTTCGGATGTCGGCTTTGATGGTAGTCTCTTTGCAGGTAGTGGTGTGAAAGATGATTTTCTTTTCAGTCCTTCCCCTTTACGAAACTTCCCAACGTTGACTTTTTTTACTCTTCTTTTGCCTCTGAGAGAAAAAGAAGGAACTTTCGTGGAATTATCCGAATCTTCAGAAGTCTGTGAAGACAAGGCAAAATGTGAGAAAGTAGATCTGAGCTCAGTAGGAGAGGTTGAAGAAGGGATAACATCAGTTGGAGTATTTGGAACTTTGAATACGCAATCATCTTTAGTGACTGCTTGAGACAAGCCAAAGTCACTTGATTCTATACTAGAAGCGAAGGGAGATGGAATTCTAACCAGAGGGAGGTCAGCACTTCTAAAAATTGGAACAGTTTCTTGTTCCAAAGAAGACATATCTTGTTCTGAAAAAGACATTGTATTTTGTGTTCGTAATATATTTATCGATAAATTTTATCATTTTATTTCCCCATTTATACCAACTACGTATATATCTTGCATATAATGCTCTTTTAAAAATGTCTAATTTTAGACTCTATTACTACTGATGGAATTCTCTAAAATTAAGTATACAGTATTGTTTATTTTTAGACTCTGGTTTCTATTTAGTACTGAAGGAATTCTCTCGTGCCATGCTTTGATTCGAAATAGACAAATTAAGTATACAGTATTGTTTATTTTTAGACTCTGGTTTCTATTTAGTACTGAAGAAATTCTCTCCTGCCATGCTTTGATTTGAAATAGACAAATTAAGTATACAGTATTGTTTATTTTAAAACGGTGAACAGTGACCCTATTAAGCGGAGTCAACTGTATATATATTTACACAAATAAACATTAATCGAGTTTAATAGTAAGGATTTGCATACAAAACGCATATGTTTTAATGCAGATACAGTCGACTCTCGTTAACAAGTACACCAAGGGACCGTGGAGATTTGTACTCCTTATCCGGAGTACGTATTAACCGAAGTACGTACATAGCCACATTTGTCCAAAATACTTGATACGCATAGTGATAACTACGTGAGAGTATGAAATTGTACTTGTCAAATAGAGAACTCATTATCCATGTTGGATTAACGAGATTCGACTGTATTTTCATTAAGAAATATCTGTCTAGTATCTATCTACGTACATACTACGTACCATATTCAAAGTGCTCGTAGGCACACACCTGTTCGAATTATCCGTGTTCGTATTAACCGATGTATTTAATATTGAAAACGCACTGAAGGGGACCCACAAATCGTACTTATTATCCGATATTTCGTCTTATCCGTGTTCGTGTTAACCGGAGTTCGTTTGTATATATTTTGCCATAGATTAGGTTGGGGAATCAAAACTTGTACTTCTTATCCGATTATACTCCTTATCCGTGTTCGTATTAACGAGAGTCGACTTATATGATAGATTCCTTAAAACCGTAGAATGCCCACTGGGGATACAGTGTCTCCGATATCACGGATGTCTCTCGACCATTTTCTATGCAACTGAAGTAATAAAATGCTGGGCATTCTACGTACAGTTAATATTTCGTATCTGCTATAATTATTTCTTCGTCAAGCTGTCATATGTCTATTAAATTCCAATTTCGCATCGTTGTGCTAGGGAACCATATGCTAAAATTATCTTCAATATGCAGGTTGTGATAACATACTAATTTTAGCTCCGTTTAGTCAACACACCGGTGAGTATCTTATCTATATATAGCACATTGCTAGTTTCACCTTTCGTAGCCATGCATGCTACTAAAACTGGTACATACTTTGTATATTTTTGGTCTGAAACAAAAAAATAGTATTCACGAATCTCATGGCAGTGTGATGAAAGAATTGATATAAGGAGCGGAGATTGAATTTACAACACGGTTCTTCCCAATTACTAGTCGCGTGCCAGTATTTGTGCCCTCCCAAACTTCTTTCACATATAAATTATGTTGTAGGATATGCTGACCCCGAACACCATCAGCATTTTTGTAGATATTTTGGTAAATTACCTCTATGTGAATTCTGAATAAGAATTCGTTCATACATTCATGTTGCATTCTCTTTTAGTGTTCTCTTCTGGATTATATATTATCTCTACATTCATACGGGAAAGCAGATTTTGATCGAAAACTAAAATCGGAATTTGATCGAAAATGGCAGTTGAAAAATGGTCGAAAGTGTAAAAGTGATTAAGTCGAAATTTGATCGAAAAGATCTCCGATGCTGGAAAATGATCGAAAATGGTTTCCTTTGAAATGTGAGTACATTGTTGTGAATTAGTATGAATTCTCAAAATGATAACAACCATTGTTAGCAAATGAATTGTCAATTACTTTGAAATGTAATATATTACTATTACTATTACTTATATTTATTTTTCCTATTACTATTACTATTACGATAACATTTTGTTTATATCTAATATATTGCTATTACTACTACTATTGCTATTTACTAATACTTATTACTATTACTATTACAAATTTCTTGACAATTACTCAGACTTTGCTATGATTCAGAATATTTGAAGTTTATTATTTAATTGATTATCCCATACAAACAAAATATCTAACCTATCTAACCTATTATCTAACCTAAGCAAGACAGTACTAGCTAGTACATATGCTACGGTGGGTGTGCAAAATCCCATGATTACATTGTTATGCGCCTAAAATTGCATGATATCACGGGAGTAGTTAAATTCTCCACCTCAAATGTTCATAAAATATTCTAATTATTTCTATCGGATTTACATATTATTATATCGTACATTAGCTGTTGAGAACTCGCTTTTAGTTCAAAACAAGAATTTTTTGTAGTAACTCCTAACCCTCACATATTTTAACTTTCAAAGTGCAAAATTCGAAATATTCCTATTAAAATATATTGTAGACAAAAGTAAACAAATCAATCATCAAATTTACTCCAGAATATGATATTCGAAATCTACACCCCTGAAAACGCCATGTCAACCGTTAAAAGCAAATTTCTAGCATATTTTTGAGATTTGTTTACTTTATGTCTCTAATGTAAACAAAAGTAAACAAAAAATTTATCATAAAAATCTGAAAAAATGATATTCGAAAACCCCTAAGAACCCCATGTTACCCTTCTGTAACGAATTGATTGAAAAAACTGCCTCGCACAAAAGGCTAATTTTTGGCATGTGGGAGTCTATTGGCTATGGCTCCACTAAGTTCTGAGCTCAGAGCAAAATGTCGACTCATCATGGAATTATGACGTCATTATCACATTTTTTAAAGTTAAGCAATACAGTTATTCGAGCATAACTCAGCCATTATAGGAGATAGAAGGCTGAAACTTTAATAAAATATGTATACTAATATACTTTACATATGATGCAACTATCATCAAAAAATGATGACTCATTACTTTGTTATGACGTCATCATTACGCATCAAAAATTTTTAAATTGACAAATTTGGTGATTTTTCGAGTGAAATCGATTATCACAGTAGGATTGACATATTTAGAGATGCTATTTCCCTTATAATTAACAAATTTTACCCCAGGCGACCGAAGGGAGCCTCCGGCGGACACAAAGCGTCAGCCAGCCGCGCAACAAGCAAGCGAAGCGCGCTTGTTTAAATTAATTCACAAACATTGGGGTGAGATTTTTAGCGATACGTTGAAGTTTGTTGCGCCAACCTTCAATATGATCCTTGGTTCTTGGACAGTTTGAACCAATTTCATATAGACAATCCACAAGCGGAGAGAAATTGTCCACGGGGCATGTTTCATCAAAGTAGGTTACAAATTCATCAACCCTTGGTAGATTTTTATTAGAAGGCTGTGGCTTCTACTCTTCTTGCCGCAGAGCGTACATTTGGAACAGATACAAAAGGTAATGCTGCTGTCTGACACATGAAACAACAGAAAAGAATATCCTCCCGATAGACAATCTGAAGTCCAAGTTTTGATATTTTTCCATTTATTACTTGAATTTACTTCTTAATTTACTTATGTTGTCAATTTTACAGCTACATGGTCCAGATTATCGCTAGCTGAAACTTCTATCAATTGTTGCTGATACTGCCGGTACTGGGTCGATATTTCCTTTATTTTGCTTTTAATTTTATCGCTAACTTTGCAAGTTGTCATTAGTGCTGCTAACTGAAACTGAAATTCAACTGAGAGTTTTTATCCTTTTTTCGAACTGAAACTGAAACTGAATTTTGCATACTCTGGTGGCTAATCATAACAAGTATGAGTACTAGTATGGTCCTAGTAATGAAATATGCCATCGGTCAGAGGACATTTTGCCCCGATTAAGCGGAAGACCGAAAATATTTTGTATTAGCTTTTAGGTGTGAGAGCTATTCCAGTCCTACCAAATGTGGCCCGATTAAGTGGTTGACAGTGACTCTATTAAGCGGGGTCGACTGTATATATTCAGTGCCGGCACCACCGGTGGTGTTCTAGGTGTCTGGACATAATGGATAATAGCAGTAAAACTTAATAAGCATTTTTTTGTATATTATAAATAATTTAACATCAATTTTCACGAATTAAATAGGGATATGAGCATGATGGTGTCACGATTGTTACAAATTTATCACTTTCATTAGCAATTTTATTGAAATGGATTTCGGTCTTAAACTAATGAAAACAAAACATTTTTTAAAAAAGGTTTAGAAGCAAATTATTCAAAAATTGGCTTGCGGCCTCTGCTAGGGTTGTGGCCTCTGCTAGGTTGCGGCCTCTGCTGGGGATGCGGCCTCTGCTGGGGTTGCGGTCTCTGTTGGGGTTGCTTTTCTCTGGGCTGCAAAAAGGCAGAATAATAGCTGCTTATTTGATTAAGAAGTAGCTACGAATATAGTAATTAGATAAACTAAAACGCATTAAGATTAAGAGGCTCACCCTCAAATGATCTCTGATCTCAAGGACCATTGTCGTCAGGTCCTCCACGTTTCTTTCTAGGCGCATGATCCGCCGTCTTTGCCGCCGAGCGCACGGTAGTTTATTTAGAGCAGCAAGAAAAGTTGAGACACTACAGAGAAAAATAAAATAACCTAGTCAATGTTTGAAAAATATGATCAATTCATTCAATTTTGCGATGCTCCATGGCAGATATCGACATGCTAGGAATTCATATGACGTACCTGACACCAACAATTATTCCTTTGTTTCGCAGTAAACTCATCGTTGGAGAAAGGCAGTGACATACTATGCGAGTTTCAGCCAACCCTCCAAAAGCAGATGCAGAATACTACATACCAGTGGATGATGGAGAGGTGCGAAATGCCATAAAAGCCAAGTCAGAGAATGCAATTAATTATTCAAAATGGATTACTTGAAACAGACATCTCTATTTGACAGACGTTCAGACATTCAATGCGCGAAGATGCAAGATATGGACAAAGTTATCATAAACGAGTCTCACATCATACTGAATGAGACAATAATTTGTCAGAATAACGAGATTCATACTCCAAAATATATTAATAAAATACATCAGGTAGTTATTATTAATTAGCAAATTTTGGACAGGTTCATAAGCAAATTTGAATCTACCCACGGCCGGCGCCATGTTTTATTTGCAGTGGGTGTAAGAGGGATTTCTCTGAATGTAGGTGTCCATTTATAGATGGATACATATTGTACAATATAATAAAACAGGGGGCAGTGAGTGTCTGGACACCTAGGACACCCCCGGTGGCGCCGGCCCTGCTACCATAAACAATAAATTTTCCCGACGGCGGTGATAAACATATACAAATAATTTATTTACATAGCATATATATTGAAAAATACTAAATATATATCAACTCACTTGTATTCCAAAAAATTCACTTGTTGAAAGAGAATAAAGGATATTGAAAAGAAATATGTGTTATGCTAATCACACACAAACCATGCGTGTATATATATAATTTAGCTCCTAGCACATGATAGCCACTAACATATTTTAGTTCCTATTCGTATCGAACCCAAATCGTGTGAAATATGTACTAGATAAAATTTTCAGGTTAGAAGTATCTAAATTCCTTCCTTAAATGAATTAACCAATTGATCATCATCAACAGATCAACTCTCTGCGAGAGTTACTTCATACTAAGAGGAATCTGTCAATAATTTTGCTAGCTGGAGTGATGAATCATCATATTCTATGGATGGAAATTAAAATTTGAGGAATCTATCACCTAAAATGGCTTATGTGCGAAATCTGAAAATTCAAATTATATACATGGTGACAATGACGTCACCATTTCGTGATGAGTCAACTTTTCGTCTATGGGTAAGAACACTCAAATGTGTCATATCTTAACCATGGATAATAATATTCGCACTGGAAGGTAGTTTCTACTTTTTTTCGTTTATAATTGTACCATGGATCAGAATGTAAAAGTTTGAGAAATTTTGGACAAACACAGACATGTATAATTTTTACAAATCTGTCTTTTTTTGGGCTAAACAATTGCGTGAAAATTAATTTTTTTTCAAAATATCATTAATTGTATATCAATGGTAAATCCACCATGTTATTTACCATTGATATACAATTAATGATATTTTGAAATCTATTCCAAAATTGATTATAATGAATTTATAAAGTTAAAATAAATTTAATGTTGCTTTGAACCATGGATAAATAATAACTTGTGGATATGCGATATTCATTAATAGATAAAATGGCAATCCTCCCAAACTTGATGATTTCGTTCTAAGAATTTGTTCATTCTATAAACTTGGTGTTACTACAATATAACCTATATACATAATACTTTAAGGTTGGTGTTTCCCATGCGAAACTTGTTTTTTATTAAAAATGTGCCCAAATTGCTTTTTTATCATTTTTAGATCCTTATAGGGGTTCTAAACAATAATTCCGATTTTTATAACTCCAGCCCCAATATTTCACCACTTTGAGCCACTTGTATCACCTGGTGTCGCACTAAAAACGACACATTTTAAATGCGAAATGTCCAACAGCTATAACTTCTTTTAACAGTGCCAGATCATCTTTTTAATGCTGAATTAATGCTCAGCACTAGATTTCCAGCAATTTGATATATATATTGACCATATATGGAAACATTTTTGTTTGGCCGTGCCTAGCAACGGCCAGGAATTTTTTAACATTCCTGACCGTTGCTAGGAAAAGGCAACGAAAAATATTTCCAAATATGGTCAATATATATATCAAATTGCTGGAAATTTAGTGCTGAGTACGAATTCAGTATTAAAATAACGGCCTGGCATAGTCAAATAAAGTTATTGGTATGGGATTTCGGCGGAAACCATCGGACATGGTCATTTTTGGGCCCCCAGTGTTAACTGTCAACTTTTTCACACTTTTGAATGCGTCATGATGTGAAAATATTTGATATGTCATATTTTGAAGTCAAGTACTACTATAAGTTGTTGATTTAGGATGTTTTGATGTTATTTATTATCACAATACATTAAAAACTAATGGAAATCAAACCTTTCCGAAGAAAATTGCTTTGTAGCCTATTTTTAACACTTAAAAAAATCCATTTACAAAGGAGGAATCTCTAGTTACAAAGGTCGTAGAGTTAAAAACTCGACGGTTTTAGAAAGATCTCGTTAGGTAGAACAAAATGATAGAGACAGATTTTTGATATTCTTCTTTGGAAAAAAGTTAAAATATTTTTCCTTACGAAAATCTGCCTCTAAATTTTGTATAAACGAAATTTGAAAGAAAAAATTATTTGGGTTAAAATTGAAAATTCTATTCCTAATATTTTCTTTATTCAACCATTTTGTGCAAGAATAATTGAGTAAAAGAGGCATAAGGCATTGAAGTTTCCTTGAATGTCCTCTATAAATTAGGTCATTTGGGCAAAAACAAATTTTTCTCTTACTTCTTGGGCTCCCGAAAAGTGTATTTTTGCAGATAACTCATCGAGAATAGTTTCCACAAAAAATTTCAGGAGAAAATAATGAAAACTTTTAAAGTTAGTTCTGGAAGGAAACACCAACCTTAAATATTACCGTACAGATATTCAAATTAATTCCCCCCTCCTACGTTTTAGTTGAATGTGTAAAAAAAAAGTCAAAAAATAGGCTAAATTCTGACTAAATTCAGTAAAATTAGGTGGTAATGTAAAATTTTGCACTTTCTAACTAGAAACGCTCGGTAGAAATTAAGGATATATATTAATAAAGAGATATCTGGTATGGAATGATGTATTCTAAGAAAGTAAATGTTGAAATCTATGGAAAGTTGAAGTATTATGTCTAATTGCAACGAAAAATTGAATTTTTAAAAAATCCTCAAATTCTTATAGTCATATCACTAATGTTAAACATTTCTTTTGAATATTTTGATAAACCAGAGTAGATAAATATACTACAGTTTATGGTAATTGAGCACAAAAAAAAATCCTCATCATACCTAATACTAAGGCGCCACACGGTAGCGTTAATTTAAGGAATCTTGATTGAAACAATGTCTAAATCAATCTCACCTCTATTCATTGATTAATCTTTCAGTATTCAGTTCTAATTTTAAAGGATAAATTACAATCAAGGCCTTAGTCGATTGTGTATAGAAGATCCCGATTATATCCGATATTATGAACGGGGCTCCCGATCTCGATTAGGGATGACGGTTCCCCGACCCCGACCCCGGCCAATCCAGCCCACCTTTGTCCCAGACCTGGCCCCGGGTTAAAGTTCCGAACCTGACTGGGGATTAGTTGGGTTGGAAAAATATGTAAAAATATGCAAAGATAAAAAAGTTCTGATTCTACAACATCTAAATGAAATTAAACTAACAAAGGTAAAAGAAATATCACCCTAGATACCAATCAACTACTATTAGTAGCTAAGTTGACTAATTCATTAAAAAATGACAAATATTTATGAATTATTCGAATAGTTTATAATTCTAGCATGAATTAGTCAATCATAAGCTAAGTTGACAAATTCATGAATTAACTTTTAGATCATGATTCTTTCACATCAATGAGCTGAGTTTGGGTGCAACAGAAGAAACCTTTGGAAGTCAAGAGGAACACACTATAATGACGGAGGAAGTATTGGCAGAAAAGTTCGACACTCTCAAACCCCAAGTTATATCAGTTCTCCTGGACAACACATACCTATCTCCACTTCATGAAAAACTCGCAACCAAAGCTGAATTGTTAAAACATCTGGACAACTTATTCTTGACCTGAAGTGATTGACAAAAAAAACAGAGAATACCCATTTTCTGTACTTCTACCTGTTGTCATAATGTTACTTTTTCCAAAGAGGCAATTCACGTTGAGCTAGATTCCTCATCAGAACCAGACATTACTAATTAGGTATTCACTCGTGAAGATTTTAAATTACCTAAAATGGCAAGGAGAGTGTAATAAATCTCGTCACTAAACACCTGCTCAATCGACAACATTCATGCCATTCTAACTTTATTTAAGAAACACATCACTGAATCCTGCAATATCATCGGATCTACTCTCTCTGAAGCTAAATTATATCCTATCATCTCCCTCGTCAATGAATTCGATTCCGACAAGGTCCGAGATCATATAGCAAAAGCAATTGGGCTGAAAATCGGATGCGTTGACATGATCAACCACTATGACTTCTTGGTTCTGAGGGTCCTGTTATCCAATATCTACAGAAACTTGATTTATGCAATGACAAATACAGAACATCATTTTACTGACATCTTTGCGAAAACACATTTACTTCTACGTGCATGGTAGGCGTCATTGGTTGTGTGATTAGTAATATCGAACATTGAATAAATGCCAAACTTCTTCCTCGAAAATGTAAACATTGTAACACCACCACACTTCTAAATTTGAGAGACTGTCGAGTAGATTTCTATCTATACCACCACTTCTTACCATTGAAATCGGACATCTACCAAAACCTAGCCTCCTTCTACCCAATATAAACGAATAAACAATTTACCATCAGCCATGAAGACAAATTATTACGTTATGACTTAGCCGAATTGTCTTAACTTCAAGGTAATCACTTCTACTCACTAATCAAACTCGAAGAATTTTACATCTTTGACGGATGAGAACAACACCCCTCGACCCAAACGAATCATTCATCGGTACTGCAAATGCCATATTTTACACACTGCACTCTACACCAAACCTTGTGGGGACCTCTGCTTGAGGTTATTCAGGCAACGCAATCTCTATCATGGTGCGCCCAGATAAGAAAACGTGACCTACAAAAGCATCATCCCCAGTGGCGGAACAGCAACATCACACTTCACTATCGACAAATCCATCTCAAGTGTATTGCTGGAAAGGTAAAGCAACTAACGAGTCCATACCCGGACGAAACACAAGATCAGAATAACAAGTGAATTTAAAACGTGTTTATATGTTATTTACTACCCCTATAATATGTCTGGATTGGTATATAAATGATATTATTTGATGTATAATCTATGTGCTACCAAAATTCATCCTCCAACTATATGTGCCCCAAATAAATATAATTCTGCTAATTTATCTTGGGTAATTTTCAAATTGTACTCTCAATTCCCAAAGAGCGGATTATCTCGATTACATTTTTGGGAGAGGCCGGGGAATTCCCCCGATCTCAATCCTATTGAGAATCTGTGATCGATTTTGCTTAATAAACTTGATGAAATGCATCCTTCAACTAATCTGGACCAGCTAAAAATTCAACTACAAAATGCTTGGTCATCAATCGAGCCAGATATTTTGGAGAGATTGGCTGACGGAATGCCAGCAAGCATTCATAAATGCATTGAATTGGATGGAGAATATATAGGAAAATAGAAATATTTCTTAAGTCTATGGTTTTTATGTCTATTAACTGAAAATTCATTACGGCAATAATTTTGAAACACCCTGTATATTAACCCCGGGGCTTAATATGGACTAGCCCAGTTTATACCCAGGGTTAAACTGGGTGGGGAGGTTAATCTAGGCTGCTACACCGGTACACTCAATACACGAGGAGAGGATTGGATGGCTACGAGGGGAGGAGACCATCTTAGTTACAAATACTAAATTGAATGAATAAACCATTCTATATACGTAGTACCATAAAAATTTTTATTTTATAAAGGATATCAGTATTTGATAGTTCATTGAATACAGACAGCGTATATATCTTATAAGAAACTCTGATGTGTATAATTTTACGTTTTTAGGTTAATTATAGAAATAGCTACGTGTATTTATTTTACTTTATAGAGTTGTATTTAATATACTACAATTATATTATATGATATGATATGTTATACACTTACAAACATCTTCTAGCAGTCAATTACCCTTTTAAATATTGTTATGCATTCTACTTATAATATAGTTATAATTATATTATCCTGTAAACTCATTCATGTTAAAAATGTATTTTAATATTTACAAGCGCGCTTCGCTTGCTTGCGCTGCGCGGCTGGCGGACACTTCGTGTCCGCCGGAGGCTCCCTTCGGTCGCCTGAGGTCTCATTGGTTAATTATAAGGGAGAGAGCATCTCTAAATATGTCCGTCCTACTGTGCTAATCGATATCACTCGAAAAATCACCAAAGTTGTCAATTTTAAAATTTTTGATGCGTTAGGATGACGTCATAACAAAGGGATGAGTCATCATTTTTGATGAAAGTCGCATCATATGTGAGGTACATTTTGGTCTGAGCTCAGAACTTACTGGAGCCATAGCCAAAAGACTCCCACATGCCAAAAATTAGCTTTCTGCTCCCGCCAGTTTCTTCAATCAATTAGTTACATATATATATATATATATATATATATATATATATATATATATATATATATATATATATATAAATAAATAAATATACATTAATCGAGTTTTAATAGTAAGGATTATTGTATCTATTGAGAATATTTATTAAGAATTATTTTCTTCAAAACATTGTCTTTTTAAGTATGGGGAACCAAACTATAGAACGGAATCGGTTGGGGGAAGAACTGCCAATTGACTATTATGAAATACTACGTGTTTTATTAGGCTAGGTAAAATATAGACAGCAAATTTCTTAGTACAGATACTTGCTAAATTGGGATAATTTTCACAAAATGTGAGAATAACAGAGGAGAATAGATGGTTGATGTTAGTTATGCATATTAAATTATCACTCCCTATGTACAAATTAACTATAGAGCGATTTGTTAGTATTATATTCTACGTATAGTAATAGACAGTGAAATATCCATCGTCCGTTAACCATAATGCATATTTGTATGATAGATGGACCTCAGAGTCCGAGGTAGTATGCTAGCCATGGTCCATATTACTAATTCACAAAGAAGGTAGTCAGAATCCATAGGTGATCAAAATCCGTTGAAACAGTACTAATTTTGCGTATCTTAAAAATAGCTAAATATCCTCGAACATATGTGTACAGTTCTAACCCATTTTCTATATAATATTTACGATATTATACTACTCATTCAATTTTAGAGTCAATCTTGCATATATTAAATACGTTTAGTCAGGTCAAAATATGAAGCAAATAGTCCCAACCCCCAAAACTTGCAATTGTTTTATTGCATTTTTCCGTTGTATCATGTCTTAGGAGTAACATACTAAAAGTTTACCGAAATCGGAGTATCAGAAAGTGATTTGCCACGACCCCGTCGTTGACCCCTGGCTATAAAAATCGCCGGTTTTGAAAACAGAGTTTAACCTTTCAAATGATTGCAAATCAGTTTTTATATTCGTGCTCAGCATCAAATTTCTGGCAATTTGATATATACATTGACTATATTTTGAGCAAAAATTTTGGGCCCTCCTTGCAGCAGCCTGGAATGCAACAATTCTGATCTCCAAATTTGGTCTAAACCATATCGAGTGACCTCTTGTTTTTCTCGGCCATGCTTCATATAGCGAAGCAGTGTCGATAATGGAGGGCTGTGCCCCTGAATCCAACATTGCACCTATCTTGATACCGTTCAATTTAATGGGAATCATAACTCCGGCCTGGTCCATTCCCTCTTCTTCGCAACTAGCCCCAGCTCTGCGATCCACTGACAGAACTTGCTTCTTGTTGTAGCAATCCCTGCGATCATGCCCCTTCTTACCACACGATTGGCAGTATTGAGAAGGGCATCGCCTTTGCAAATGTTCTGTATTACCACAGATATAGCATGCTAAACGCTGACCATAATTCCTGTAACCTGCACCAGCTCTACCGAATCTAGCTCGCCCCGTAGACCTTGGAAATCGATCCCGATGTACGACATTAATAGTCTCCTCTCTAGCCTCAGGCAAGGGATTGTTGGTTGACATAACTCTTCGGCTCGATTTCCATCCGCTTCTCTAACCGGTCTTTCTTTCTCTGTCCTCAACTCACAAATCCGTTTAAAATCACGATGGCCTTGATCGAGAGGGATGATTTCTCTACCAGAGCATTGCGTACCTTGTTTATGAATTCTCGAGCTATGCTTAACGTTATGTCGACTTTCTCTGCTAGCCAATCGTTAATTGGTCCCTGAACTGGCGGAGGTAACTGCGTTATGAGGATTACACACGCCACCCGTAGCGGTACCTTAGCATCGATAACCGCAGCCTTGAGTTCATAGAAATAGTCGTCGACGAATGTACCAGGTTCCCAGTCCTTATTCCTAAGAGACTGCATTGCTGTAGTGCTATCTACTGGCTCATCCAAGTTGTCAATCAGGATCTTGAAAGCTCCTAAACTTTCAGTTTCGTTTATAGCCTCCACGATTTCCCGTTCCGCGATCCGCCGACAGATATACCCAGGTAATATGCTGATTGCTAAGCGCTCTCCTCCTTCCTGTGCTAGAAGCGGAGCGACTGCAGCCCTGAATAGTTTCTCCCATTCTGCAATCCGTTGATCCTTCTGAAGAGTTGGAATATTCAGCCCACCAAACTGTGACGCCATTATTATTATTGTGATTTATGTGATAAGGCAGTTAACAATATGTGACTATTATAATTAGCTTTACAGACAATCACAATAATAAATGATAATTACATACAACTTTAGACTATCACTCTAGTATATATAAGTAGAGTATTGACTCCTAAGAGAATACCAGCAGCGCTGCATACTAAGTTTAACATAGACTACGACTAGACTACACTACTATATAACAAAACGAATGTATTTTTAAATCAAGAATATTCCATATCAATACAATTATTTGTAAAATGACCCTATTTAGACATAATTTGTAATCAAGCATAGGAATATTTTATCCGATCTCAAATTCATTTGTTACCATTGAAATTTCTCAGTTTTGAATCTTTTAACCTGAATAATTATTGTTAGATGTGACATTATCAACTTTGTGTCATTCGTCACGATCTTAAGTGCCAATTATAGTCAATAGCCACCGATGTTAAGTTTCACATGATTATACAAGTGTGTCAGATAAAATTTTACCAATTAGTAACGTACTAAATGTCAAGCTAATGTTTTTTATCGAAGTATGAATAGAAAAGATCACTAATTTATCACCACTACTATCTATTAAGAGTTGGCATCTCTTAGGCATTGAAGCCCAGTATTTCTAAGAAAAAACTGCTGATGATTGCATCAGTGTACCTTAAAAATCATGAGCATATCTTGATCGATTTTATATGATTTTATGTTATTTTATATTCTGTTAAAAATACTCTTCAATTTCAAATGTTTAATTCCTTTATAAATGTACAATTGTGCCCCCAAGGAAATGCCATGCAGTGGCATCGTGTTCTATAGACACGTGGGCCCTGACCGCCCAGATATAATATTTCTTGGGTCTCTCTCATTTCAGCGCGTGTTGTTATAATTTTTTTTGTTTAGTTCTTCAACTTCCAGTAGCCCTGTAAGGCAAATGTGAGTGCCTTCAGATTTACATACCATACTCAGGGTTTCATACAGGGGGTGGTAGGGAGGGGCACTTGACCCCCTACTCATTAAAGTGCCCCCCTAGAAATACATGGAAGCATTAAATGAAGAGATGTGATCTAGTGCCTGCCCCCTTTCAAATTTAGAAATCCAAGATTGCCCCCTTGCATGTAAATCCTGTATGAAACACAATACTTGTAAAATCCAAATAATTGATGTAATATTTGTATGATAAGAAGTCACCAAAAATGGCTATTTGTTTGAACAACTTGCCATTTTTGGTCCGCAAATGGTATCCTAATTCGATAGAAAGGTGATCTACTATGGATCTGGCCTATTTCGGAAGAAAAGTGTCTACGATTAAGATCTAAGCGAAATTTTGACTCCAATAAATCTAAACATTTGTTCACACCTTTTCTATCCAATATATAGTATACTACTTGTACGTATATAGCTTTACCACATGATAGAAACCATTGTGAAATCATTGTAGTGTACCTGCGATGGAAAGGTTATGTGTATATTTTCACACTTTTATATACATAGTATCATACACATACAGTATGATGAATTTTGAAAAATATAGTAGAGACTAGCTTCAACTGATTGACAAATATGATTTAAGGGTGTTGATTTTGAACGGAAATTTGATTCGGGATAGGTAATAGTTGTTTCTCTCTGCCATGGGAGCATATGACACTAATCTTTGTAAAGCCTGACATTAAGGGTACTGGTTTGTTTTATTATTTCTTTATACCAAATATTTGAAAATTTCTTTCCCGCCAAAAGGGCGCTCGAATTATTTACTATCTGACAGCAACATCTTCGCTTCTACCATTTATCGAATCACTCGTGTGGTATCATTAACTAAAAATTCTCTAGTCTTCTATCTGAAATATCAATTTTAATCTGGTGGTGGATGGGGCTAAACATCCCGGCTACTATTCTACGATATATTGTACTATAAATCTCTTTTACTAGCAAATTTTACTACTTTTTTTTCTAGTTACCACGGGCTTAATACAATGTAAGTCCTTATTATATTGAAATATATCACCTTTCAATTTATGTTTATACTGAAAACCATGTAATTACTTGTAAAACAATGTAACGAAAAAGTAAATTGTTCGAGTTCTTTTAATGGATTTTGTATATACGTATATATTGTTTTTTCTAGACGTCCAGAACGCATCATCTTAGATGAGTGAGTTTATTTATCTTCTAAATAAAGAATAAATATCAGTATACATACCGATAATGCAGCTCTAAACGTGCAGGACTCACTAGAGGGATACAAAACTCCATTGTTATTTTGACAATTGAGAAATATTAATTTTAGAGCCTTCTAAGTATGGATCCTGAAATTTACACATGATGAAGTGCATTATTATATGAACTGTTGATATATAATTTCTATCATAAAATATGGATCACATGGGCGCCGTACACCGTCCATCCTGAAAAGGCAGCTCCTATAATCTGAAATTCTTTAAAAATACCAAAAGTTTTAACTATTTATTAAAACTATTAGAAACGAGAGTGTTCGGTTGATAGAAATTTATTTGCTTGCTATTCCGTATTAAATATTTATTTTTAATCTAGAAACAGATTCTTGAGAGGGAGGGAGGCAGGAGAGGTGGTAAGGGCGCTGGGGGAGGCGGCGGAGGAGGCGGAGGCGGGGGGGGGAAGAATGTGAGTTTTAATCTTCTAAATTAAGCAATATATTTTATATTTTACTGCAACTCCTAGTATAGTAGATGTCGTGATCAATATAGAACGTCGTACTTTACTCGTTATTGGAAATTATATTGAACTAATTTGACCAATTTGGACCATATATTTTTCAACCAATTCGAGCACTCCCGAAACCTTGTTGAAAGCCCCTCACTGAGAGAATATCCAAATCGGATGAACTGCCCTTATTTTCTTGTCTATTCTCTGTTGGATTTTTTGAACGACATAGATAGCATATTTACGCATTGCTGGAGAATGGAAATTGTTCAGATTTGTTTTAACAGAAGTTGCGTAACAACATACCATTTCATATGAGCTCTAGTCTGTTGGCTAAGAACCATCAAATTCTATATGCACCTGCAAATACACCAATACTTGATTATATTTATTTAGCCACCACACTCAGAAATTAGGTGACTTGTCGTTATACTCTGGTGGCAATCACCACCAGATTTGTAGAGCACTGATACATACCTATAAGTACCTACAATTGATAGATTCTCTTTTATGTTGCTTTTCTTGTAGGAAAAAATTTGGGAATCGTATAATCAAGTAAGTATTTGTAGATCTAGTTGACAAAAATAATCCATTTTTTTGTTTATAATATATACATAAAGTTGGCTCGTTTTGAATTATGCTAGAGATTAGCTTTCAACGGTTGATCTAGGCTTTATTTAAGATGTAGATTTCGACTCTCCTATTATCGAAACAATATGGTAAATATTTCTCTTTTACACTAGATAATTTATATCTAGCGTAAAAGAGATGAACTTCCTTTTAACCACAATTTAGTTTGTGGGATAAAATCAGCAGATTTAATTAAGAGTAGATTAAATTTAGTTTATGATATGAATATTTGATATGAATATAGAATTGCCATTGATGAATATTTTAGATTACAAGCAAAATCTAACATTACAAAATGCTGTGCATTCATGATAAATTAACAGCTTTCGAAAATCGAAAAGTTCAAGTTACCATAAATTGTTCCACATTCACCTCAAATTAATGTAATTACTTTTTGAAAATTTTGCTAGAAAGGAATACGATATAGATAAAATTATACAAACAGCTAATAAATGATATCAACTATGTCTTATATTTACTGTTTTTGTAGATGGCTGAAGAAATAAAGAGGAGGCGACGGGGGAGGAGAGGGTCCTATTTATTTTTGGTACGTTTAGTATATCGTAAATCATTTTCCAAATTTGTGCAAAATTTATTGAACCTTTCTTACTTTTTTAGATTTACTTGCTGATTTTACCCCCCCCAATGACCTCTAGGGTCTGGGGTGGTGGGGGGGGGATGATTTACAATGTAAGTGTAGTATATGATCTATCATTCTGATTTGTTTTGCATGATTCAAACGATTTTATTTGTATTACTCTCTAGGTGTTAATGAATCACGATCGTCACAATGAGTTGGGTTGTTCTTTGGGCTGAAGCAGAATTTGGATTCATATTCAAGTAATACTGGCTAATTAGGCCTGAATAGTTAGAAAGTGTCCGATGTTTCATGCAAGTCAAACTAATTCCTAAGAGACTACATCTATTACCTCGGCAATAGGTTCTCGTATTTCCGAATCCACCCAAACAAGTATATCAATTTTTTTAAAATTATTATATCTAAATGGAGCTTTTTCTTATATATTTCTCTGG
Source organism: Aphrocallistes beatrix (assembly GCA_963281255.1). Taxonomy (NCBI): domain Eukaryota; kingdom Metazoa; phylum Porifera; class Hexactinellida; order Sceptrulophora; family Aphrocallistidae; genus Aphrocallistes; species Aphrocallistes beatrix. Next base: position 4,280,283 of record OY725489.1, read on the forward strand.
CCACAAGTGCATACTCCAAATGTTGTCGAATTTCGAGGATTACGTGTATATTAAAAAATCCTCGGAAGAGCCGTTGGAAAAAGGTAACTGTTACTGAATGGGTGAGGAGGAATGTGATGTACCTCTACATAAAAACACAAATGTTACTATTCCATTTGATTATTTTCCAAATGATTATTTCAGTTGCAAATACAAGGCAGGACACATTTACTCTCTCATATGATGTTTTTATTTACAATTATTCTTCGCATAACTTATTTCATCATTGCACGAGTCCTTGATCAAAGAAAGCACTCAAATGAAGAATAAGGAGAAGCTCTTTCCCTGGCATCAACAAGCGATGTTTACACTTGAAGACTCCCGCCTAACATGGTGTGTATTCATATTATCTTATTTTTATCATGTTGATTATTCGTATGATTGCGAATATATTGATGCTTTAATGATATATTTGTTGTGTTATAGGTGATCTACGTATGATCTTATAGAGAAGTATAAAAGCACAGTTATTAAGTCAGATCATCATTTTCTCGTCAGGTTAATATCTCGCCAATAAGAAAAGAGAAGTGAACTTATGATTCATCAACTGTTGTTGAGTACGATCGGTGAGTCTACAATATAATGCTACATATTATTATATTGTGAATTAGTATTTGAGTTAATGGTTTGTAATTAGACGATGAAAGAACAAAGGAAGCTACCATTAATCCAACCCTGATACTACCAAAGTCAACAAAATAAGAAGTTAGAAGCAGATCTATTATGAGTAAACAATGCAAAGAAATACCTCAATCCATATTCAGTTGATAAAGTACCAAGCCATGTATTGCACGCACACTGTCTACTAACTGCAACAAGACATCCATTTACCAATTAACCTTCCGCAATTTTCTCACAAACACTACTTGCTGTGCAGTAAGGCTATCACATCACAATTGAATGTACACCACCGCTTCGTAGCTCTATTTTACATGGAGAGGACCAAGGGGATGACTATTAGGGGAGGAGGAGGCCAGCATAGTAAATCCACTTCTCCTAGAGAGGAAAGAGAAGCTGGAAGGAAGATTACAGACTCTGCATAGCTTTACTTATATATTCACCTTTGTATGTATTTTATAATTGTATAATAATTGATTATTATTACGGCACAGAAGTTAAAGTATATATTGTACAGAAATCTCTGGTAATAAGATCGCATTGAAAGTAAACGCACAAACGCACATGCGATTTGAGGCTAAAAAGTATATACCAGATCGAGTTTTACCAAAAATCGGCATTACATTTATACAAGGATCCAATGTCTACTGTTTTCATTCGAAATGGGCTTTATTGGGGAGTCTTGTTTCACAACCATGTGCTCCTAGTTGCATGTTTTTCCAAATTTCCGAGTTGAGATTGAGTTGAGGTTGAAAATTAGAAAACTTGACAATTGATCCAGAATGTAAATTCTCCCATTTGAACTTGGTTTACGCCATTTCAATGCCTATTTTTAACATATGTGCGGAACTTAAAATTAAATATTTTCTGTATATACACATAAATAGATATGTAGATAGTATATAGATATAATCTTTCTCTGACACCAGGATTCAACAATTAGCTAATTCTGTATCAATTCGCTATGATCCAGACAACTAAATGAAAGCGATCACTTTATGTCTTGGACACCTGTGACTTGCCTACTTCACCTACTAGCAAGAACGTAAGTTTAATTTATTAATAAAACAATTGCTATGTGTACTGAAAAAATCCCAAATTCCAATCTTAGAGATAGTCGTTTCCACAAATACATTCTGATGCTACTTTCTAAAATGATTGAATTCTGTACAGGAAAATCACAAAAATTACAATCTTCCCCCCTGTGGCCTCCTGCTGTTATGATGCACTTGTATTGTTTTGAGAATTCTCATTTCTAGTTCAGCTCCTATTATAGGAGGTAATTTATTGTATGGACGTGTATTTTCCGCTAAAAAAGAAATCTTAACGGCTAATAAGCATGTATTGTAATTTAGTAAAAGTAGATTTCGATATTCGCACTTGTAAAATGTTGATATCAAAATTAAATGGTGTAATAGCATACATATATCAATATGTACATTCAGAGTCGCTTATTATGAACAAATCTTCTAGGTCCCAATTTGACCGGTTCTATATAATTTCTATTATTTCGATTTCGCTAAACTATGTATGACACTCTCTCTATTGTGAAAATATTTTGGGTCCCCATGCGGTTCATAATGATATGCGACCCTGACTGTATTTTTCCAATTTCGATACTATTATTGACTGTTTTTGTGGTGCTTTTCTATCGGTATGTCGACCATTATTTTTAATATTAGTTACGCAGTTTCAAATTCCCTGGGCTAGATTGATGCATAGATATTTATTATAGTATAAATGAGCAAACAAGTATATCATACTATTCTAATGGTGGCATGCTACTAAAGAAACGATAGTTATACAGCTTCTACACAGGACTCGAATTCCAAGTCACATTTCCTACAGATATAAGGATCATCTCCCACTTCCTTTAGACTGGTATTAACGCATCCATAGTGAAACCATCTCAGGCAGAACTCACAACCTAACCAGTCATCATTCGCTCTCTTTCCCCCGGTTGGGCAGTCGTGTTGTTCACATTCCTCGCAAACTGTTTCAGAGTCATCAGGGTTAACACTCGTGGAAGGTAGTTATTTCATGGCAACAGATGAGAGCTCAGTACCAAAACCTCCAAATTTATAGGTCGTAGTATCCTTTTCACGTCTACGCCTGGAGGATTCGGCTGCAATGAATTGGGATTTGAGAACTCTCCGACGCCTCTTTTGAGTAGCCATAACGGCTTTAATTTTATAGCGGTTCCTTTCTTTATCCATCGATGCTAAGTGTTCAAGAGTTATACGGCTACATTGTACATGTTGATCTGACAGAATAGCTGCGAGCATCATTGAACCTTCATTGAAAGTGCACACAGCAATAGCAGCAGCGGCTTGAAGTGACCTTTGTCCTACACGTTTTGTCTTTGGAGCATTATGCCATACAACTGAATGTGCGACTCATTACAGTTCTGTGTTAATCCGATTGTCAGAGCGGAACACATTTCAATGCTTGCAAATTTCTTGAAAACATCTTCCAGGCGCGAATACTCGTCTTTATTCAGATAGGGTTGTCGGAGTATGGGAGGTGGATGAGAGGTATTCTCAGCTGAAATTGCGAGGCCCTTTTGAAAGTAACACCAGGATTCTTTTGAGTGTGGGCAACGATCGTGCTCCTCGAACAAATGATTCATCAGTGTGTAAAGGGCGTTTTGAATGTCTAGTGGTGTTCTGTCTCTGTTCTTGCCAATAACAAGAGCGTATAGATGAGCAATTCTCTCGACTTTTGATGCGGGTATTGGCTTGGAGGGCATTGTTTTCGTAGTTGTCTTCTTTTTGAGGTGTTTCTTTAATCGTTTTTGCGTGTGCCCAAGACATTCCTCTTTCCGGATAACTTCCATTCCTTTGTAAGGATTATTTTGTTCCAACCTTTTGAAAGAGCTTGAGTCCCCATCTCCCACATATGTAGTATAGGCTAGAGAATGCTTGTCAACTGATCTACCCCAGATTTCTATTGCAGCAGAAAATTCCATCGCCTGACTTGTTCCAGAGAAGTTAGCTGGGCATTCGCTCGAATGTTTGTCCCAGTATTCGCTGTATTCCTCTGGGTTTTCTTTCTTACGTTATTCCGTCCATCTGATACATTTGTTACACACGCGTTCGTAAAGGACGTAGTCAAGGACTTTCCCCGTTTTGACTTCAATAGCCCCGGCGAATCCTTGATTACTAAAATTACCCGCGCCTTTGCCAAGATCCGTCAAAGCTCACCGCGCATACCTTGCAACCAGGAATGTTAGATGACTCAGCTTTGGCTCTCACTTCTTTTGCTGTCATGGACATGGATTGCTGGCATATTTTATCTGTAGAAAGGACCAATTGCGCGAGTAGAGACTTGGACATTCTATGCCAGGTATTTTGTATATCAAGGAGATTGCAGGTCAGTAGAAAATCACTCCAGCTCATGGAAGTACAGCGTGCTGCTAGTAAAGCTCTAACGTTGACTTCCGACTTTTTCCGGCAAAGCATTTGAGGATCGTTCACGGCTTCATTAGGTTTCATTCCAACCGGACAGGATGTGGGAAATTCAGCAAGCACAAGGTGGCAGCGACTGCATTTCAACAAGAGATATGATTGTAACCCATCACGAAAAGCGTATTGATACAGATTCAAATTACCAGTGCAGTGTGCCTCAGTGCATCTCAATAGAGAAAATACCCGTACTCAGTATATCGATATTAATTATTTACGAGCCATGAGGAACGTAGAGATCACGAAATGATTGAGCTCCATCCTTCTGTACCATAATACTGAGGCGTTTATTGGGCTGAGGCAACTTCACTTGCTGTAATAGTGTTTTAGATTTCTGAGTGCTGGTAGGGCGGTAATCGCTTTGTGGTGGATGGTGTGAAAGTAGATTTTCTTTTGACTCCCTCACCCTTCCGAAACCTGCCAGTGTTGAGTTTATGTCCTCGCTGCTTTTTGGTATGAACTAGGGTAGCTGGTGCCGTGTTATCCGATTCTTCGGATGTCTGCGAAGAGAGGGCTACTTGAGAGAGAGTAGATCCGAGCTCAGTAGGCGTGGATGTAGCTGGTGTTAAATCAGTTGGGGTTGTTGGGACTTTGAATATGAAATCACCTTCATTGTCAGACCCATTTGACTCCATGCTAGATTCAAAATCAGCCGGAATGCAAACCTTCGGGAGATCTGCGTTGCGAAATGTAGAAATAGTTTCTTGTTCTGAAGAAGACATTTTTTGAATTAGTTATAACATTAATTATTTCCATACTTATATTGATTTGGTGTAACAACGTTAAAATTAACTACAGTTGTAGTGCCCATAATTATTCCACCTCACATGCTAATAATAGAACTATGTACGTAGTTTCTTGTATTGTGGTGACAGAATTCTAAATATAGCTAGCCATGTACAGTACACATGCACATGTTGATATTTTTAGAATTTTGCCAATTATGGATGGTGTTTGCATTTCTCAATTTCTTACTAAAGCTAAATTCCAATTGCACTTGGTTGTAACGTGCTTACATATCTACTGTTATGTGTGCACATTGCTATTGTGACATATTGTTGTCTGGGATGGAAAATGGAGCCTTGAATGGGGCACCTCCCAGTAACGCGCACCCCTATGTGGTCGGTAAAGAACCTTTTTGTTCGCATAAAACGGTGGTCCCAACCCCTTTTACCTCGTGCACCTCCTGACACCTAAAAACTATTTTGTGCACTCCAGGACCTATGCCAGGATCTAGGAGTAATGTACACAAAAATAATTCTGTTAAAAATGCTCAATATTCAGTTCTACTCCTTGTCCCGTGCACCGCTAGGGGGTTCATGCACCCCAGTTTGGGAACCGCTGGCATAAAATATGTTGAAAGTACTGTTAATCTAAACACCATCAAGGAAATTTATCTATCTATTTTTGTTGATTATATTTGTAAACGCCTAAATTTGTAGCCATTTGTGGTCTAGTGACTTTTGATAATTGTTTGGGGAAATGAGCACGGTTGGACATGTTCAGCATGCTTTTTGTGGTGATTATGTAGACCAAAAGGGGATGAATTTGAAATAGATGACATTTATTCTGAAAAAGTCTCTCGACCCTGTGCCTGTGGTTCAAAACAAATTATTTCAATCTTGCAATTTGGACGAAACTGTGCTACAATATTACATAGGATCATACGTAGATCCAATATAATAATATATGAAGCAGACAAATGGTATTATGTACGTCTAGTGATATTATTACTAATTTATCAACAAGTACTTTATTATAATAATAGTTATACGTACTATGTACTAATAGTTGTAAAGTAATAGCAATGAATCACATGATTGTTACATACATACAAAATCTACTCCAAGTAAGTGAGTATCTCTAATTGTGGATAGTCGAGCATTATATCTGCTGGCAAATACTGTTGCTTGAATTTTTCTTCCCTTTGCTCGAATGTTAGCTTCGGTGGATTCCACCGGAAAGCTTTACCATATTGTTTAACATGCTCTTTGTATGCATGAAACTGGTCACATCCAAATTCTTGCATGAATTGTTCATCAGTGTAGGACGCGAAGATGTCCAGCCAATAATCAGAATGATGGCGTCTACGACGGATATGGGTAGTCAATGTATAACTCATTTTTCCCAACATTTTATTAGAGATTTTCAGATTTATTTTGTAGAATGACTTTTATTATTTTACTTCGTAATTTGAGCACATTTATCGTATTTATCTCTATTTGATAGCTATCCATTTGCAGTTGTAATTGTACGTTGTGTGTCTGTGTATGAGTGTTGCTAGATTTAGACATGTTCTATAGATGTAATATATCTATTTTTAGACTAAACTAGCGTTTGTTATTGATTTCAATGCATATAATGCCTAAACGGAGCAACCGGTTTGAAGGTTTAGAACTTGATGGCTTGCATTTTAACTTACAGAAACACAAGCACGCTTCGCTTCCTTGCGGACACTTTGTGTTTGCCAGACGCACCATTTGGGCGCCTGGGCTCACACTTGTTAATTAATTATAAGGTTGATAATCACTCTAAACATGTCTGTCTTACTGTTATAATCTACATCACTGGAAAAATCACCAAATTGTCAATTTTATTTGAAATCTGAGTCCCTAATTTATGGAACTTGGCGGAAACTTTCCGGAATTCTACTTGTAATTGCCTAATTTATGGAATACTCCATTCCAGATTATCTCAGTCAGGACTGTATCAACCCAGTTGGCAAAAACAAGTCATTTTTCATGGAAATTCCTTGCCCACAACTCATTCAACTATTTCAAAAAATGAATTGTCTACAGCCCACTCATTTTCGGAATGATTCATTTGTACTAAATGAACTTGTTTCAACAATTCATTTTCATATGACAGCTAAAATCAACTCATTGATATGATTTTGCCAACTCAAAATGGGTTGATACAGCCCTGACCTCAGTAACCAAAATTAGTGGAACCGATCAGGAATTTATGGAGGATTAGTTACATTTCTACTATTAAGATCCAATTTATACATACATACGGACTAGATACTTCCTCCATTTTATAAGATCATCTCCCTACTGGTGCTGCACTCAAATTGTATTACGTTTATTCATACTTTTTTCAAATGTCCAATTTTAGATATAAAACGATAGTTTTACAATATTGGAATGCTTCTCAGTAATATTCATAAACTATCTATTGCGTTCCTATATACACTTCACCTTTCTGAGAATTGCTGATGATATTTCCTATATTATCTCATCACCTGGAAGGAAGGGCTAGACCACACATGTCGATGCAATTGTAGGCTCAAGCAATGAATTTAAATAACAATATATGCCCTATTATTTATCAGTCCTAACTTGCAAATCGCAACTCATACTGGGAACACGCAACTCGTAGGGTCTTCGCTCATCTGCGGAGGCAGGCCTAACTTGCGCACTGATTTGGTGGATAGTAGTATATGCTTCTGGGCATGTTGATTTACACCTACTATTGTTTTATTCTCAGCCTTCAGTGACCTAAATTGACTGAGTGTGCAAAATTGAAATTTCTAATTATATAGACGTGAAATGACGTCTCAATCTCGTGGTCTTTCAACATTTTCGTCTTTGGTGTCTGAACTCGATGGAACCATACCTTAACTATGGATAACAATATTCGCATTAGAAGTTTATATTCACTTTTTACTGATTTTGATTGTACCATGGATCAGAATGTAAGAGTAAATTTGTGGTAAATGCTTACATGTTTATTTTTCACAATTCTGACTTTTTCGTGCAGAATAATTTAGTTTAAAAGTTTGAAATTTTCAGGTATAATAACATATTGGATTGATTATTGAACCGCAATATATATGTATATTTCAATCAATTCCAAAATTGATCATAATGAATTTAGATTGTGAATATAAATTTAATATTGTTTTGAACCATGGATAAATGACTTAGTGTTGTATGCGGTCTTCCCTTATAGTTAAAATGACAATCCTCACAAACTTTTATAATTTCGTTCTCAGAATTTGTTCATTCTATAAGCTTTATGCTACCATACTATGAGCTCTAAGCCTAATGCTTTAAATATTACCGTACAGATTTTCAAATTGATTACCCTCATCAAAGTTTTAGATGAATACGTCAAAAAATATACTAAATTTTGAATAAATTGAGTAAATCAGGTGGCAATGTAAAAATTTGCACTTTTTAACGAAAAACGCTCGGTCGAAATTAAGGTTGGTGTTTCCTTCCAGAACTAACTTTAAAAGTTTTCATTATTTTCTCCTGAAATTTTTTGTGGAAACTATTCTCGATGAGTTATCTGCAAAAATACACTTTTCGGGAGCCCAAGAAGTAAGAGAAAAATTTGTTTTTGCCCAAATGACCTAATTTATAGAGGACATTCAAGGAAACTTCAATGCCTTATGCCTCTTTTACTCAATTATTCTTGCACAAAATGGTTGAATAAAGAAAATATTAGGAATAGAATTTTCAATTTTAACCCAAATAATTTTTTCTTTCAAATTTCGTTTATACAAAATTTAGAGGCAGATTTTCTTTAGGAAAAATATTTTAACTTTTTTCCAAAGAAGAATATCAAAAATCTGTCTCTATCATTTTGTTCTACCTAACGAGATCTTTCTAAAACCGTCGAGTTTTTAACTCTACGACCTTTGTAACTAGCAATTTGATATATATATTGACCTTATTTGGAAATATTTTTCGTTGCCTTTTCCTAGCAACGGTCAGGAATGTTAAAAAATTCCTGGCCGTTGCTAGGCACGGCCAAACAAAAATGTTTCCATATATGGTCATTATATATATCAAATTGCTGGAAATCTAGTGCTGAGCATGAATTCAGCATTAAAAAGATGATCTGGCACTGTTAAAAGAAGTTATAGCTGTTGGACATTTCGCATTTAAAATGTGTCGTTTTTAGTGCGACACCAGGTGATACAAGTGGCTCAAAGTGGTGAAATATTGGGGCTGGAGTTATAAAAATCGGAATTATTGTTTAGAACCCCTATAAGGATCTAAAGATGATAAAAAAGCAATTTGGGCACATTTTAAAAAAGACTACATGTCCAAATTCAATTCGAACTAACGAATACATTGAAATTCGAACTTACGACTACTTTGAAATTCGAACTAATGCTGCGTACCCATATATACATATTTTCACACCTTTTCTTAAAAAACTTATTTTGAGCTAAAAGCGAGTTTTCAACGGACAATATAGGATATTTTGAAGTGTAGATTCCGATGTCTACACTTTGAAAGTAATAATATGAATATTTTATGAGTTTTTAACATATGTGTATATATACATATATTCACTCCTTTTGAAAAAAACTTATTTTTAGTTAAAAGCGAGTTCTCAACTGCAAATATAGGATATTTTAATACGTAGATTCCGATTTTAACACTTTGCAAGTGGTTATCTAAGTATTTTATGAGTTTCTAACATATGTATATATATCTTTTCACACCTTTTTTAAAAAAACTTATTTTGAGCTAAAAGCTAGCTCACAATGGCAAATATAGGGTATTTTAATATGTAGATTCCAAATTTTACACTTAGAATGCCGTAAGATTTGTAATTCACGATGTCCGAAATTTATAATGCATGTTCCTTCGAATCACTTCCTGGAGCTGCACTATCGGTCTGTCGACCGAAATTTTTCTTCCTCTATCCCTCTGTCTCTTCCTCTCTCTCTAACTCCACCTCCCTTTTCTTTCTCTCCCTCTCCTCTTCTCTTTTGAAATTATTCTCATTTTCCTCCTCCCTTTTTCTGCTCCTTTCCCTCATTATCTTATCCCTCCAAAGCAACCCCCATTTTTTTTCTGGTAGCCTTTTTTTGTAACTTTTTTCTTTTTTCTCCAACCCTAACACTACCCCCCAAGTTCACATCTCCTCCACTATGCATTTCTTCCTCCACCTCCGTTTCCACCTCATGGACAGAATGCTCCTCCCTACTTCTACTGGTCCACCTCCAATTAAAAAGATCTGATAAGTATGACATCTAACTTAATTTTTAAAAAAGAAGTGAAAATTAGCTCAATAGAAAGAGTGAAAAAAGATGGACGACCAGCCAAAAAACGGGACGGCTGGTCTCCATAACAAATTTGTCGATTAGAGTGCTTGCCCACCTCCCTCTGCACTCCGCCCTCCGCCCTCCTCTTACATAATCTCAAGATTTTTCAAAACAATTAACTTTTTTATACACGTACTTGTATTTTTAATTTTTGGATATTTATTTATATGTCATTTTTATGGTTTTTCAAAATATTTTTTTTTAAAAATTTTATTTATTTATTTAATAAACTAGTAAAAATTTAATCTAATGTGATAATAACTTACGCTTGGCAAGATCCTTCGTTAATAGAGAAAAAGGAAATCAAAAGTGTATTTTTTCCTCTGTGAATCCATGAATTCTTCATCTATTCCATTCCTCACTTCTCAACCATGGATTGGGAGGTGTTTCACCCTCTAAACTCTATGAAATCTTTGCAAAAGCAATGAAACCGAGTACACAGGGAGGCCAGGAGTTTTGTATCAGTAAAACCTGTTCTGTTTCTCTGTGCTTTCTTCTCCTCATTATTCCTCACTTCTCAACCATGGATTGGGAGGTGTTTCACCCGCTAATCTCTAGGAAATCGTTGCAAAAGCAAAGAAACCGAGTACACAGGGAGGCCAGGAGTTTTTTGCATCTAAAATACCTAGTGTTTATGCTCATTATGAAGGATATGCAGGATCAAAGTGTTCAGAATTTTCTCTGTAATTCCATCTGTGATAGACAACAGCCAGCACAATATTTTGATAAATAGGATCTGCATTTAATCCAAGGATTTGTTGACCATGTATGTGTATAGGTCTGCTCGCCCATGTGTCTAAATTATATGTGGTTTCACAAATAGAGTGAATATCAACACCAGTAAGCAGACTAAGCATTGCTAATTCTGTATTCGTTCCCCAAGCATCAGTTCTTGATATTTCATTGATATGTTCATTGAGAGAAACTTCATCATAGTCAAATATTACCATTAGGGTTTCTTTGTATCCACTTGCCAAGAAGGAATTTAATATTCCATTTTTACAGAATTGTAATAAGTCTGATTTCCAAATATTATGTGTGTTATCGTACGGTATAGACAATTACCATCTCCATATACAGGCGAAATGGTCAATCTAAATCTATTCTGCAATCGAACAGTAAAGTTAGTATAATAACTTTTATTAGCCACCAATTCAATAGTTGTCCTGTATACCTGAACAAGTATGTGTCCTAATCCAATACGTTCAGCAAGAGTTCGACGCATTTTTTCGTGTATGAGATACACTGTAATCGGCTACCATAGGGCTAGCTAGGATTACTGCTTCCGGAAGTGGAGATTTTAAAGGATCTTCATTATGTTCAAATGGATTACTATAGTTGACGGTGTGTTTCAACTACAGTAGTACTGGTGAAAATATTTTTTCTGACAATATTTTCATTCTATCGCCTTTCAACAAATAGTTGGAACTTAAATCTTTTACAGTTTGTCCATAATTATTGCAACATAGGCTATTTCTCATTGAACTACGTTTAGCTATGTTTGCATTGCATATGCTACTAACGCATTATTTTTATTTTCTATGTACGTTATTCGATATTTTTCAGGTTGGATATATTTTTTGAAGAATTTTTTTTCGTATTATCCATATTTTTTTCCTGTTGCGTCATCATTTTTATCTGAATTCCTTCTGAGATATTGTTCTAACATAGAGAATCATCATTTTTGTTTAACCAGTCATAAAATGTCAAGAGAGGATATCCGTAAACAGATCCTAACACTTTCCGAAGGTGAGAAGCACAGTGTTAAGGAAATTTCTTCCATTATCGGTGTCAACCGGACAACAGTTTGGAGGGTTCTTAAGGGACACAATTCGACTGGTACGGTTGAACACAGAAAGGGAGCAGGAAGACCAGCAAAACTCTATCAGAGCGTAAAGTATAAATGTGCTAAATATGTAAACACTGATTTGCAAAAGCCAGTCAGAGAAATATCGAATGATATAGAAGCCAAACATGGTATCAGTGTGTCCAAGAGCACCGTGCATAGGACCCTTCAGAAGATGAAATACATACTCGAAGCCTTATCCTAGTTTGGCTCCGATATTGTCAGAGAAAAATAAGCTGAAACGGATTGAGTGGGCACTAAGAAACAAAAATAAGCATTGGTGCCATGCAGTATTCTCTGATGAGGCTAGTTTTTGGTTGCATGCGGGGAAAGTACGAATGTGGACTAAAGGGAACCAAAAACGGGTTATTCCTACTGTTAAACACTCCAGTAAAGTCCACATGTGGGCTGCTTTTTCCTCAATGGGGACGTTTCCCTTATGCATTTTTAGTCATAATTTGGATGCCGCTTTCTACTTGAAGATATTAGAGTGGCATTTGGTAGAAAACGCCAAGGTTTACCAGGATAAGAAGTGGTTCTTGATACAGGACAATGATCCCAAGCTGGCGAAGAAGTGGATATCAGACAACATTCCTAATAATGTCTTAGATTGGCCCAGCCAGAGCCCAGACTTAAACCCCATCGAAAACCTATTCGCATGGATAAAAAATCAACTGAAAAGGAATCGTCCAAAGACAATTGGTGACATGAAAACTCGCCTTGAAGAAATTTGGAATTCTATCACCCCGGAGTTTCTAAAGCCCTACTATAAATCAATGAAGCGACGTTGCGAATTGTGTGTCACAAACAATGGTTTTAAAATTAATTATTAGTTACTATGTCTATCATTAACTTTTAGACTCAATAGAATGTTTAATACGATTCATTCTTCTTATATAATCAAATTTATATCAAAAATGTATGTTGCAATAATTATGGGACAAACTGTATATCAGGACTAATAATACCGGCAAAAATCTTTGATTTGGGTATGCTCAATTGGCTCATATTCATAACTCATTTGTAGTATATTCTTATCCAATCCCTTTGAATTAAAGTGAGTGCTGAATCTTTTTGCTTTGGAGTTTTACAAATATACAAGCGCGCTTCGCTTGCTTGCGCTCCGCGGCTTGCAAACACTTCGTATCCACAGAGTCGCCTTGCGGGCGCCTGTAGTTACTCAATCTAACCTATTTGGGGATTTTTTGTATTTTATATAAATATGTAAAAAAGGTTAACGAATAATTTCTCATATGGATCCGAAAATATGATATTCGAAATCTACACCCCTAAACCCCCATGTCAATTGTTGGAAGCAAGTTTCTAGCCCATTTGAGATTTGTTTACTTTATGTATCTAATGTAAACAAATAATTTATCATATAGATCTGAAAATATGATATTCGAATTCTACACCCCTGAAAACCCCATGTCAACCGTTGGAAGTTAGTCTCTAGCATTAATATCAAAATTCATCAATTGGTGTGAAAATATGTATATAAAGGTGTGAAAATATTCACATAATCTTTTTTATTGCCATACATTATAATACATTTAAGATATTAAACTTAAGTTGTGGCTTTGAAGTATTAATGACAATGACGATCTATTGTAGTGTCGTACAATGGTTTCTATTGTGATATTGTAGTCATTTATTTTGTATAGAAAAGGTGTGAACAATTGTTTTCCATTTTTTTTGCAGAGGTGTGAAAATTTCGCTTAGATCTTAGAACTTAATCGTAGTCATATCATTTGACACCTACATGCCAATTCTCACACCTCTATGACTTCGAAATTCTTCAATCAATTCGGACAAACACAAAAAAAAAACTGGTTTATGATCCGAATGATAACTTTCATAGTTTACCGAAGAGAATTTTGAATGAAAATTGGAAAGTACAAAGTCTAATTGAGTGCTATCATAGTATTATCAGTAGACGGTTCCGATATAGATATCACTTGAAGTCCTAGATTACTCATCTCTCTCAACCAAGTTAAAGGTACTCGTTCATTGGTGTCGGATCTGGTGCCAAAATCAATTTGATGTAATGATCAATCACGCCTAGACATACTATTTCTTCCAGTTTCTGCAGCTGGACTTCAGGTTTCAAGGGTTGACAAACTATCTTTACAAATGGCGATGTATTGATAAAGACATTAGCTCTGGAACATTTAGACAATGGTAAACTTAAATGATAGACAACCTCTTGAGCTGACACTTCAGAACAACACTGAAATTTATGAGCAATTCCTCTAAGTTGTTTCTGAATGCTCTTGTTGCCAGACCTTATTTCGTTAAGAGCATCTTTTAATATTCTTGACATGCCTCTTTGTGATTTACCAATATATGATATAACATAGATAACACAAGCATACGAATCTAATATACACTGTAGATCTAGGTTAGCTTTCCAAAGATCCAAGAGGATAGGATTGTAAGCATTTATCCTTATCTCGTCCAAATTTCTTTGTAGAAAAACAGTAGGTCGTTTCAAATAATACCTTAAAGCATTGACATACCTTTCCTCAGATAAATTCAGTTCAACCAGGAATTGTTCAAATGATAAAGGTTTCTCTAAGACAGTTTTTGAATTCTGCTTATCAATATGATCCAACATTTGAAATATTTCGTCGGCACTGCGTTTTAGTTCCAATCGCTGGTTCTTTTCAGCTTCAGTAGCAGTTTCTGTTAAAGGCTGTAGAGGAGTTAGAACGAGTCTTGTTTATTGGAGGGTAAGGAATGTTAAATCTGCATTTTCTCAATTTGTGATTCATCTTATAACATGTTTCCGTATGCTTGTGATATTGAAATTTGACCTAGGAAAATATTATTAAAGTTAAGTTATTAAATAGTTAGTTATAATATCGTAATTATTTTACTTCATCATATAGTAGTTCATTTTTTTCCGGTTTTACACAACTAATACGGTTAGCAATAAACTGCTCTACCTCTAGAGTACTATCTTGTCCAAAGATGGGTGCTCCTTCAATCCACAGAAGGGCATGGATATGTGGTGATCCACGTTGTTGAAATTCTACTCGCATGTAATAGTCGCTCAGAACTCCCAAAGGACTGACCTTACTCCTCAGGATTTTCAATAATTTACGCGATCTATAATCAAAATATCTTGCGCAGGTAACTGGATCCTTTCTAATAAGATCATCTTTTTTATGCTACTCTAACTCTACAATGTGTTTCTCAGTAAGTTCTTTCCCATCAATCAGATTACTAAGTATATTCAAAAGCTCTGGCCATTGTGTCTCTGCAGCTAAAGTGTTCAGAAGAAAGTTGAACAGCCAAATTGTCTTATCATTGCCATCAATTCTTTCTTCTTTTGCTCCCAGAAAGCAGGTGTAGGTAGGGTTGCCAGACGTCCGGTTTTGACCCGGACAGTCCGGGTTTCGAGTCATTTGTCCGGTGTCCGGGAATGGGATTAATTTGTTCGGGTTTGGTGAATTTTGAGCCCTGTCCGACTACTCACTACTCAGGACTGTCAATATATTATATCCGTATCTAAGTTATTTAGTTAGCTATTGCTCTGCTGCAAACGTGTCACTCTCTAATATTTGAAGAAAGAGTGCAAGTTTGTGAAATTTGGATTATTACTGATTTGTAATGCTACCATAGTGTACGTATACTACTGAGTACTGACCCTAACTGCCTAACATGTTTAGTAATGAGTATACAGTACACCCTCGCTAATCCGAACAGCTCTGTTCCAATGTTCGAAAAAATCGTTCGGATTAGTGAAATAACACTAATTCAATAGGGCATTAATTATAATAAATTTGTATTGTTTCGCCATGATTGCTTATTTAACGAGGTTTCTCAATCTTATTGATAGATTTAAGTTTATATACGTTTATTCGAAGCATAGAGGCGAATAATATTATATTTTGGGTGTTCGGATTAGCGGGGTTCGGATTGGCGAGGTTCGGACTATCGAGGGTGTAGTGTACTTGGAATCTTCTTTTTGTATCTGTGTTCAATGGATTCAACGATGAATTATGATATGTAGATAAGTAGTCACGTGGGTCAAGGGTCATTTTATGTCTTTGCAGCTCTGGTTTACAGTGAATGACCTACATTCAAATTGTTATTTCAAATTTTATTCTCTGATATTTTAGTTTACCCGCAATAACTAATAGACGAAATATATTTTATAATTAATAATTAATAAATAATAAATAATAATTAATAATTAATAAATAATAATTAATAATTAATAATTAATAATAGTATTCTTGGTATCCACAGAGCACGACGCTACTGGTTGCCACAATAATATTTTGTATTAATCGAAGACTGAACTGCAGTAACAGGTAGTACATATGGTTAATTTTTTAGAGAATAAATTATGTCCGGGTTTGGCCTTTTGAAAATCTGGCAACCCTAGGTGTAGGCCTATCTTTCTTCATGAACTGAAATCCTTCATTTCTATCAATTATTCCTTGAAGATTATCTTCATTGAGAACATCAGATACAGTAATGCTCTTCCCAATAGCACCCTTAACCTTTCTCAAACACACATTAACAGCATTATTTAGATGGTAACCTTCTAGGCGTTTATATTTGAATAACAAATGAGGGATATTGGAACTGCACGCCTATCCACTCGAAGAATATCAGATTTAGCAAGTTGTCCTATACTGATATCTTTGGGAATATTTCTCTGCACACCTCCATATACACATGGAAATGTTAATCCTTCACATCGTTCATCCATTAATAGGGATAATGGAATTTTTCCCTCTCCAGGAGCAATTTTCATGACAGTGTCATTCCTGCTTAAAAGGAGAGTATCCAATGAAGCAGGATTAATCAGAAGCTCAGTCCTAGTTTCATCTCAATCTTCAATGTATTTTATTAATTTATCCATTTCATCAAAAGAATCTTCAGAAGTGTCTATTTTATTTTTGGATTTCTAGTTTACTTCCTCATTTACAATAAAATTGATTTGTTCGCTTTTAATATTAATATATTCATTAATCCACTCATCGAATAGCATGATTCCTTCATTCTGAAATAGATCCCTTCCTGTTAAATATTTAGCTGCCATCAATACATTATTGGGTCGAATTGTTTCATACGTACATGTAGGGCTTTTTATATGACATTTTTCTATACAACTGCAATTGAATTGTCTGTGACTGTTCAATTGTCCTGGGTAGGTGATTAATTGTAGTATCAACATCAATAGGCACATTCACAACCAAACCATGCAATCCTAATTGTCTACCTTTTCCCAGAGAGCGGATTGCCATGAATACATGTCTTGGAGATACAAGTCGCTGTTCCAATTGTGTCAACTCTGATAATATATCAGGTAATTGAGCAAAACCAAGTCCACGGCAAACTTCCAATTTAGGTACTTTTCCTTGCTTGATAGATACTCACAGTATTACTATTCACAGTATTACTTGTATTACTATTCACAGTATTACTTATATTGACAGTATTACTTTTAAAATGTGAAAATCGGAATCTACCTATTGAACGCAAGTATGGCAAATGTATTGCAATCGATCGTTTTTCTTAGAATTCCATACCTAAGTAGTTAATAAAAAGTTAAAATATACGCGCGATATTTCCAAATACTACGCATTCTTTAAATTATATGTAAAAATATTTTCTCAAAAAAAATACTTAGCGCAAAAAAGTCATTCGAATTTCAGAGAAAATTGGAATATCAATTTAATGGATTCAAAATACGAAAGTGATAGAACGTTGTCTATAATCCTAATCCCGACCTGTTCATAAGTGTAAATAAAAAATTTAAATAAAAAAATAAACTAACTAACCATATCAATAAATTCTTGATTACATCTCTTTAAACTTGTCAATTTATATCTATTCAGCTGGATGACAGAATTCCTGAAAAATAGACAATCACAACTGGAACAGGCAAAGGTTGGTCCAAATTTTATATCTCTGATATTTTTCAATCATCAAATTTAAATCCTGACACTTGGAATCCCGAACTAGCTTGCTCCGCCTTTTGAAGCTTTACATCATCTCTTCCATCTCGATTCTAAAAATATTGATATACAAGGAGCGAACATGCAAAACTTTATAACAAAAGAATCTCTACCTGCAAACGAAGCTTTTCATTTTCAATATAGAGAGGATCAAGACGTTTCCTTTTAATTCACAAGCCCTCCTTTGAATATGTCTTAGAGAAATTCAAATATTTGCGCTTTAATCGCATTTGAGTCAAACGTCTGAGATTATCCTGTTCACGAAATTCCGGGTCGGTACGTCTCAGGCCATGGCTTCTCATGATTGAATAGTTTCTCTTTCACGAAAATTTGGATCTCTGTGTCTTAAATTCTTCAAGTGAGTTCTACTTTTCTTGTTTTCCTCCGCACGATACGAAGGATCTTGCCTTAATTTCCTTATACGATGTAGTGAAGACTTTTTCTTACTACGGTTCGACTTACCCATTGTTATTCTCTAATAATAATAGTAAAATAATAATAAATAATAAGTTTTTGAAGAATGCAGTGAATAATTAATGTAAAATGGAAGATACTTAGCAATGATACGATTGGTGACTAATTAAGATATTAATACTAGTATATGCGTATAGTAAAGTCTTCTACAAAACACAAGGATCTCATTCTAGATTATTCGAGCGCCGGCAACTGTTCGAAGACATACGGTCTATATCAGGGGTCGGCAAACAATCGTAGCACACTATCTAGGTGATTTCCGCTTAACCGTGTGCGCAACTTGCTTTTACGTAATTCATCTTTGAGAAGAGTTGTTCACAAACGTATGTACTCCCAAAAAGAACTGCAACCTCCTTTGCATGTTTCACTATTGAAGGAAATCTTTGAGGAGTTAAATAATGTTGATAGAATTCGAGTAAAGGTACCTCTCGAAATCTTGATTTGAGTTCATTTGAACTTTGGAGCTCAATCAGTTCCATTTGTAAATTTTCTGGGGAGTCACATATTTCAACATCAAATACGGCGGCGAAGTAGCTAAAATACTTACGATGCTCATCCATATCTGCGAATCGAGTGTTAAATTGATCTTTCAGATCAGATATGAATTTGGCGTAATAAGAAACATCACATGGTTGGTGTGAGAGAAGTGTAGGGAAATGAACACAATTACTCTCTTTCAATTGAAGCTCCCATAGTTGTAACTTAACTTCAAATGCATAAATGTGTTCATAGAGGACATTGATGAACTGATTCATTCCTTGCATTTCCGAATTTAGCATATTTAGATGATTAGTGATGTCCACCAGAAAGGCAAAATCTGTCATCCATTTCGCATCACTGAGCTCTGGAACTTCCATCCCTTTTTCCCTCATAGAAATGGTCAATTCAGCTCTCAACTGGTAAACTCTTTGCAACATTGCACCTCTACTTAACCAGCGCACTTCGCAATAATATAACAAATCGCCATATTGGTTATCCATCTCTTCTAACATATGTTGAAATTGACGATGATATAATCCTCTTGCACGCACAAAATTCATAATTTTTATGACTACCCGCATTACTTCCTGCATCTTCAGAGATTTTGCGGACAAGGCCTCGAGATGGATTATACAATGTGTTCTTACCAGTTTTATTTCAATGCCAGCATTTCTCATTTCTTTTTCTATCAAAGAAACCACTCCCTTTACCTTTCCAACCATTGCTGGAGCACCATATGTCGTTACCCCACAAATACTATTACTTAGATTTAAGCCCAGGCTACCCATGACACTCATGATTCCTTGGAATATATTCTCACCAGTAGTGGTATCCTTTAGTGAAACCAAACCTGCCAATTATTCTGTAATGTCAAACGTTGCATTGAATCCTCTCACAAAAATTGAACCTGAGCAATATCAGTCGCATCAGTGCTCTCATCAAGTGCAATTGCATAGAATTCAAATTGTTGAGCACGCTTTTGTAATGTTGTCCTGATATCTGAAGACAAATCTTCAATTCTTCGAGCAACGGTTCTTGCAGAGAGACTAATCTTACCAAAAAGATCTCTTTTATCTGGACATAAAATATCAACCACAGTTAGAAGACACTCCTTCCCAAATTCACCATCAGTAAAGGTTTCATTCGATTCCCAATGAGTTCGCTAACAGCAAAACTAGCACGTGTAGTATTCTTTAACTCAGAAGTATGCTATAAGAATTTACTCTGTTGCTCAATTAAAAACCTTTGCACAGAGATTCGATCTTACTCCTTCGCGCGGCACCAGGAAGAAATCGAAATTTCCCGAATGCTTCGTCTGGTAGTATCGCTTCAAATTGGACTCTCTTATCACAGCAAGAGATACAGCACA
The DNA here is from genome assembly GCA_963281255.1 of Aphrocallistes beatrix. Classification (NCBI taxonomy): domain Eukaryota; kingdom Metazoa; phylum Porifera; class Hexactinellida; order Sceptrulophora; family Aphrocallistidae; genus Aphrocallistes; species Aphrocallistes beatrix. The sequence continues at coordinate 4,300,621 of OY725489.1, forward strand.
TAAAAGGCAGGTGGGCAATTTTCCCTGCATGATAAAAAAATACTGCTCCGTTCAACTTTCCTTGAATACGCGATTTTCAAGATCTACTTTCCGTTTTTTAGATACTGATGCCAAAATTTAATTCACAATGAATGTGAAAATTTGATCTAAGTATTGAAACTTCTATTGATATATTTATCTAAACTTATGCACATACTAGTATAGTATATTATGCTGAGATCAAACCCAAATAGTGTCAGAATACATTTGTGTGACATCACTAACACACTCATTCATCTTTCCATTCATTCATTCTTTCAAATATGGCCTCCAAATTGCCGTAGAGGCCATAATTAGTGTTTACAAAACAATTGTCGTAGAGGCCATTATAAGTGTTTTTGGAACAATTTTGGATTATATTTGAAAAAGCCTGAAAAGTAGAATAATTTCTGAAAGAGTCGAGGGCCGGATAAAATCACCTCGCGGGCCACATCTGGCCCGCGGGCCGGAGTTTGCAGACCCCTGGTCTATATAGATATGATAGAAACTCATTAAACACTTAGATTATCACTTTCAAAGTGTGAAAATCGGATTATACATATTAGAATATCCTAGATAAGCAGTTGACAGCTCGCATTTACCTTAAAATAAAATTCTTTCAATAAGTGTGAAAATATATGCATACAATTTTACATATATGCTAATAACTCGTAGAATATTAACAGTATTACTTTTAAAATGTGAAAATCAGAATCTACCTATTAAAAATTCCTATATCAGCCGTTGAGAACTCGCTTTTAGCTCAAAATAATATTTTTTTCTAAAGGTCTGAAAATATGTAAGGTTCAATATATTAATAACTCATAAAATATTCATGTCATTACTTTCAAAGCGCGAAAATCATATCCTACGTGGTGAAATACCCTACATTAGTCGTTGAGATCTTGCTTATATGTTCAAACAAAGTTTACAGTGGATGTGTTAAAATATGATCAATACTTATAAAAGCACCCAGAAAAATCACAAAATAAATCAATTTTTAAAATTTTTGATGAGTAATGATGACGTCATAACAAAGTGATGAGTCGTTATTTTTTAATGATAGTTACATCATATGTGAGATATATTAATATACACATCTATTAAAATTTCAGCCTTCACGAATAACTGTATAGCTAAACTTTTTAAAAATGGGACGATGACGTTATAATTCCATGATGATATATATATATATATATATCAGGGGAGTATCTAGGAGCGCGAGACGCTACTTTAGGCGTATGGTTTTAAGCCGCAATGTGTTTAGGAGCGTAAAAATTCAGAAAAATACCCAAGTTAGCCAATATTATAATGTTATTTAGCGATTTAGGCGTATGAAAATTTAGAAATTGTAGATTAGGAGCGTTTCTCTGGAAGGCTGTAAAATATGCTGATATATATATATCCATACTATTAAAACTCGATTATTGTTTGTGTATATATATATATCTGTAACGAATTGATTGAAGAAACTGCCGGGCGCAGAAAGCTGATTTTTGGCATGTGGGAGTCTTTTGGCTATGGCTCCAGGAAGTTCAAAACAAAATGTCGACTCATCATGGAATTATGACGTCATTGTCACATTTTTAAAAGTTAAGCAACACAGTTATTCGGGCATAACTCAGCCATTATAGGAGATAGAAGGGTGAAATTTTAATAGAATCTGTGTACTAACATATCTCACATATGATGCAACTATCATCAAAAAATGATGACACATCACTTTTTTATGACGTCATCATTACTCATCAAAATTTTAAAAATTGACAAATTTGGTGATTTTTCGTGCGATGTCGAATATAACAGTAGGACAGACATATTTAGGGATGTTATCTCCCATATCATTAATCAATGCGACCACAGGCGTCCGAAGGGCCCCTCAGGCGGACACAAAGTGTCCGCCAGCCGCGTAGCACACGCAAGCGAAGCGCGCTTGTATATATATACATATATATATATACGTAGGTCATGCTAAAAGTTTCTGGATTAGGTACTTTATTGTACTCTCATAATGTTGATGTTAATAGATAATACTTTATAGTTAAAATATTAGCTTAAATTTCAAATTTCATTAGAATCGCTCTATTTGATCACATTTTATAAGCATTTTTATAACTCGCACTTTCAATTTTGAGATTTTCTTATCAATTTATTAATGGAACTAACTCGCGAACATTTCAGAGCAATAATATATTTAGATTGATATATTATGATATTATGAAGATGGTTTAAGCCCAAAACTGCTTCGAAAGGCTCAAAAAATGTTTCGATGATCATGCACCTTCAAGACAACTCTTTATGAATGGTAATCTAACTTCAAACGTGGTAGGGCTTCACTTGAAGATGATGCTCGGAGCGGGAGGCCTTTAACGGCGACTTTGCCTGAAAAAGTTGATAAAGTACGTCTGATGGTTGAGGAATATCCAAGGGTTACAATTGAGGACATAGAAGGGTATATCGGCATTGGATCGGCAGCCTGACAATCAATTATTCACGAACATTTGGGTCTAAGAAAATTAACTGCGCGTTGGGTCCCACATTTTCTAACAGATATTGAAAAAAAAGTTCGGGTGGATTGGTGCAACTTCATTCTCATGAAATTCAACGGAGGTGGTTCAAAGCGAGTTTGGTATATAATAACTGGTGATGAAAGCTGCATATACCATTACGATGCCGAATCTAAGAGGCAATCGATGGCATGGTGTGCACAAGATGACGCACCCCCCACCAAGATTCGGCGGTCTAGGAGTGCTGGTAAGAAGATGGTTGCATAATTTTTCAACAAAAGTGGTCATATAAAGACTGTTCCACTTGATGATCGCAAGACTGTAAACGCGCAATGGTACTCCGAGGTTTGTATTCCTGGCGTGCTCCAAGCATTGCGTGAACGACGCCCAAAGTGTGGAACTCGGAGACTACTCTGGCATCATGATAATGCGCCAGCCCACACAGCCGTCCGAACTTGGGACTTTCTGGAGGCGGAAAGGGTTCAAATTACTGCCTCACCCTCCATATTCCCCTGATTTGGCCCCTTGTGACTTTTTTTTTTTGTTTCCAAAAGCCAAGACTATGTTAAAAGGAAGACAATTTTCTTGCGAAGAAGAGGCCGTCGACGCCTATTTTGAAGCGGTCTCGACCATCGACAAGGAAGAGAAGTTTTCAAAAAATGGTTTGAGAGAATGCAAAAGTGTATTGATTGCGATGGAATATACTTTGAAAAAATTTAATAACTTAATTAGATATACAGGGTGTCCCAAATTATTGTCGTATTGCATATTTGTCTATATTAACTTATTGTATTCCGAGTTTACATTCAGTTCACTTACTTTTCCTCGGATACGTACTTGTATTAATTAACGATTGATTTTATATTGAACTTTGTAATATGGTAGAGTGAATTTATCCATATTGAAGATTTTATCATCGAATTTGATTAATTCACTATGGATGTCAAAATTCACCAGAATCAGTTCGTAACAGAGCCATCGGCATGATAATCGGTGGGATGGTGCAGAAAGATGTTGCCAAGAGTTGTGAGAAACCTCTCAGAACGATTCAGCGTTGGTGGGTACGATTCCGACAGGGAGAAGATCTCAGACATAAGCCTGGGGCCGGGTGTCCAACAACTGTAACAAGGGTAGCAAAAATTGTAATCTCCAAATCTCTTGGGAAAATTCGTCAATCAACTAGAAAGTATTTACTTAGTTTTATTTGGTATACTTAGTATTTACTTAGTTTTTTGTTTAAAACTAAGTAAAAACTAAGTAAAAACTAAGTTGGTATTCACAGAACAAAACTAAGTAAATACTTAGTTTTTACTTAGTTTTTACTTAGTTTTTACTTAGTTTTTACTTAGTTTTGATGAATACTTAGTTTTTACTTAGTATTTACTTAGTTTATTACTTAGTTTTTAACTTAAATGAATATATTTTTAAGTCGACATCGAAGGTGACTTAACTCACAATTTTGTTAAGAAAACATTATTTTACATCCTTGCAAAGAGAAAGATGTGAAAATAAATGTAATATTATTATTGAGAAGAACAATACGATCCAATTTTATCGCAATTAGAACTCTATTTATTTGTTGTAGTCACCATTAGCTGTAGTATGCTTTTACGACATTGATTTGATTTACAGTAATTACCACAAAAATGTCTTCATCACTCAATATCTTACGTAAACGTGAAGCTGCTGAATAATCATTGCATGGTACGAGTAATATTATGATAATTATTATGAATTCAATATCGTTGAATGAGTCGATGGGATATGAATCATTTGACCTATCTCTAGATACCCTTTGATTGGCAAAACTATTAAATACAGTGTACTTAGTTTCTATGTCAAAATGAAACACAAACTTAGTATGGGATTATTAAACTAAGTAAAGGAATAAGTAATAAATTAAGTTAAAATTAAATACTTATCCAAACTAAGTAAAAACTAAGTAGTTCTTAAGTTCGACGCATAAACTAAGTATTTACTTAGTAATTACTTAGTTTCGAGCAAAAAACTAAGTATGGATTTAAGTATAAGTATAGCTAAGAAAACTTAATGAAAACTAAGTAATTACTTAGTTTAAGTTAAGTTTAAGTTAAGTTTAAGTTAAGTTTAAGTTAAGTTTAAGTTAAGTCAATCTGAGAATAGGGCCCCTGGACTGTAGGGTGGATGCTCAAACTCAACCATCCCCATGCATGCAATTTTGGCTTTGACCTGCTTGGTTTGGTGAGGGCGGGCATTATCGTGCAATAATTTTAACCCCTTCGCTCCAGTACTAGGTCTTCGTTTAAAAAGTATTTGTTCAACTTCACTAAGACACTGGTTAGTATAGAAATTCCCTGTAATGGTTTGTCCTTTTGGAACTATTATCTACGCAACTGGGCCATATCCCTCAAAAAATATACAGTACATCACCTTGGATGACCTGAAATCGGGCCTAGGAATCATTGGTGGATCTGAGTGACTCTCCTTCCACACCTTGTTCGCTTCTTTAGATAGAGGTGTGCTATACTGTACCCACGTTTCATCTCAAGTCACTACTTCAAATAAACGGCGAGGGTCAGCTCCTTTATACAATTTTAAGAGGTTTCGGCAACTTTGACCCTGGTTACCATTTGGGCCTTTGTTAAGCAATGATGGGCCCATCGGGCACAAACCTTTGATAGATTGACATGCACGCTTTCTGGGTCAAAGGGGAATGGCCTGGCAACTCACCGGAGTATTTTGCAGGAGAAGCTGAATGAGATGTCGCCCTCAACTAATCTCGAGCAGTTGTCAGAAAATCTTAAAATTGCCTGGAGAGATATTGATCCCTCAATCCTGGAAAATTTAATTGCTGGGATGCCAGGTCGTAATGCTAACAGGCTTTCATCCAGGCGTACTGGGCGCGCCTAGAGGCTCGTATTTGGTCCCATGGATCAGAATTAGGCCATGATTTAGGCGCGCGGCATACGCCTACTTAGGCGCGTGGCATAACACAGATAAAAATGCAGTCTTAGGCGCGTAGAAAAATGGTGGCGCCCATTTAGGCGTATGACTTTGGAAAGCTGGATGAAACCCTGATTGCTAAGTGTCTCCAATTGAATGGATATTGGCAAATAATGAGTTACATCTGACACTTTTTACCTATTTTAAAATAATCCTAACGAATACGACAATATTTTGGGACCCTGTATAGCTATCTTATCTTTCATAAATCCGGAAACCTTTGGCATGGCCCTTGTATGCACACATTACTAAGCGAGTTTTAACCTTTCATTCAAATACCTAAAGGCCTTATTGTATGGTAAAAGATAATAATTGATTAGGAATAAAATTCAAAAGGAATTGTACATGTGCCTAATTAGGTGAATAATAACAATTATCCTATATAGCAATCATTTCCCTTTGCTGGGCAATGCAATCATTCCCTATTATTATGTGCATATCAGGTTTCACACATTGAATAGAAACTATACTAAAATCATATTCAATAACAAATGATTAAAACGGCCATAATTATATGATTTCTCCGTCATATGTATATTATGTAACCTATTTGGCTGCCCTGTTGGGGGCCGGGCAGGAGACGGAGCCATAGCAGCAGAGACGGTCCAGTACACCAGGCGCAGCACACCCAGGCCCTCCAGTGCCTCCAATATTTTAATTGTGAGTTGTTTACTCTTCTAAATTTACAAATGCAAGATATCCTAGTTTTCATCTACCTTTCAAATGCAGTAATCACCCCCTGGATATTCATAAATAACTCGCAATTCTCGAATGTCTAACAAAGTTGAATTTATTTTAACTCAGGTGCGCTTTGCAATTTTACGTTCCGCGGCTATCGAACGCCTTGGTGTCCACAGAATCGCTATGCTGGCGCCTGGTAATTTTATATCAACATAATCAAAATTTTCTACGGGTGCTAAATATTGATAACTTTCACTGATCAATTTCAATTTTATTTATTTCATGAAATTGCGTATTGTGAACAGCAAAGAATATCGTTATAAAATCGAAAGTACGATATTGAGAAGATACAGCCCTATTACTCCAGGCCAACATTTGAGAACTAGACCATTCCTATTTTTGGCATTAGTTTACTTTATGTACCAACATCTATTGTGGACATAAGCAACCCAAATATTTGGCATTTTATTATTCGAAAGTGTAGTATATCATCTATAATTTTTGTAATGTACAGTATCTGGACAAAAGTATTTGCACACTTCATTATCTTACGTGCATTTAATACTAAAATGGGTATATTCATGACGATTAAAACTCCGAAACGGTAAGTGATACAACTGATCGGGTATCAAATTCGAAATCTTTGCATTTAAATTAGTTATTGTAGGATATTTCTAATTAATTATTAATTCCCAATGTTTTCAAATTATCAATCACTGCCACTTTGTGCCACATATGTCCATTTTTATCACTATACATGATGGCAATGTACTACCTCTTGTGGCGCAGGTTGATAATCTTTATTCATTGAGTTGAGAAATCTTCAACTATTACTAATTCGAATGTGAAGATTTCCAAACTTAAATCAGACTATTAATAGCTCTTAGAGTTTGAATACTTTTTCCTTCATGAAAAGATCCAATTTAGTACTATTTGTATGGGGAATAATATAGTGTACAAATCCTTTTGTCCGGGTACTGTATATGCAGTATGTATTGAACCTTTCTTATTTCAATACGCGTACTTTTCACACTTGATCAGTAATACGGAAAAAGGAGTTAGCCATAGTTTATGTATGTTATTTCCTTTTAGACATATTATTGACTGACTGCCCCCCTCATGACCACATAGGGTCAGAGAGGGGGGAATGATAATTCAAATATTTTGATCTAAATCATACATATCCGGAGAGAGATGAACATTGGAATAGGCTGTGATGAGAGACAAATTATGTATTGATTTATTTACTATACGTACAGGCGTAGAGTTATCCAACCTGGGAATATAGTTATTTTTTTATGAATTAGTACGTATTGAGTAATAAGACAATACAAGGAATATCAATTAAATTATGTTGCTTTTAGATTTATCGCGGGACTGATGGTGAGGCAGTGGATCATTGGATCCCCTACTTTTTTGGAAAAATATGGAAACCCTACCCCTATGGCTAATTATACGTTGTCAGTCTTATTGTACATGCCTGAGTCCTGGGAGCTAGCCAGATATCTTTTAAAACACAAGGGATTAAAAAGTATATATTCTTTAGGTATTTAAGAATGCCACATAAAAAAGATGATGAGCTGAAAAAGGACCACCGCTTACTATCGTCAGACTGGATCGGTCGAGGCGTTCAGATCCAAGTAAATGTGATACTACCTCGGATCCAGGATCTCCTCAGCTTGGTCTTGTATCAATGGCCCTTGATGAAACAGATCCGTATGAACGGAAAAAGGGAAAGAGCCGAAAATCCATGAAAAGGTACAGTTTAATTCATATTTCGTCTTGAGCCAACCGTCTTGTTTTCACTATATATTTAACTTTAGATATGAATTTGAGAAATACTGAGCAATATCAAAAAAATCCAAGCATTTACCTGGAACTAAATGTATAACGGAATACCTCGGTCTATTTTCAATCGATACAACCTTCTAATTGCACGCACACAATCTAACATTAAAGAACAGCCGAGACTGCAATTGACCTTACTAAGATTTATCAAAATCACAATATTGCTACAGTAAGGCCAGCAAATCACAATTGAATGCAGACTGCCGCGTCGTAGACCCATTTCGCGTGGTGAGGAACATCAGGATGGCTATTAGGGGAGGATGAGGTCATCATCTAGCAACAAGTTATATACTATCTCATTGTAGATCCTCTTCACATGGAGAATGAGATGACTAGAAGAGATATTGAATCGAGACAGTATCTGTGATTATCTCCTAGTTTATTCAATCTAGGATTATACTAGGATTACTAGGATTAGGATTATCTAGGATTATACGGTTATTCATTGTCAATATAAACTAACACTGGAATAATTTATGTTTTTGGTACCCATGGCAACATATTAGAGCAACTTGAGTCCAGCTTTGATAACTATTATAATCCAGAAAAGTTACTTCAATGTGCCTGAACCAGACTAGAAACTATAACTAATCATCCGCCTGAAGGTCCTAAAAAACAATAACCGTCCTGGCTACAAATCGATTTTATTATTTGCATTATTTTCGAAACAATATGACATCGTTAACAAATTTGATTGGGAACCCAAAATTTCCCAATTCAAACACATTTGTTGCTAAAGATAGCAGCAATACAATATTGTAAACATCGCTACCGTATTATTTGTTATACTCAATATATAACTCTTACTGTCACACCGATCGGTCGGTCTCACTAACCTCAAACTTTATTAAAGTCATGTACTAATAGATTAATACTTATAGTAACAATAGTACTTAGGTCATTTCAAAAGTACTGATCACCCCCCACCTATTTGATATTAAGCAACGACTGATGTGTTATTTAATCACATATTCTCGAAATATTCTCCATTGACGCGAATACACTCCTTTAGATGATCTACCCAGCAGCGAAATGTCTTTTTATACTCCGCCGGTGGGATCGATTTCAGGTACTTATGAACGGCGATTCCGATCTCAATTCGACTAGTGAACTCCTTATCAGAGAGATGATTTTTCAGATTTGAAAACAACCAGAAGTCACAAGGACTTAGGTCAGGGGAATAGAGAGGGTGATTCTGTGTTTTCATCCCTATATCCTTGATGTATGTGGTGACTTGTTTAGTTTTATGGCTACTGGCATTATCATGTTGAAGTTTTATTCCACGAAGACCAGTTCTTGGCCGACGCTCTGTGTAGTGTTTACTGACTTCTGCGAGCACATGAGTGCAATAAAAGTCTCCAGTAACATTCTGGCCCTTTGGAACGCAAACTTGAGTAACTGAGCCGTAGGCGTCAAATGCAATTGCGTACATTACCTTCTTGGCACGGAAATATGGACGCGGTCTTTTAGGTCGGGGTTCGCCCTGATGCAGCCAACACTTAGATTATCCTTGGATTTAGGTTATGAATAGTAAATCCAAGTTTAATCTATGGTTACTATCTCATAGAGTCGCCTTGCATCAAATTTTTTGTAATGTAGAAGATTTTCACAACATTCTACCCTCTGTTTCATCCGGCACTCTGACAGCAAATACGGCACCCGCCGAGCGCAAACCTTCCTTACTCCGAGATCTTCCTTCAGAATGCGTTAAATACGTTGCAGATTTAGGCCCACCAGTCCGAGGCTCATCTTCAGTGCTGTCTCTTGACTCTCTAAATAGTCGAGCCCATCTTCTAACCGTAGAATAAGCAAGTGCTTGATCTCCACAAACTCCACGAGATCTTTGTGGATGTTTCTGTTCGAATCTTTTAGCAGTGAACGAAACTTGAAATACACCCTTTGCTCTTGCTCAATAATTGACGATTTTGAAGCCATAAATGTATAAGTAGCCAAAACTGACAAGATTGAAATGATGATTATAAGAAAAATACTTATGCTATCTTTAAAATCTTTTAGATATTAGGAGAGAATGGGTAATGCTATCTGGAATATATTAATTTGTACATTCGATATACACTAGCTGTCAAAAATTAATAGTGATCAGTACTTTTGAAATGACCTAAGTATAGAGCTATACGTATACTGTTAGACAAATGAAGGACATTACCCTCTCTGATACTCTCTCATTTGATTCTGCACGAAGACGTAATCGTTAAAACGCAGGGCTTCGGACCACGTTGGTGACGATGGAACGCATACCTTCTCTCCAAAGAACCAATCAACCGATAAGGATGAACTGGGTAGGATCACATAAGCTGAGGGCTGGACGTTAGTGTGTCGCGTTAAATGATTATTTCTCAGTCCCTCTTTCAGACAAAAGATATTTTCAATTATAGGTATGTTTGGTTTACTTATTTGTTATGTAATTTATGTTCTAATATACTTATTTAGTACAAGCGCACTTGCATACCTCAGCTCTCGAACACTTAGTGTCCGCAGAGTCAGCCAGCGGACTCCTGAAAATATAAACAAATTCAGAAGCACCCGGGTGATAAATATTCATACTTTACTGATCCATTTTAAATTTGTTTAATTTATGAATGCATTAAAAAACAGCAAAATCAATATAAGATATAAATACCGTTTTTGCATACCGTAGGGATATACTATATTGTATTATTGTATCAAACAGATTCAAGATGTAAGCAAATGTGAAATGGATTTGTGAAAGTGACCAATATTTGGCACCTGAGGGATTCTTCTGAAAGTGTTTATTTTTTTGGGCGACGAAGTGTTCATTAGCCGCGCTGCAAATTAAACATTAAAGTTTGTACTTTCATCATTGTGTAAGGTATTGATAATCGACTCTAGGCGTCGTCGTGTTTCACACTGAAATAATTTACCTGTGCCCTAGCAAGCTTCAATCCCTAGCTACACCACTGCCCACCCCTATACAGTACTTGTACGTGGACTCCTGAGGTAATTCTCCACATATACTACAATATTTTGCAGTCAAAATTTAGTCACGATTTACCCGAATTGACATAGTTCACTATAATTTCTCCTGATATAATAGGAATTGTATCTTGATTGTGATAATTTTGATTTGCTCAGTTTGTTCCGATAAGAGGAGTACTTCCAAGCAATTGTATCTTAAATACGTAGATATTTTAATTTTATCATAAAGTACTATATACGTAGTAATAAAAAGGATTATGTGTATATTTTAAAACCCCCCCCAATAATTTGATGAATTGTTTTCCGCATTACCTGTATATATTAGCGATTTTATTAAAGAACAAAGGGATATGTTTATTTTAATGATGGCATGATACTACAGAAATTATTGATGTAGATTACACTTTATTCCACTCTTGCTCGCATTTCCAGATATATGGGTCATCACCTATATCCTCTAGCCATACATCTTCATAGCCAGTGTGATACCAACTTTCACAGAAATCACAACATCCCACCCAGTCATCATTCTTCTGGTCTCTCAGAACTGGACAATCATGCATTCCGCATTTCTCGCAGATTTCAGTATCATCCTTGTTAACGACAAGAAGGATGGAAGAAGTGACTTCTTTACTGTCAGAAGAGGATAACTCACTACCAAAGCATCCATATTTATACGTAGTCGCGTCTTTTTCGCGTTTACGCTTTGAAGATTCGGCAGTCAGGGAGCATTGTGCCACATAACTGAATGTAGGGATTCATTGGCATTTTGTGTTAAACCAAGCGTCAATGCGGAACACATATATATCTAGGCTTGTAAACTTCAAAAAAACATCTTGCAGGCGTGATAACTCATCTCCATTCAGATAGGGTCGTCGCAAGTTGGGAGGTGAAATAGAGCTATCTTCGACTGAAAGTGCAAGGGTCTTTTGAAAGTAGCACCAAGAGCTCTTTGAAAACGGACAACTTTCATGCTTCTCAACTAAATGATCGAGTAGTGTATTGAGAGCCTTTTGAATGTCTATCGCTGTTTTCCTTTTAATCTGAACGATGACAAGCGCGTAAAGATGGCTAATCCTCTGAACCTTTGAAGCGGGTGTTGGTTTTGATGTTTAAGTTTTCGTGGTTTTCTTCCTCAATGCCTTTTTTAATCTCCCTTGCGCATGCCCAATGCACTCCTCCTTTCGTAGATTTTCCAATCCTTTGTACGGATTGCTTTCTCGTACCCGCTTAAAAGAGCTTGAGTCTCCATCGCCTACATATGTAGTATAAGCAAGATAATGTTTGGTGACAGATCTAGACAAATTTCAAGTGCTGCTGAAGATTCCATTCCTTGGCTAGTCCTGGAATAATTTTCCGGACACTCGCCGGAATGTTTCTTCCAGTATTCACAATAATCATCTGGATTGTCTTTCTTCCTCTCTTCAGTCCATTTGAGACATTTGCTGCACACGCGTTCATAGAGGACGTAATCTAATACCTTACCACTATATACCTCAATTGCAGCCGCGAATCCTTGATTCGAATAGTGGCCTCTCTGATGCCATGAACAGTCGTACCTTACAGTACAGTTCTTACAGTCTGGGATATTTGACGTGTCGGCTGTGTCGCGTACAAGTTTAGCTGACATGGACATGGATTGATGACAGATTTTATTTGCTGATTCGATCAATTTCAAGAGGGAAACTTCGTTAATGCGCTTCCAGGTATTCTGTATTCCAAGGAGATTGCACGAGAGTAAGAAATCATTCCAACTGAGAGAGGTGCAGTGCACTCCTAATAAAGCCCTCTCGCTCACTTCAGACCTTTTCCGGGATAGCATTTGAGGGTCATTCACGGCTTCCGTGGGTTATATGCCAATAGGCAGAGAAGTTGGGAATTCGGTAATCACAAGATGGCGATAGCTACACTTTAATAATAAATATGACTGTAAGCCATCTCGAAAGGCGTATTGGTATAGTTTGAGTGATCCTGTGCATTTTGGTTCAGTGTATCTTAAAAGGGAAAATACCATGCTAAGTAAGTCCATGTCTATAATTTGTGACCCATGGAGAATTAATAGATCACAGAATGAGTGAGTTTCGTCTTTACGCAATTTGATGCTTATGAATTTAGTTGGATGAGGGAACTTTACTTGTTTGAATAGTTCGGATGTCGGTTTCGATGGTAGTCTCTTTGCAGGTAGTGGTGTGAAAGATGATTTTCTTTTCAGTCCTTCCCCTTTACGAAACCTCCCAACGTTGTGTTTTTTACTCTTCTTTTGCCAGTTTGTTGTTTGTTGTAGTGCTTGCCAGTTTGTTGTTTGTTGTAGTAGTTTGTTGCGAAACAAAGGAATAGTTGTAGTCAAGTGACGCCATATGTATGAAATCCTAGTATATGGATAGGTAGCCATAGAACATCACAGGATTGAATGAATTGATCGAATTTTTTACAACATCAACTGTAAGTTATTATATTTTTTCTCTGTAGTGTTTCTGATATTCCTAACGGCAATAAATAAATTGTCCTGTATTCGCCGCAGAAATAGGGAATTGCTCCGCCTGCGGAATGATGTAAACGAAATGAGAACCATGATAATACTTTTTACCAAATTAAATTGCTATTACACGTTTTAAATGATAGCAAATCAAAATTAGGTCACTACTTATGGACCACCCTGTATATATGTTACAGTAATTTTGTGAATTCAGGAAATTCCTGAATTTTCAGTAAATTCAGGAATTTCCTGAATTACCCGGAAAATTCAGGAATTTCCCGAAATTCCAGGAAATTCAGGAATTTTCTGGAATTTTGTCCTCTTCACTACACATACAGTGTGTTCGGAAATTATTTGGACTAGACTTTAACTTAATGAAGTATCAAACCTGTACTTGGAAAGATTTCAGTATAACTTCATGTATGTATTTTCTTACTATATTTACATTGTTTTGAGTTACACTATCATACCATGTGATTACCCAGCATCTTTTCTAGAATGCAAATTCATTCTTTGTCTCAGTTTTCGTCAAAATTCCAACCACAGTTTTCTATGGTATAGCAATGTTTTCTTCTATACCGCTTAATTTAGTTATAGAAATATCTAAGCATGTATATATCTTGTAGTTGTGCAATTCTTGAGGATTTGTTTAAAGTATTCAGCAAGATATAGGTTGTGAAAGTCAGAATTAGGGGTGTGATTGAGGCCCGCAGAGAATAACAATGTAAAAAGTGGAATTTAGCCCATTAAATTCACAATTTTGAACTTAACTTGTTTAAAGTAATGGAATAACTAATAATTAGTGCTATTTGTGGGGATTGACTACAAATACAATTATATTTTCTCAAATTCAAATTTTTTTTCTCGAGAAATTTGATTATTGTAGGGTAATCACTGGCACACCCCTAATTCTGACTTTCAGAGCCTATATCTTTCCGAATCCCTTGAACAAATCCGCAAGAATTGCACAACTACAAGATATATACATGCTTAGATATTTCTATAACTAAATTAAGCGGTATAGAAGAAAACATTGCTATACCATAGCAAACTGTGGTTGGAATTTTTACGAAAACTGCGGCAAAGAATGAGTTTGCATTCTAGAAAAGATGCTGGGTAATCACATGGTATGATAGTGTAACTCAAAACAATGTAAATATAGTAAGAAAATACATACATGAAGTTATACTGAAATTATAATACTCTTACCAAGTACAGGTTTGATACTTCATTAAGTTAAAGCCTAGTCCCAATAATTTCCGAACACACTGTATTTGCTGATGTTAAGTAGTGCTATAAGTTGTCGAATAAGGATATTTGCATGTTATTTAATATTCCAAAACAGTTAAAATTAATGGAAATTGAGGGACATAAATAAATATTTTCTAAATCCTATTTTCTGAGACTTTTTTTTCAGCAATTATAAAGGTGATAACTTTTTGTAAATTCAACATATGGACGAAAACTTAACTGTTTCTGATAGATCTCGAAGAGTAGAACATAATGAATAGACATAATTTTGATAATACAAATAAAAAGAGAATTAAGAAAAAAATACTGTCAAAATTACTAAAAATAAAATTCCTCGTGTGTTTTGGTGTGAATTTTTAACAATTTTCAAAATTTCAAAATATGTCTGTTCATTAGTTAGATCAACGATTTATGAATGAATTTGAAAAGTTTCTAATGGATTGTAAGCATATTGTTTCCGATTTCTTACTTGTAAAATGACCAATTTTTTTCAAAAATTTTTTTATCTCTTTAATTATTTCAATTATTAAGTTTTGCAGATAACTCTGCGATTCAAATCTGCACTGAAAAAATTAAAAGAATCGGTTGAAAAAGTCAAAAGTTAGCTATTATAGGAAAGGCCAACCTTAAAATACACAATTATTTATAACAACTACAAGTTTAAAATTAACCTTTGATCTATTTGAAACCATGTATTACCAAGGATTTGCGTTTATCTTCCAATAATATGGTAACTAATCATATTATTGTAGTTGTTTCTTAGGCAAAGTACGTACATTTATATCAGAATCTAACGTCACCTTGTATTAAAGAGTTTTTACGCGAAAATTTGGAAAGAAATTTTGTGTCTAAGAAGATTTATGTTTTGTAATTAATACTGGCTTTAGAGTTCCATAGTAAATGCATTAAATTATTTTTGTTTTTATACGGAGTCTCATCTAATTATACTAGAGATCAAATTCCTACAGTGAAGATTCTAGTCGACTTTTAATTGGTTTAATAACTGGTTTTAAAGTTTGTTTTCAAATTATTTATTGATTCTAGGATATCAAAAACTTTCACTAACAAATGAAAGTCGATAATCGAAAGATAACCGCTTATTATCCACAATCTAATGGATAGTTGAATCTCACAACAAAATCCTCAAACCGTAAGTAGCTATGAATCATCATCATTATTATTATTATGTTATAGATAAATATAATGAATGTTGACTTATTCTAAATTGGCCAGACAAACTTCGACCAGCCGTTTTTGAAGCCAAAACGCAATACAAAATATCTACAGGTTATACCACATTCAAACTCATGTTTGGCAGAAGTACTGATCATTTCAACCTACTGGAATTCATAACGTGCCACTGAAGTTTCTCCAAGTAACGAATATCACCTATCTGATGATGAACAAATGGTAATACAAATCTAGGATAGGATGTTTCCATATATAAATATAATTATAAGAATTCATTTTAAGGATACCACCCGTGAAAAATCCATAGGTTTGGCTTACAGCATATATCAAGAATAGAGATATATAAGATGTTAAGCGTGGGCAGGTAGTGCAATTAAAAAATATTGAGATATGCCAAACAGATTTTAGTTCGCATTTCTAGTTTTTGAGTTACAGCGTCTCAAAGTCGGTTTTTTTCAATTTTCCCTAGCACATCTTAATGGTAAGCCCTCCTCCACTCTGTGATTTTTTAAAGCACATGTTTGGATCAAATGCTTCGAAAATTTATTCATAGATAGTCTATCATATTTGCCACTTCATAGGACCAGAAGAAAGTTAAAATTAGAAAAATTGTAAATTTTATCGGTGAACTAATAAAAAGGGCCCAAAAACGGCGAAAAAAGCCCGATTTTCTTTAGAAATCAGCAATAAAATCAAAAATTTATAAGATATCGAAAATCGAGTGGTTCTACGCTCATCGCCTAATGATATGGAACAAATCCTGAAGAACGATGTATAATGAGCTATTAACGATATATAAAAGCATCCATGGGCATTTAATCGCATGTATACTAATAAATTAGATGTATTCCAACAGATTTTGGTGAAAATAGCAAAATTATACTGAAAATTCACAAATTACCTTGAGGCCTCTAACCCCGAATATTTTGAACCAATTAGGGAATATAATTCATATTCCTAGCACTACAAAGTATAATTCATCGGTTTAGAATGAATAAAGAGCTTCTAAAAAGTATATTAGGAAGTTAGAGAGTCTACGACTTTTAGTTTTCAAGTTAGGATTTTCGAAAAATGCTACGTCATCACGTGATAAAAATTTGAAACTTAGCATTCCATTCCATGTAGTACACTTATTATTTAAGAATCAGATAGATACCGTCTTGAAAAGTATATTAGGAATTGAGAGCTAAGAATTTGGGTGTATATTTCCCGAGATATGGAGGAATCTGTTTTTGGACCATAAATGGGGGGCTTTGACCGAATTTTGGAGATAAATGCTTTGAATTTCCAAAATAATCATATTGAGTCCTTCAAAATTTATGTATGCATTGCTAGTGATTATTGCATTGTTTTTTGAGTATAATAGCTACTTTTGGGAACTTATTTCATGACAAGATTCGCCATTTTCTAATATATTCAAAGTTCTCCATAGAATTTGTATTACAATAAAATCGATGA
Source organism: Aphrocallistes beatrix (assembly GCA_963281255.1). Classification (NCBI taxonomy): domain Eukaryota; kingdom Metazoa; phylum Porifera; class Hexactinellida; order Sceptrulophora; family Aphrocallistidae; genus Aphrocallistes; species Aphrocallistes beatrix. The sequence goes on from OY725489.1 coordinate 4,317,991, forward strand.
TAAGTCCATGAATATTTACTTTTTGACAAAGAGATGTTTGAGGAACCTATATATTATCATATATATCCTTTCATTTAAGATTATAATAGATTATATATCATCAATAGTTTTTAAGCATTGACATCGAGCACTTTCGGGGCCATAGAGAGTTTTGATGTCCGAACTTTACTTACAATATACTATAACTTACGAACTAATGGTCGGATCTGAGCAAATTTTTAAAAAAATGTTCAGAATTCTTTTCTATACACAATAGCTAATATCACAACGGCCATTTCCCGAGCATTTTAGAAATGAAGTCCCTCATAAAGATATTTTTGATTGGATTTTAAGTGCCTCTTTTTCTAAATTCTTCTGTTTTATAATTTTTAAAGGGGCCAAAACCATTTTGAGGTTCATATAATTCAAAAAATATCAGATAAACTGGCCGCCGAAAAACCACGAATAACTATCCGATTTTTAGTACTACTGAGCTTTAGGTGCTCATTTCTAGAATATCAAAATAAATACCGTCCAACAACTACGATTAGATGGTAGACTACTCAATAATCCGATGGAATTAACAATAAAAAATTCCACAATTTTTTTATGTCAGGCGATGTTTTTCGAGGGCGGTATCCTTAAGAACCAATTTTCTGAATGTTTTTTACGCTCCACATTTTAACATTTTAGACCACCAACCAAACACCAATGGAGACAGAAGCAAGAGCAGATGATTACGAGTTTAAAAATCTCGACAATGAATGGATCGATCAAATTGAAGAAAATCGATCAAGAGAGAGAGTATCTGCCATGAGTAATATTAAGAAAGAACAAAACATCCAAAAGAAAACATACGATCGCAAAGTAAAACCTAATAGGTGAGTTTCTCAATGATTTGTTCATGTACAACTGGAACTAATATTGTCTACACTTACTTTTTCTTTATTTTACCATTTTTGACATGACGCAATCTACTTGGTATTTATTTATTTTGGCTAATCTTAGTTTCCAAGCTGCATCACAGTTTTGATCAAATGACTTGTCACAATCACATGATACCACACATATTGATTGCAAATATTTTGTTTGTCTAGATCCGAATTCGAAGAAGGTGATTTAATCTTAGTACAGAATATCAAAAAAGCGAAAAAGTTCCCAGGTTTCAAAAAGAAGGGAAAATATCTCGGACCTTACTCTATATCTGAAGTTACTGAAAGCCATCTCGTTACATACAAAAATCCATCAAATTCTAAAATTACTAAGATCCCCACTCACATGTCCCGAATTTATCGACCAAAAGATGCTAAAGTAATAAGTTAATGTAATATATTTAATCATTCAGCAATTTACATTATATTCTAATTATAAAGATTGGATCAAAAGCATGTAAAACGCCATCCACTAGAAATGGTATAAACAACACATCTAAAGGTAAATATTCATTCTAAATTATTTTATAGTTCGAAATTTTATTATTTGGATATCAATTCTGCTATTTTGGTTGTTTAACTTCTAGATCAAGATTCTTTCATCAATGAGCTGAGTTTGGTTGCAACAGAAGAAACCTTTGGAAGTCAAGAGGAGCACACTATAATGACGGAGGAAGTATTGGCAGAAAAGCTCAACACTCTCAAACCCCAAGTTATATCAGCTCTCCTGGACAACACATACCTATCTCCACTTCATGAAAAACTCGCAACCAAAGCTGAATCTTTAAAACAACTGGAAATTTTATACGCATACCATTCTCGACCTGAAGTGAGCTCAGAAATAAAACAACAAGTTGGACACTCTGTTTATCAATGGAACGAAGAATATAATAAAACTAAATTTGGCATAAACATCACATCAATAAAAGAAACCAGAGAATACCCATTTGCTGTACTTCTACCTGTTGTCATAATGTTAATTTTTCCCAAAGAGATAATTCACGTTGAGCTAGATTCCTGATCAGAACCAGACATTCCTAATAAGGTATTCACTCGTGAAGATTTTAAATTACCTAAATGGCAAGGAGAGTATTATAATATCTCGCAACTAAACACCTGCTCTCTCGACAATATTCTTGCCATTCTAACTTTATTCAAGAAAAACATCACTGAATCCTGCAATATCATCGGATCAACTCTCTCTGAAACTAAATTCTATCCTATCATCTCCCTCATCAATGATTTCGAATTCGACAAGGTCCGAGATCTAGTATGTATAGCAAAGGCAATTGGGCTGAAAATCAGATGCGTTGACATGATTAACCAATATGACTTCTTTGGTTCTGAGGGTCCCGTTATCCAATATCTCCAGAAACTTTTTTTAAAATTTATGCAATGACAAATACAGAACATCATTTTACTGCCATCTTTGCGAAAACACATTTACTTCTACGTGCATGGTAGGCGTCATTGGTTGTGTGATTACTAATATAGAACATTCGATAAATGCCAAACTTCTTCCTCGAAAATGTAAACATTGTAACACCACCGACACTTCTAAAATTGAGAGATTGTCGAGTAAATTTATATCTATACCACCACTTCTTACCATTGAAATCGGACATCTACCAAAACCTAGCGAACGTCTTCTTCTACCGAATATAAATAAACAGTTTACCATCAGCCACGAAGACAAATTATTACGTTATGACTTAGCCGGATTGTCAATACTTCAAGGTAATCACTTCTACTCACTAATCAAACTCGATCAAGATTTTTACATCTTTGACTGCATGAGAACACCACCTCTCGACTTTTACCCAAACGAATCATTCATCGGCACTGCAAATACCATAATTTACACACTGCACTCTACTGAATAATCTTCCCGTTTCGAAAGCGCTCAAAGGCAAGGTATACCAAACTTTGAGGGGACCTCTGCTCGAGGTTATTCAGGCAACGCAATCTCTATTATGGTGCGCCCAGAAAAGAAAACGTGACCTGCAAAAGCATCATCCCCAGTGGCGGAACAGTAACATCACACTTCACTATCGACACATCCATCTTAAGTGTATTGCTGGAAAGGTAAAGCAACTGACGAGTCCATACCGGGACGAAACACAAGATCAGAATAACACGTGAGTTTAAAACCTAAAATATGTCTGGTGTGGTATCTAAATGATATATTGTTCGATTCATAATCTATGTGCTACCAAAATTCATTTTCCAACTATATGTGCCCTGAATAAATATAATTCTTCTGCTAATTTATATTGTGTAATTTTCAAATTGTGCTCTCAATTCCCAAATAGCGGATTATCCCGATTACATTTTAGGCATAGTTTGCTAATAGCAGTTAGATGCCACCCCCTCATGTTGTCTGTTTAAGATTAATCGGCAATTTACTCTAAAACATCGGTACACTCGATCATCGGTTCACTCGACCTTTGTACACTTGACGGTCATACATTAGACTGTTGTTATTCAACAGTCATGCACTTCGTCATACATTATACTGTGGGTACACTAGGCTTACGGAACACTCCACTCGCGGTACACTCGGTCTTAGAAATTATAAATTCACACCAAAACACTCAATCAGAATCCAGTAATTTAATCAGTACAATCGACTTTATTTTATTGACTAAAAGGGATTATAACCTAACTCGACATGTTAGAATCTCTAACTGGCAAAGAATTATTTATATTTGATTAATGAGGTAAATGTTATCCTTACTACAGTGTGTCCGGAAATTATTGACACAAAACTTGGACTTTACGTATATAGTGAGACCTATGCTTGAGAAGAGTATTATAAATTCAAGATGACTTCATTAATATTCTAGTTTAGTTAGATTTCATGGCTTCTGCACTAAGTTTACTTTAGATTGAAATTGAAATTATTGAAAACAGTTTACGTCGCCAAAGAGTTTTTAGGGATCGACTTAACCCAATGGAGGCATATTCTGACTTCGATTTTATCGCTAGATACAGAATAACGAAGTATATGTTTGTAAACCTCTTGAACAACATTTCCATCAAACTTCATCGATCTACTGCTCGTTCCCACTCAATCGCTCCAGCAACACAACTAGCTGTAGCTCTGCAGTTCTTAGCTACTGGAACTTTTCAGACAGTTATCGCATCCGCACATGGAATCTCGCAAACGTCTGTATCGAGATGCGTAACTGCTGTGACTAAAGCATTAACCAGCATAGCTCCAGCATATATCAAATTTCCGAATACAACTCGACAAAGGGTCATTCAAGAATATTTCTTAAAGAAATACAAGTTCCCACTAGTTCTTGGATGTATTGATGGCTCCCATGTTCCCATCCTTGCGCCATCAACGAATGAGGATCTCTATGTTAACCGAAAGGGATTTCACTCTATAAACATCCAAGCAATTTGTGACCATGAATTTCGCTTCATCAATGCTGTTGTCAAATGGCCCGGCTGCACTCATGATGCTTTTATTTGGCGTCAATCAGGCATCAACCGGGAGATAACAAGTGGTGGGATTGAAACTGTCCATGGGTGGCTCTTAGGTGATAGTGCGTATGGATTACGTACTAAGTTAATGACTCCTATAACTTCTCCAGCTACACCTGGGCAAAGAAGGTATAATCGGGCTTTCCTTAAAGTTCGTCAAACAATTGAGTGCACTTTCGGTATTTGGAAGAGCCGTTGGAGGTCCATGGATAGAACAGGAGGGACTCTCTGTTATAGTCCTGAAAAATGCTGTAAAATAATCATCGCTACTATGGTGCTGCATAACATGTGTATCGACCATGGCCTCCTGACCGAACTCGACTCAACAATGGATGAACCCACTCCTGACATTGATTATCTGCAGGAACCTTCAGAAAATGGTATCATAATGAGGGAAGCTATAGTAACTGAATTTTTCCAGTAAATTATGCTTTATCATTGCATGTCAAATTTATGTTAATTTTATTTGACTTTACATTGTATTGAATTCCAATTACCCATTCTTAATACATTTTAATATACAGTTGAAACCGCTTCGTCGGAACACTTTCAGAGTCGGTGGCTCTCGATTATCCGATATGATGTCCCGATTCACGATGATTTTTAGTTTAAAGAAATTATTTTCGACAATTCTATCCTGATTAAGCTGCTTCACTGTCTCAACATCATAACTAGTTATCTGAAATCATTAAGATTACAAAGTGAACAGAAATAGTAATTAATAATCACTGGAACTTGGAGGATAGAAAGGTCCTGAAGGGAAACTCTTAGGGTAGGATGGCGGAGCAAATGGTCCTGCGAATGGATGCATATGAGGCTGTGTCAAGGCAGATAACATCGCTTTTTGGTTTGCGATCATCTCTGGTAGATTCTGCAACATATCTCCTATTCTCTGCATATGCGATTCAATTCTCTCTAAACTTGACTCTATTCTTTTGACTACAGCCAACTTCTCTTCTTCCTTCTCTAACAAAATCTGTTTAGTATTTGTCAGTTGCATATCTGCAGTTGCGCCAGATAGTGGGTACGAAAACTTTATTTTTCGACTGGGTAGTCCCGCCAGGTTGGGTTGCTCATCATCCGTTGAAAACAGAGGGCTTGTGACCATTTGATCAGAATCATAAGACACTTGGGAGTGAGTAGGTTCATTCGTGATGTCTACCCCAGAAGCGATGCCCTCAAATAATTGTTTCCCTTTGATGCTTTGGATTTTCTCCTCCAGTGGAGTTAGTTCACTTCCAGGGGGACCTCCGCCAGTTTTTTTCATCGAAGCAAGCTTATCGGCAATTAGTGGTTTATGCTTGCTCAGGAGGTTGGACCACTTTTTGAGGACATCGTCTCGATTCCTTGATGTGCCATGAAGTGTTGACAATCCAGACGCGACTTCATCCCAAACTGTGTTCTTCTCTTCGAAATTGAAGGAAGCACTCAAACTGCCAAACAGTTGGGATTTTCTCTCCTGAATTAAATCCACTAAGGAGTTTATTTCTTCAGAGGAAAAGTTTTTCGCCCGGGGTTTGGATTTTTCTGCCATTAGTTTCAGTATTTCTTATTCCGTGAGATATTTCGAATTTATTTGTTCTTGTTTCCAGCAGTAGTTTATATAGTAGTTTGTTTTCAGATGTTTGTTCTGGAAAACGTTTGTAGAATAATTATTCATATTCTATAGTAGATATTCGCTAACTTCCATTTAGATCACATACTTAAGTATAATCATTTTAATACGTCATGGATGTCATGGATATATTTAGACAATTAGATTCTTTACGCATCTCAATCACTCTTCGAAAACATTTGTATTCTAATAATATTCAAGCAGTTATTCGCCAGCTTCCAATTAGATCATTTTAATACGTCATGGATGTCATGGATATATTTAGACAATTAGATTCTTTACGCATCTCAATCACTCTTCGAAAACATTTGTATTCTAATAATATTCTAGCAGTTATTCGCCAGCTTCCAATTAGATCATTTTAATACGTCATGGATGTCATGGATATATTTAGACAATTAGATTCTTTACGCATCTCAATCACTCTTCGAAAACATTTGTATTCTAATAATATTCTAGCAGTTATTCGCCAGCTTCCAATTAGATCATTTTAATACGTCATGGATGTCATGGATATATTTAGACAATTAGATTCTTTACGCATCTCAATCACTCTTCGAAAACATTTGTATTCTAATAATATTCAAGCAGTTATTCGCCAACTTCCAATTAGATCATTTTATACGTCATGGATGTCATGGATATATTTAGACAATTAGATTCTTTACGCATCTCAATCACTCTTCGAAAACATTTGTATTCTAATAATAGTCTAGCAGTTATTCGCCAACTTTCATTTTAATACCACAGATAGAACTGACAAAACACTCCTAGCGCGGCAATGATTCATACAACAGAAATAAAAACTGCCTACAAGCTTTTATATTAATTTATAGACCGACGAAACACTATTTACAAAATAATTTAAGAGTTAAGTCAACCCCAGACATGACTTAAGTTTAAAACTAAATATTTGCTTAAGTTTAAGCAAATACTTAGTTTTTGCTTAAAGTTAAGCAAATACTTAGTTTTTGCTTAAGTTTAGCTTAGTGAATACCAACTTAAGCAAAACTTAAGTTTAACTTAAGTTTTGCTTAACTTTAAGCAAATACTTAAGTTTTGCTTAAGTTTTGCTTAAGTTTAAGCAAATACTTAGTTTTTGCTTAAAGTTAAGCAAAACTTAAGTTAAGAAGTTTAGTGAATAAGGGCCCAGGACACATTTACTCTCTCATATAATGTTTTTATTTAAATTTTTATTCGCATAACTTATTTCATCATTGCACAAATCCTTGATCAAAGAAAGCACTCAAATGAAGACAAGCTCTTTCCCTGCCATCAACAAACACAAGACTCCCGCCTAACATGATGTGTATTCATATTATCTTATTTTTATCATGTTGATTATTCGTATGATTACGAATACAGTCGACTCTCGTTAACACGTACACCAAGGGACCGTGGAGATTTGTACTCCTTATCCGGAGTACGTATTAACCGAAGTATGTACATAGCCACATCTGTCCAAAATACTTAATATACATAGTGATAACTACGTGAGAGTATGAAATTGTACTTGTCAAATAGAGAACTCATTATCCATGTTGTATTAACGAGATTCGACTGTATTTTTATTGAGAAATATCTGTCTAGTATCTATCTACGTACATACTACGTACCATATTCAAAGTGCTCGTAGGCACACACCTGTTCGTATTATCCGTGTTCGTATTAACCGATGTATTTAGTGTTGAAAACGCACTGAAGGAGACCCACAAATCGTACTTATTATCCGATATTTCGTCTTATCCGTGTTCGTGTTAACCGGAGTTCGTTTGTTTATATTTTGCCATAGATTAGGTTGGGGAATCAAAACTTGTAGTTCTTATCCGATTGTACTCCTTATCCGTGTTCGTATTAACGAGAGTCGACTTTATATTGATGCTTTAATGATTTTTATGTTGTGCTATAGGTGATCTACGTTTGATCATATAGAGAAGTATAAAAGCACAGTTATTAAGTCGGATCATCGTTTTTCTAGTTAGGTTAATATCTCGCCAATAAGAAAAAAATGTCGGTCGACAGACCGATAGTGCAGCTCCAGGAAGTGACTCGAAGGAACATGTAATATAAATATCGGATTACATCGTGAATTACTAATCTTACGGTATTCTAAGTGTGAAATTTAGAATCTACATATTAAAATACCCTATATTTGCCATTGAGAGCTAGCTTTTAGCTCAAAATAAGTTTTTTTTAAAAAGGTGTAAAATATGTATATATACTACATATGTTAGAAACTCATAAAATACTTATACAATGTGTTCGGAAATTATTGAGACTAGACTTTAACTTAATGAAGTATCAAACCTGTACTTGGAAAGAGTATTATAATTTCAGTATAACTTCATGTATGTATTTTCTTACTATATTTACATTGTTTTGAGTTACACTATCATACCATGTGATTACCCAGCATCTTTTCTAGAATGCAAACTCATTCTTTGTCTCAGTTTTCGTCAAAATTCCAACCACAGTTTGCTATGGTATAGCAATGTTTTCTTCTATACAGCTTAATTTAGTTATAGAAATATCTAAGCACGTAGTATATATCTTGTAGTTGTGCAATTCTTGCGTATTTGTTCAAGGGATTCGGAAAGATATAGGCTCTGAAAGTCAGAATTAGGGGTGTGATTGAGGCCCGCAGAGAATAACAACGTAAAAAGTGGAATTTAGCCCATTAAATTCACAATTTTGAACTTAACTTGTTTAACGTAATGGAATAACTAATAATTAGTGCTATTTGTGGGGATTGACTACAAATACAATTATATTTTCTAAAATTCAATTTTTTTTTCTCGAGAAATTTGATTATTGTAGGGTAATCACTGGCACACCCCTAATTCTGACTTTCAGAGCCTATATCTTTCCGAATCCCTTGAACAAATCCGCAAGAATTGCACAACTACAAGATATATACATGCTTAGATATTTCTATAACTAAATTAAGCGGTATAGAAGAAAACATTGCTATACCATAGCAAACTGTGGTTGGAATTTTGACGAAAACTGAGACAAAGAATGAGTTTGCATTCTAGAAAAGATGCTGGGTAATCACATGGTATGATAGTGTAACTCAAAACAATGTAAATATAGTAAGAAAATACATACATGAAGTTATACTGAAATTATAATACTCTTTCCAAGTACAGGTTTGATACTTCATTAAGTTAAAGTCTAGTCTCAATAATTTCCGAACACACTGTATGACCACTTTCAAAGTGTTAAAATCAGAATCTACACATTAAAATATCCTATATTAGCCGTTGAGAACTCGCTTTTAACTCAAAATAAGATTTTTTCGAAAGGTGTGAAAATATGTATATTTACATATGTTAAAAACTCAGAAAATATAAATACGATTACTTTCAAAGTGTTAAAATCGAAATCTACGTATTAAAATATCATATATTACTTAGGTCATTTCAAAAGTACTGATCACTCCCCACCAATTTGACATTAAGCAACCACTGATGTGTTATTTAATTAAATATTCTCGAAATAGTCTCCCTTGACGCGAATACACTCCTTTAGACGGTCTACCCAGCAGTAGAATGTCTTTTTATACTCCGTCTGTGGGATCGATTTCAGGTACTTATGAATGGCGAATCCGATCTCCATTCGACTAGTGAACTCCTTATCAGAGAGATGACTTTTCAGCTTTAAAACAACCAGAAGTCACAAGGACTTAGGTCAGGGGAATAGGGATGGTGATTCAGTGTTTGCATCCCTATATCCTTGATGTATGCGGCGATTTGTTTAGTTTTATCGCTACTGGCATTGTCATGTAGAAGTCTTATTCCACGAGGACCAGTTCTCGGCCGACGCTCTGCCGACTTCTGCGAGTACACGAGTGCAATAAAAGTTCCAGTAACATTCTGGCCCTTCGGAACGCAAACTTGAGCCATTGGGCCGTAGGCGTCAAATGCAATTGCGTACAATACCTTCTTTGCACGGAAATCTAGACGCGTTTTTTTAGGTCGGGGTTCGCCCAGATGCAGCCAACACTTAGATTTTTCCTTGGATTTAGGTTGTGAATAGTAAATCTTGTTGTGAATAGTCAATCTTAAGTTTCATCTATTGTTACTATCTCATAGAGTCGTCTTGCATAAAATTTTTCGTAATGTAGAAGATTTTCACAACATTCTACCCTCTGTTTCATCTGGGCCTCTGACAGCCAATACGGCACCCTCCGAGCGCAAACCTTCCTTACTCCGAGATCTTCCTTCAGAAAGCGGTAAATACTTCCCGTTGAGATATCCATATGCCTAGAAATCTCTCCAATAGAGCAGCAAGGGTCATTTCGAAGAAATTAACCAACTAACTCAATTGAGGGTTAACAGGTTGCAGATTTAGGCCTACCAGTCCGAGGCTCATCTTCAATGCTGTCTCTTCACTCTCTAAATAGTTGAGCCCATCTTCTAACTGTGGAATAAGGAAGTGCTTGATATACGCCCTTTGCTCTTGCTCAATAATTGACGATTTTGAAGCCATAAATATATAAGTAGCCAAAACTGACAAGATTGAAATGGTGATTATAAGAAAAATACTTATGCTATCTTAAAATTTCTTTTAGATATTAGGAGAGAATGGGCAATGCTATCTGGATTATATTAATTGGTGCATTAGATATACACGAGCTGTCAAAAATCAATAGTGATCAGTACTTTTGAAATGACCTAAGTAGCCGTTGGAAACTCGCTTTTAGTTTAATTAATGGTTTGTAATTAGACGATGAAAAAACAAAGGTAGCTACCATTAATCCAACCCTGATACTAGCAAAGTCAACAAAATAAGAAGTTAGAGGCAGATCCATTATGAGTAAACGATGCAAAGAAATACCTCAATCCATATTCAGTTGATAAAGTGTCAAGCCATGTATTGCACACACACTATCTACTAACTGCGACAAGACATCCAATATACGAATTAACCTTCCTCAAATTCTCACAAACACTACTTGTTGTGCAGTAAGGTTATCACACCACCGCTTCGTAGCTCTATTTTGCATGGAGAGGAACAGGGAGATGGCTATTAGGGGAGGAGGAGGCCATCATAGTAAATCCAATTCACCTAGAGAGGAACGAGAAGCTAGAAGGAAGATTACAGACTCTGCATAGCTTTACTTATATATTCACCTTTATATGTATTTTATAAAATATAATTAATATTTACTTATTTATTATTATTACGGCACAGAAGTTAAAGTATATATTGTACAGAAATCTCTGGTAACAAGATCGTATTTAAAGTCAACGCACATAGTCACATGCGATTTGGGGCTAAAAAGTTTACCAAAAATCGGCATTACATTTATACAAGGATCCGATTTCTACTGTATTCATTCGAAATGGGCTTTATTGGGGAGTCTTGTTATCAATAATATTCCCAACCAGGTGCTCCTGGTTCCATGTTTTTCCAAATTTCCATCGAGTTGAGTTTGGAAAATAGAATACCCTTACAATTGATCCAGAATTAAAATTCTCCCATTTGAACTTGGTTTTCCGCAATTGCAATGCTTATTTTTAACATACATACGTAACTTAAAATTATATATCTTCTGCATATACACATAAATAGATGTGTAGATATATAGTATAATCTTACTCTGTTGCCAGGATTCAACTATTAGCTAATTTGCTGTATCAATTTGATATGATCCAGACAACTATATTTTTCGCTAAATGAAATCGATCACATTATGTCTTGGACACCTGTGACTTGCCTCATCTTGCCTGCTTCACCTACTAGCAAGAACGTGAGCTTAATTAATTAATAATATTATTGCTATGTGTACTGAAAAATCCAAAATTCCAACATTCCAATTGCTAGTATGGACAAATTCCTATCTTGAACATAAAGGTTTGTACTTTCATCAATGTGTAAGGTATTGATAATCGACTCTAGGCGTCGTCGTGTTTCACACAGAAATAATTTACCTGTGCCCTAGCAAGCTTCAATCCTTAGGTACTCCTCCACAGTTACTACAATTTTTGTAGTCAAAATTTAGACACCATTTACCCGAATTGACCTAATTCATTATAATTTCTCCTGATATAATTGGAATTGAATCGAATCTTGATTGTGAAAATTTGATCCGATTAGCTCAGTTTGTTCCAATAAGCGGAGTACTTCCAAGTAATTGTATCTTCATTTGTACAAGCGCGCTTCGCTTGCTTGCGGTGCGCGGATGGCGGACACTTTGTGTCCGCCGGAGGCTCCCTTCGGTCGCCTGCGGTCACCATTGATTAATTATATGGGGGATAACATCTCTAAATACATCTGCCTACTGTTATAATCGAAATCGCACGAAAAATCACCAAAATTATCAAATTTTAAAATTTTGATGAGTAATGATGACGTCATAACAAAGTGATGAGTCATCATTTTTGATGGTATTTGCATCATGTGTGAGACATGTTAGTATACAGATTCTATTAAAATTTCAGCCTTCTATCTCCTATAATGGCTGAGTTATGCTCGAATAACTGTGTTGCTTAACTTTTTAAAATGTGACAATGACGTCATAATTCCATGATGAGTCGACATTTTCATCTGAGCTCAGAACTTACTGGAGCCATAGCCAAAAGACTCCCACATGCCAAAAATTAGCTTTCTATGACCTGCAGTTTCTTCAATCAATTCGTTACAGAGAGATATATATATATATATACACATTAATCGAGTTTTAATAGTAAGGATATAGATATTTTAATTTTATCATATACAGTATATACGTATTAATAAAAAGGATTATGCTTATATTTTAAAAAACACACCAATAATTTGATGCATTGTTTTCCGAATTAATGTATATATTAGCGATTTTATAAATAACAAAGGGATATGTTTATTTTAATGATGGTATGATACTACAGAAATTATATAGACGTAGATTACACTTTATTCCACTCTTGCTCGCATTTCCTACAGATATAAGGGTCATCACCTATATCCGCTAACCATACATCTTCACAGCCAGTGTGATGCCAACTTTCACAGAAATCACATCCCACCCAGTCATCATTCTTCTGGTCTCTCAGAACTGGACAATCATGCATTCCGCATTTCTCGCAGATTTCATTATCATCCTTGTCAACGACAAGGATGGGAGAAGTGACTTCTTTACTGCAAGAAGAGGATAGCTCACTACCAAAGCATCCAGATTTATACGTAGTCGCGTCTTTTTCGCGTTTACGCCTTGAAGTTTCGGCAATCAGGAATTGACTCTTCAGAAAACGCCTGCGTCTTTAGTGAGTATCCTTCACAGCCTTTCTCTTGCATCTATTCCGTTCCTTATCCATCGTTACGAGGTGAGCTAGAGTCACATTAGTAGATTGCACCCCTATATCCGCTAAGATTGATGCGAGTATCAATGGGCCTTCATTGAAAGTTGACACAGCTATTGACGCAGAAGCTTGGAGAGAGTATTGTCCTACCCGTTTTCCTTTAGGAGCATTGTGCCAGAGAACTGAATGTAGAGATTCATTGGCATTTTGTGTTAAACCAAGCGTCAAGGCGGAGCACATATCTAGGCTTGCAAACTTCAAAAAAACATCTTGCAGTCGTGATAACTCATCTACATTCAGATATGGTAGTCGCAGGTTGAGAGGTGGAATAGAACTATCTTCGACTGAAAGTGCAAGGGTCTTTTGAAAGTAGCACCAAGAGCTCTTCGAAAATGGACAACTTTCATGCTTCTCACCCAAATGATCGAGTAGTGTATACAGAGCCTTTTGAATGTCTATCGCTGTTTTCCTTCTGTTCTGAACGATACAAGTGCGTAAAGATGGCCAATCCTCTGAACCTTTGAAGCGGGTATTGGTTTGGATGTTAACGTTTTCGTAGTTTTCTTCCTCAATGCCTTTTTTAATCTCCCTTGTGCATGCCCGATGCACTCCTCCTTTCGTAGATTTTCTAAGCCTTTGTATGGATCGCTTTCTCGTAACCGCTTAAAAGAGCTTGAGTCTCCATCGCCTACATATGTGGTATAAGCAAGAGAATGTTTGGTGACAGATCTAGCCCAAATTTCAAGTGCAGCTGAAGATTACATTCCTTGACTAGTCCCGAAATAATTTGCAGGACACTCGCCGGAATGTTTCTTCCAGTATTCGCTATACTCGTCTGGATCGTCTTTCTTCCTCTCTTCAGTCCATTTGAGACATTTGCTGCACACGCGTTCATAGATGACGTAGTCTAATACCTTACCGCTATATACCTCAATTGCAGCCGCGAATCCTTGATTCGAATAATGGCCTCTTTGATGCCACGAACCATCGTAACTTACACTACAATTCTTACAGTCTGGGATATTTGAAGTGTCGGCTGTGTCGCGTACAAGTTTAGCTGACATGGACATGGATTGCTGACAGATTGTATTTGCTGATTCGACCAATTTCAAGAGGGAAACTTTGTTCATTCGCTTCCAGGTATTCTGTATTCCAAGGAGATTGCACGAGAGTAAGAAATCATTCCAACTCAGAGAGGTGCAGTGCACTGCTAATAAAGCCCTCGCGTCCACTTCCGACTTTTTCCGGGATAGCATTTGGGGGTCATTCACGGATTCCGTGGGTTGCATGCCAATAGGCAGGGAAGTTGGGAATTCAGCTATAACAAGATGGCAATAGCTACACTTTAATAATAAATATGATTGTAAGCCATCTCGAAAGGCGTATTGATATAGATTGAGTGGTCCTGTACATTTTGGTTCAGTGCATCTTAATAGAGAGAATACCATGCTAAGTAAGTCCATGTCGATAATTTGAGTTCCATGGGGAATTAATTGATCACGAAATGAGTGAGTTTCTTCTTTACGCAATTTGATGCTTATGAATTTAGTTGGATGGGGGAACTTTACTTGTTTGAATAGTTCGGATGTCGGCTTTGATGGTAGTCTCTTTGCAGGTAGTGGTGTGAAAGATGATTTTCTTTTCAGTCCTTCCCCTTTGCGAAACTTCCCAACGTTGACTTTTTTTACTCTTCTTTTGCCTCTGAGAGAAAAAGAAGGAACTTTCGTGGAATTATCCGAATCTTCAGAAGTCTGTGAAGACAAGGCAAAATGTGAGAAAGTAGATCTGAGCTCAGTAGGAGAGGTTGATGAAGGGATAACATCAGTTGGAGTATTTGGAACTTTGAATACGCAATCATCTTTAGTGACTGCTTGAGACAAGCCAAAGTCACTTGATTCTATACTAGAAGCGAAGGGAGATGGAATTCTAACCAGAGGGAGGTCAGCAATTCTAAAAATTGGAACAGTTTCTTGTTCCGAAGAAGACATATCTTGTTCTGAAAAAGACATTGTATTATGTGTTCGTAATATATTTATCGATAAATTTTATCATTTTATTTCCCCATTTATACCAACTACGTATATATCTTGCATATAATGCTCTTTTAAAAATGTCTAATTTTAGACTCTATTACTACTGATGGAATTCTCTAAAATTAAGTATACAGTATTGTTTATTTTTAGACTCTGGTTTCTATTTAGTACTGAAGGAATTCTCTCGTGCCATGCTTTGATTCGAAATAGACAAATTAAGTATACAGTATTGTTTATTTTTAGACTCTGGTTTCTATTTAGTACTGAAGAAATTCTCTCCTGCCATGCTTTGATTTGAAATAGACAAATTAAGTATACAGTATTGTTTATTTTTAAACGGTGAACAGTGACCCTATTTAGCGGAGTCAACTGTATATATATATTTACACAAATAAACATTAATCGAGTTTAATAGTAAGGATTTGCATACAAAACGCATATGTTTTAATGCAGATACAGTCGACTCTCGTTAACAAGTACACCAAGGAACCGTGGAGATTTGTACTCCTTATCCGGAGTACGTATTAACCGAAGTACGTACATAGCCACATTTGTCCAAAATACTTGATACGCATAGTGATAACTACGTGAGAGTATGAAATTGTACTTGTCAAATAGAGAACTCATTATCCATGTTGTATTATCGAGATTCGACTGTATTTTCATTGAGAAATATCTGTTTTGTATCTATCTACGTACATACTACGTACCATATTCAAAGTGCTCGTAGGCACACACCTGTTCGTATTATCCGTGTTCGTATTAACCGATGTATTTAGTATTGAAAACGCACTGAAAGGGACCCACAAATCGTACTTATTATCCGATATTTCGTCTTATCCGTGTTCGTGTTAACCGGAGTTCGTTTGTATATATTTTGCCATAGATTAGGTTGGGGAATCAAAACTTGTACTTATCCGATTATACTCCTTATCCGTGTTCGTATTAACGAGAGTCGACTTATATGATAGATTCCTTAAAACCGTAGAAAGCCCACTGGGGATACAGTGTCTCCGATATCGCGGATGTCTCTCGACCATTTTCTATGCAACTGAAGTAATAAAATGCTGGGCATTCTACGTACAGTTAATATTTCGTTTCAGGTATAATTATTACTTCGTCAAGCTGTCATATGTCTATTAAATTCCAATTTCGCATCGTTGTGCTAGGGAACCATATGCTAAAATTATCTTCAATATGCAGGTTGTGATAACATACTAATTTTAGCTCCGTTTAGTCAACACACCGGTGAGTATCTTATCTATATATAGCACATTGCTAGTTTCACCTTTCGTAGCCATGCATGCTACTAAAACTGGTACATACTTTGTATATTTTTGGTCTGAAACAAAAAAATAGTATTCACGAATCTCATGGCAGTGTGATGAAAGAATTGATATAAGGAGCGGAGATTGAATTTACAACACGGTTCTTCCCAATTACTAGTCGCGTGCCAGTATTTGTGCCCTCCCAAACTTCTTTCACATATAAATTATGTTGTAGGATATGCTGACCCCGAACACCATCAGCATTTTTGTAGATATTTTGGTAAATTACCTCTATGTGAATTCTGAATAAGAATTCGTTCATACATTCATGTTGCATTCTCTTTTAGTGTTCTCTTCTGGATTATATATTATCTCTACATTCATACGGGAAAGCAGATTTTGATCGAAAACTAAAATCGGAATTTGATCGAAAATGGCAGTTGAAAAATGGTCGAAAGTGTAAAAGTGATTAAGTCGAAATTTGATCGAAAAGATCTCCGATGCTGGAAAATGATCGAAAATGGTTTCCTTTGAAATGTGAGTACATTGTTGTGAATTAGTATGAATTCTCAAAATGATAACAACCATTGTTAGCAAATGAATTGTCAATTACTTTGAAATGTAATATATTACTATTACTATTACTTATATTTATTTTTCCTATTACTATTACTATTACGATAACATTTTGTTTATATCTAATATATTGCTATTACTACTACTATTGCTATTTACTAATACTTATTACTATTACTATTACAAATTTCTTGACAATTACTCAGACTTTGCTATGATTCAGAATATTTGAAGTTTATTATTTAATTGATTATCCCATACAAGCAAAATATCTAACCTAAGCAAATAACTAATTCCACTAAATTTATCATACGTGTGAATTACATTTGATCATGAATAACTTATGAAAAACTACATCAGACAATGAACATCTATCTGGCTTAAATTATTTTCCTGCGATGCTAAATAGTCTCTCTACAGGTGCGGATGAGGCTGGGACAGATAAATATTGCTGAGGCAATTTAGCTAGTGTTGGTAATGCGGTTTGGTGCAAATTCCTATTTCTTCACGACAAATGAGATAAACCAGTCCGAAGTTATAGAAATGTAATAGATAATTCCTATTACAATAGGTTCTATTACTATTACTATTACTATTACTTCTAAAATGTAATCGTTACTATTACATATTACTATTACCCCAGGAACTCTAATGACACTCTAATTTATGCCCCCTGTCGCGAAATTCCTGGCGCCACCCCTGATTGTTGGCTAAGTCTTATTGCAAGATAACATTGATATATAACTCGGAGTGCCTGCATTTGTCCGAAACTTTTCGTATATTTACCATATTTCGGATGATTTCGAGCCATAGCGACTAAAAACCAAGCAGCTACAGACAGTACTAGCTAGTACATATGCTAATTTATCTGAGGTGATCATCGTTGGAGAAAGGCAGTGACATACTATGCGAGTTTCAGCCAACCCTCCAAAAGCAGATGCAGAATACTACATACCAGTGGATGATGGAGAGGTGCGAAATGCCATAAAAGCCAAGTCAGAGAATGCAATTAATTATTCAAAATGGATTACTTGAAACAGACATCTCTATTTGACAGACGTTCAGACATTCAATGCGCGAAGATGCAAGATATGGACAAAGTTATCATAAACGAGTCTCACATCATACTGAATGAGACAATAATTTGTCAGAATAACGAGATTCATACTCCAAAATATATTATTAATTAATAAAATACATCAGGCAGTTATTAATTAATTAGCAAATTTCGGACAGGTTCATAAGCAAATTTGAATCTACCCATGGCCGGCGCCATGTTTTATTTGCAGTGGGTGTCCTAAGAGGGATTTCTCTGAATGTAGGTGTCCATTTATAGATGGATACATATTGTACAATATAATAAAACAGGGGGCAGTGGGTGTCTGGACACCTAGGACACCCCCGGTGGCGCCGGCCCTGCTACCATAAACAATAAATTTTCCCGACGGCGGTGATAAACATATACAAATAATTTATTTTACATAGCATATATATTAATAAATACTAAATATATATCAACTCACTTGTATTCCAAAAAATTCACTTGTTGAAAGAGAATAAAGGATATTGAAAATAAATATGTGTTATGCTAATCACACACAAACCATGCGTGTATATATATAATTTAGCTCCTAGCACATGATAGCCACTAACATATTTTAGTTCCTATTCGTATCGAACCCAAATCGTGTGAAATATGTACTAGATAAATTTTTCAGGTTAGAAGTATCTAAATTCCTTCCTTAAATGAATTAACCAATCGATCATCATCAACAGATCAACTCTCTGCGAGTTACTTCATACTAAGAGGAATCTGTCAATAATTTAGCTAGCTGGAGTGATGAATCATCATATTCGATGGATGGAAATTAAATTTGAGGAATCTATCACCTAAAATGGCTTATGTGCGAAATCTGAAATTTCAAATTATATACATGGTGACAATGACGTCACCATTTCGTGATGAGTCAACTTTTCGTCTATGGGTAAAAACACTCAAATGTGTCATGTCTTAACCATGGATAATAATATTCGCACTGGAAGATAGTTTCTACTTTTTTTCGTTTATAATTGGACCATGGATCAGAATGTAGAAGTTTGAGAAATTTTGGACAAACAAAGACATGTATAATTTTTACAAATCTGTCTTTTTTTGGGCTGAACAATTGCATGAAAATTAATTTTTTTTCAGACCTTATAACATGGTGGATTTACCATTGATATACAATTAATGATATTTTGAAATCTTTTCCAAAATTGATTATAATGAATTTATAAAGTTAATATTAATTTAATGTTGCTTTGAACCATGGATAAATAATAACTTGTGGATATGCGATATTCATCCTTACTATTAAAACTCGATTAATATTTGTATATATATATCTGTTACAAATTGATTGAAGAAAGTTAAGCAACACAGTTATTGTGGCATAACTCAGCCATTATAGGAGATAGAAGGCTGAAATTTTAATAGAATCTGTATACTAACATACCTCACATATGATGCGACTTTCATCAAAAAATGATGACTCATCACTTTGTTATGACGTCATCATCACGCATCAAAAATTTTTAAATTCACAAATTTGGTGATTTTTCGAGTGATATCGATTAGCACAGTAGGACAGACATATTTAGAGATGTTATCTCCCTTATAATTAACCAATGTGACTCCAGGCGACCGAAGGGAGCCTCCGGCGGACACAAAGTGTCCGCAAGCCGCGAAGCGCGCTTGTTAATAGATAAAATGGCAATCCTCCCAAACTTGATGATTTCGTTCTAAGAATTTGTTCATTCTATAAACTTGGTGTTACTACAATATAACCTATATATATAATACTTTAAATATTACCGTACAGATTTTCAAATTAATTCCCCCCTCCAACGTTTTAGTTGAATGTGTAAAAAAAAGTCAAAAATAGGCTAAATTCTGACTAAATTCAGTAAAATTAGGTGGTAATGTAAAATGTTGCACTTTCTAACTAGAAACGCTCGGTAGAAATTAAGGATATATATCAATAAAGAGATATCTGGTATGGAATGATGTATTCTAAGAAAGTAAATGTTGAAATCTATGGAAAGTTGAAGTATTATATCTAATTGCAACGAAAAATTGAATTGTAAAAAAATCCTCAAATTCTTATAGTCATATCACTAATGTTAAACATTTCTTTTGAATATTTTGATAAACCAGAGTAGATAAATATACTACAGTTTATGGTAATTGAGCACAAAAAAAAAATCCTCATCATACCTAATACTAAGGCGCCACACGGTAGCGTTAATAATCGGTTCCTAGATAAAAAATAATTATTTAATACTGAATAGCAAGCAAATAAATTTCTTTCAACCGAACACTCTCGTTTATAATAGTTTTAATAAATAGTTAAAACTTTTGGTATTTTTAAAGAATTTCAGATTATAGGAGCTGCCTTTTCAGGATGGACGGTGTATGGCGCCCATGTGATCCATATTTTATGATAGAAATTATATATCAACAGTTCATATAATAATGCACTTCATCTTGTGTAAATTTCAGGATCCATACTTAGAAGGCTCTAAAATGAATATTTCTCAATTGTCAAAATAACAATGGAGTTTTGTATCCCTCTAGTGAGTCCTGCACGTTTATAGAGCTGCATTATCGGTATGTATACTGATATTTATTCTTTATTTAGAAAGATAAATAAACTCACTCTTCGAAGAAGAGGTGGTCTGGGCGGCTAGAAAAAACAAATATATATATACAAAATCCATTAAAAGAACTCGAACAATTTACTTTTTCGTTACATTGTTTCACAAGTAATTACATGGTTTTCAGTATAAACATAAATTGAAAGGTGATATATTTCAATATAATAAGTACTTACGTTACATCGCAGCATGAAGCCCGTGGAGACTAGAAAAATAGAAGTAAAATTTGCTAGTAAAGGATATTTATAGTACAATATATCGTAGAATAGTAGCCGGGATGTTTAGCCCCATCTACCACCAGATTAAAATTGATATTTCAGATAGAAGACTAGAGACTTTTCAGTTAATGATACCACACGAGTGATTCGATAAATGGTAGAAGCGAAGATGTTGCTGTCAGATACTAAATAATTTGAGCGCCCTTTTGGCGCGAAAGAAATTTTCAAATATTTGGTAGTAGTATATAAAGAAATAATAAAACAAACCAGTCCCCTTAATTTCAGGCTTTACAAAGATTAGTGTTATATGCTCCCATGGCAGAGAGAAACAACTATTACCTATTCCGAATCAAATTTCCGTTCAAAAGCATAAATATTACTTTTTTAAACATGTTCCAGAGTGAATATATACGACGGGTTTAAAAGAGAGGCTATTAAAGAACTTTCCTGCTCTCCATGCAAGTATAAAAGGTTCAAAATCAACACCCCTAAATCATATTTGTCAATCAGTTGAAGCTAGTCTCTACTATATTTTTCAAAATTCTTCATATGTGTATGATAATACTATGTATATAAAAGTGTGAAAATATACACAACTTTTCCATCGCAGGTACACTACAATGATTTCACAATGGTTTCTATCATGTGGTAAAGCTATATACGTACAAGTAGTATACTATATATTGGATAGAAAAGGTGTGAACAAATGTTTGGAAATATTGGGGTCAAAATTTCGCTTAGATCGTAATCGTAGACACTTTCTTTCCGAAATAGGCCAGATCGATAGTAGATCACCTTTCTATCGAATTAGGATACTATTTGCTACATCTGGACCAAAAATGGCAATTTGTTCAAACAAATTGCCATTTTTGGTGACTTCTTATCATACAAATATTACATCAATTATTTGGATTTTACAAGTATCAGTGTTTCATACAGGATTTGCATGCAAGGGGGCAATCTTGGATTTCTAAATTTGAAATGGGGCAGGCACTTTAATGAGTAGGAGGTCAAGTGCCCCCCCCTACCACCGCCTGTATGAAACCCTGAGTATGGTATGTAAATCTGAAGGCACTCACATCTGTCGCACAGGACTGCCAGAAGCCGAAGAACTAAACAAAATAATTATCACAACACGCGCTGAAATGAGAGAGACCCAAGAAATATTATATCTGGGAGGTCAGGGCCCACGTGTCTATAGAACACGATGCCACTGCATGGCATTTCCTTGGAGGCACAATTGTACATTTATAAAGGAATTAAACATTTGAAGTTGAAGAGTATTTTTAACAGAATATACTTAGTAAAATAACTAGTTACAGAATGTAATAATCCAAAATCGATCAAGCTATGCTCATGATTTTTAAGGTACACTGACACTGATGCAATCATCAGCAGTTTTTTCTTGAGAAATACTGGGCTTCAATGCCTAAGAGGAGATGCCAACTCTTAATAGATAGTAGTGGTTCAAAAATAAATTAGTGATCTTTTCTATTCATACTTCGATAAAAAACATTAACTTGACATTTAGTACGTTACTAGGTACACTAAATTCTCATTTAATTTGTGAAATGAGTTATCTGACACACTTGTATAATCATGTGCAACCTAACATCGGTGGCTATTGACTATAATTGGCGCTTTTAAGATCGTGGCGAATGACACAAAGTTAATAATGTCGCATCTAACAATAATTATTCAGGTGCAAAGATTCAAAAGTGAGAAATTTCAAAGTGTAACAAATGAATTTGAGATCGGATAAAATATTATTATGCTTGATTACAAATTATGTCTAAATAGGGTCATTTTACAAATAATTGAATTGATATGGAATATTTCTTGATTTAAAAATACATTTGTTTCAGTATTAAACGTAATGGATCTTGATGAAGATCAGCAGGAAATATCCTTTACTCAAACACTCGGTATAGACCGCTAGTGCAACCGAAGAGTGGAATCAGAAATATAAACATGATGAAAGATAATTGGATTTAGCAAACAATTATAACGTTAAATTGGGAAATAAGAAATCTACAAATTTAAAATATACATGGGAACACATGCCATATTAGCATTGATTCTTATTTCAAAAT
Source organism: Aphrocallistes beatrix (assembly GCA_963281255.1). NCBI lineage: Eukaryota > Metazoa > Porifera > Hexactinellida > Sceptrulophora > Aphrocallistidae > Aphrocallistes > Aphrocallistes beatrix. The sequence continues at coordinate 4,341,179 of OY725489.1, forward strand.
AAAATGAATTAAGGAAACTTACTCCGAGGAAACTGAGTCTTCCAAAGCATCTTTCATATTGATCAATATCTGGATCGCCTGGGTGAGCAGAGGGATGAGAGCATCCCTCTGCTTTCTTTTTCTTTTTGGATCCGTCATCATGCTAATTGTATGCGGATAATTAATTAAACTACATTGGTTTAAGGTATTGGTGCCAAGTGGATACTCAGACCATTGGGTAGGACAGCCTAGACCCCTGGAAAATTAGAGGGCTCCAAAGAAAAATTGAGCACCAGTTTTTTCTTTTCGCTAAGCTATATCGATATTATACAGTAACCAGTGAGAGCATCGTTGTTTTCCATATTTTGATCTATTTAACCTATTTAACAATGTTTGATTGGAAAGGTGAGAAAAATGGACTTTTTTGGTAGACATTGGAAAAGAAAGAAAATGAAATAAAAAAGATTCACACGTATCAAGATATCAAGATGACATAATACAACACAAAAAAATGACTTACATTGTATTTTTCATTTGTAGGCGTGATATCATGGATATTGTACTAGAAGAGAGAGAGCAAGTAGCGATCAGATGTGAGGAAAATAATAATTTGGCTCAACAAATATAATTGAAATACAAAATATACTTTTCGAGAATATGGTAGCTAGTCCGTAGCATATCTTTCAAAATTCATCAAAAGGTATGAAATACATAAAGGTGTAGAAATATACACAATCTTTTTATTGCTGACAATACAAGGGATATGTATATGAGATATTGCTTAAATGATTATTGACAACGACAGGAATGTATTGTGGCGTCGTACAATGATTTATATTGTGAATTAAGGTAATATTTAATGTATAGAAAAAGTGATATTTTTCCGAAGATGGCTATTTCTAACAATAAAACCCTGTAATTTCTTGGTCAGCAGACCAATAAATTGCTTGTATTATAGCTATTTTTAACTTTTCAATTTTTCAAAAATTGCTTAAATTAAAAAATATAATATAGATTTTGCTCGAAGCATAAAATGTTACCAGTTTAGCATTTGTTCCTAGAGACAAAGTTGTACGATTTTTCTCAGAAGTAATCAGCAGACTACTTAAAAAATGACTGAGGCTGCTTCTCTAAACTCCATTGTGTACTTCTTAATATCTCCGTTGAAGTTGTATTTAGATTTACATCATTATTTACGTATTTCATTGTTTTATCACTATTCAAAGCTTTTCCATGGTAAAAAAAATATCGCCTTCACTATCTAGAATTAAAAAATATTAATACTTTATTCGGAGCACATTTTAGTATACGATTTGCTATTCTACGAAATTATTTATTTTTAATCTTAAAAAATAACAAAAAAAAAAATTTTTAATCCTTAAAAGATACACCGGTGTCAAGATATACCTATGATGGCGTGAAGATTAAAATTTATTTTTATTCAACTCGTAGTATTTCAATTCTCGATAATAATTTACATTACTGAAATAACTAATGCAATAAATAAGATAATTCCCAACCTGTGATTGCGTATACCATCTGGCAATCGTGTAAAACACGTGGCTGTCTTAGGATGGCTTTTGTCTTGCTACAGGTTTTGTTGGTTCTCTTGCATTTGCTCACTGCCAGAGTAAAGTCATGAACTAGATATTTTACTGGACATAAGATTATGCGCTCAGGGGGAATGGAATGTGAATGTAATACATATAATGTGGCAGTCGAATTTAGCAAATTAAAATTAAAACAGCTGTGTTATAGGATCAAAATTAAGCGAGCATGTAAACGATAATAAAAAGAACCCCAATTTGCCTCCACCTTTATCAAGCAGTCGCCAGGCAGAGATCCCACCATTTTGTGCAATATAATTTGTGTAATATAAACTCCTGGCACGTCCTGGAATGTTGAAGTGAAAGTGGAAGTGAATTGAAAGTGAATTGAAAGCGAAAATAAAAGTGGGTCATTTCTATTTATACTTTTGACCAAAGTATTCTCAAGGATTATAATTATATAATTGAGATCTATACAAATAGTTAGTACCTAGTCTAAACTGAATCTAAATCGTTGTGAACTAGAATTAATTAAAATGAATAGTTAAATATTAAAATTAAGCTCTCTCATGGTTTCAAATCTCACGCTAGCTTCTGGAAACGGGTGTTAAATCAAGAACAAGATTCACATTACATAGTGTGAAATGAATAATTAACTTTTAAATCAAGATTATACAAAAATGGCTAGTCATTGAAAAATCTACAACTGTAGAAGGTGTGTTAAAATTGTCTTATGTATACCTTATGCGTAAAAAAATGATAGGGTTTTTGCATTCAGGAATTCTGAGTTATTGTTCGTCTAGACGTGTCTCAATGTTCGCAAAATATCAGATCCAAAAATCGTACAGTATCCGATCTTATCTACCGGTAAACAGCACACCTTTTGTCAAAACTTCATTCTTCTTGCACTTTGATATTCCCGTAAAAGCCGCTATGGAGGAAAATAAATATAGGGAGACAGTCATCTCAAAAGTTGGCCACTATACATAGTATAGTCGGCAAACTAAAATGAAACAATTCAAAATAAAACACTACTTTAACCATCTTTTTTCATGTTATTGACAGTATAAGAATAAATAAAAGTAAGTATAATATAAGTAATATAAAGATTCCAGAGTTCCGGAACTAGTCACGTAAAGAAAGTAAAATAGTATGCAAGAACACGAATCTTGAAGATGATGATGATGATGATGATGGCATTGTTATGACTGGTAATCATGGAAACAAGCATGAGAAAAACGTTTGATCGCATTGTGCAACAATTGTGCACAGGCATTCGTGAGGCGACTAGTTCATCACCGGAGTCAACAAATAGACCGCTCAACTCGGGGACCATAAATCAGCTTTGTGGGTTGTTCCCGACCTACAAAAAAATCCTGCCGAGCCCTTATTTGAGAACTGAACTCCCTTTTTGACCCTTGAGGTATGCCACTGTAGAATACAACAAACATTTCGGTTGTGTTCATGTATTAGGCTCATAAATATAATTACAGAAAGGAATCCATCTGATTTAGCAGTATCTATATACCATATTATACGGATATGGTCGTGTAATACTTCTACATTACAAAAATAATTGAAAAATAAAGAGGAATTTCCAACCTGTGATTGTGTATATCTTATCCGAGTTTATTCTCCTAATTGATAGATTTCAGCTTCATCACATGCCTCGTAACAGGATTGGGCCCCGTGTGATCTTTCCTACCTTGCAGTCTTTCCCACCACCAGTTTCGTATTTCTACCGATCTTCGCTTCGGTCATAAGAATATTTACTTGGGAGCGAGTGGAAAGTAAATATGTTAGGATAACGTCTGGAACTGGAAATATTTGGCAGTCGAATCTAGCAAACCTTTTTAGTGAAATTGTTGAGCCTATTCAATAAACTTGCATTTATATATTGCTGCCTATTCGCACATTCCAGAGTTTTGAAACTAGTTACGTAAACAAAGTAAAATATGCATGAACACGAATCTTGATGATGATATACATTGTCATGACAACTCAAATCATGGAAACAAATATGATACTTGAGTAGAGCAATTTACGAAGTAAGCTGTGTAGATTATTTACACTCACTTAATTAATTAAAACGCCACTGCTTTAATTGGATGTCTGTCTGGATGGAGATTGCATGATAAAGCTGGAAGCAAACTGGGATAATCAATTAATTAATTAATAGTTGCAAATATAGATTCGTGTAACCGGTTGCTACGTATTAGGCATTAAAATTAATAACAAAAAAGCTAGTTTAGTCTAAAAATAGATATATTACATCTATAGAACATGTCTAAATTTAGCAATACTCATACACAGACACACAACGTACAATTACAACTGCAAATGGATAGCTATTAAATAGAGACAAATACGATAAATGTGCTCAAATTACGAAGTAAAATAATAAAAGTCATTCTACAAAATAAATCTGAAAATGTCTAATAAAATGTTGGGGAAAATGAGTACATATCAACGTGCATGTAACTTCCTCCCTAGTGATGATATCCAGTTTGTGCCAGGAAAGTTACGAATTGGGGAGTGCAATCAGAACATAATAATTGAGAAGAGAGCCGGCCAAAAGAATATTCACTTGTGCAGAGACGTCATCGAACACATCTGGAGTGGAGGCGAGAGTAAACAGCTCCAGCTTACATTCCGAACAGAACGAAATACATTGACTACTCATGTCCGTCGTAGACGCCATCATTCTGATTATTGGCTAGACACCTTCGCGTCCTACACTGATGAACAATTCATGCAAGAATTTGGATGTGACCAGTTTCATGCATACAAAGAGCATGTTAAACGATATGGTAAAGCTTTCCGGTGGAATCCACCGAAGCTAACATTCGAGCAAAGGGAAGAAAAATTCAAGCAACAGTATCTGCCAGCAGATAAAATGCTCGACTATCCACAATTAGAGATACTCACTTACTTGGAGTAGATTTTGTATGTATATAACAATCATGTGATTTATTGCTATTACTTTACAACTATTAGTACATAGTATAACTATTATAATAATAAAGTACTTGTTGATAAATTAGTAATAATATCTCTAGACGTACATAATACCATTTGTCTGCTTCATATATTATTATATTGGATCTATGATCCTATGTAATATTGTAGCAGTTCTAAAATGAGTGCTGGAGTCCGGCCTGGTGCAAGTGGCATGCACAGACCTGAGTATAAAATACATCACTAATTTTCCATGGAATAAGCATTTTAAATCTAGAACATTTTTGAGAGGAGCTTGTAAGTATACTCGAGTGGTTATACGGGAGGGTTGATTTGAAATTAGTTGATGTATCACACAGTAATACTCAACATATTATCTAGAATAAGAAATAACTATTCTATTGATTGCAGATAGAAGATAATTGATCAAATACTACATGCGATAAAACCATTTTTGGGTAAAACTTTCAAAGTCAATTTACGAGATTTAATAAACGGGGGAGGGGGGCTAGAAAAAATAACATTAATTAATAAGCGGGTGTCAGTTTATTCGGACACCTAGAGTAGACCCATCAGATATTTGCAGCCACAAATGCGACAAATGACTTTGAATACAAGTCGTCTTATTCGGCAAACATAGCCCTCTAGCAACATCATAGCAGCATAGGAATGTAACAACATTCCATTCTTAAAACTTTTTTGAACCCTATCGACGAGTGATCCTTCTTGCGACCTGCTCGGTCTAAATTTGACAATGATTTGTGAATAGGGTATTTCGTCCAAATTGCAAGATTGCAATAATTTGTTTTTTGATCCACAGGCACAGGGTCGAGAGACTTTCTCAGAATAAATGTCGTCTATTTCAAATTCATCCCTTTTGGTCTACATAATCACCACAAAATGCATGCTGAACATGTCCAACCGTGCTGATTTCCCCAAACAATTATCAAAAGTCACTAGACCACAAATGGCTACAAATTTAGGCGTTTACAAATATAATCAACAAAAATAGATAGATAAATATCCTTGATGGTGTTTGGATTAACAGTACATTCAACATATTTTATGCCAGCGGTTCCCAAACTAGGGTGCATGAACCCCCTAGCGGTGCACGGGACAAAGATTAGAAGTGAATTTTGAGCATTTTTAACAGAATTGTTTTTGAAATTATATGCATATTACTCCTAGATCCTGGCATAGGTCCTGGGGTGCACAAAATAATTTGTAGGTGTCAGGAGGTGCACGAGGTAAAAGGGGTTGGGAACCACTGTTTTATGCGAACAAAAAGGTTCTTTACAGACCACATAAGGGTGCGCGTTATTGGGAGGTGCCCCATTCAAGGTTCCATTTTCCCTCCCAGACAACAATATGTCACAATAGTAATGCACACATAACAGTAGATATGTAGCACGTTAGAACCAAGTGTAATTGGAATTTGGGTTAGTAAGAAATTGAGAAATGCAAACACTATCCATAATTGGCAAAATTCTAAAAATATCAACATGTGCATGTGTACTGTACATGGCTAGCTATATTTAGAATTCTGTCACCACAATACAAGAAACTACATAGTTCTATTATTAGCATGTGAGGTGGAACAATTATGGGCACTACAACTGTAGTTAATTTTAAAGAGTTACACCAAATCAATATAAGTATGGAAATAATTAATGTCATAACTAATTCAAAAAATGTCTTCTTCAGAACAAGGAACTATTTCTACATTTCGCAGCGCAGATCTCCCGAAGGTTTGCATTCCGACTGAATTTGAATCTAGCATGGAGTCAAGTAGGTCTGACAATGAAGGTGATTTCATATTCAAAGTCCCAAAAACCTCAACTGATTTAACACCAGCTACATCCACGCCTACTGAGCTCGGATCTACTCTCTTTCAAGTAGCCCTCTCTTCGCAGACATCCGAAGAATCGGATAACACGGCACCAGCTACCCGAGTGAGCTTTGACGGATCTTGGCACAGGCGCGGCATCAAGGACACGCCGGGGCTATTGAAGTCAAAACGGGGAAAGTCCTTGACTACGTCCTTGACTACGTCCTTCACGAACGCGTGTGTAACAAATGTATCAGATGGACGGAAGAACGTATGAAAGAAAACCCAGACGAATACAGCGAAACTGGGAGAAACATTCGAGCGAATGCCCGGCTAACTTCTTTGGAACAAGTCAGGCGATGGAATCTTCTGCTGCAATAGAAATCTGGGGTAGATCAGTTGACAAGCATTCTCTAGCCTATACTACATATGTAGGGGATGGAGACTCAAGCTCTTTCAAAAGGTTGGAACGAAATAATCCTTACAAAGGAATGGAAGTTATCCGGAAAGAGGAATGTCTTGGGCACACGCAAAAACGATTATAGAAACACGTCAAAAAGAAGACAACTACGAAAACAATGCCCTCCAAGCCAATACTCGCATCAAAAGTCGAGAGAATTGCTCATCTATACGCTCTTGTTATTGGCAAGAACAGAGGCAGAAGACCACTAGACTCTCAAAACGCCCTTTACACACTGATGAATCATTTGTTCGAGGAGCACGATCGTTGCCCACACTCAAAAGAATCCTGGTGTTACTTTCAAAAGGGCCTCGCAATTTCAGCTGAGAATACCTCTCATCCACCTCCCATACTTCAACAACCCTATCTGAATAAAGACGAGTATTCGCGCCTGGAAGATGTTTTCAAGAAATTTGGAAGCATTGAAATGTGTTCCGCTCTGACAATGGGATTAACACGGAACTGTAATGAGTCGCTACATTCAGTTGTATGGCATAATGTTCCAATGACAAAACGTGTAGGACAAAAGTCACTTCAAGCCGCTGCTGCTATTGCTGTTTGCACTTTCAATGAAGGTTCAATGGTGCTCGCTGCTAATCTGTCATATCAACATGTACAATGTAGCCGTATAATATCTCTTGAACACCTAGCATCGATGGATAAAGAAAGGAACCGCTGTAAACTTAAAGCCGTTATGGCTACTCAAAAGAGGCGTCGGAGAGTTCTCAAATCCCAATTCATTGCAGCAGAATCCTCCAGGCGTAGACGTGAAAAGGATACTACGACCTATAAATCTGGAGGTTTTGGTACTGAGCTCTCATCTGTTGCCATGAAAGAATTACATTCCACGAGTGTTAACCCTGATGAGTCTGAAACAGTTTGCGAGGAATGTGAACAACACGACTGCCCAACCGGGGGAAAGAGGGCGAATGATGACTGGTTAGGTTGTGAGTTCTGCCTGAGATGGTTTCACTGTGGATGCGTCAATACCAGTCTAAAGGACGTGGGAGATGATCCTTATATCTGTAGGAAATGTGACTTGGAATTCGAGTCCTGTGTAGAAGCTGTATAACTATCGTTTCTGTAGTAGCATGCCACCATTAGAATAGTATGATATGCTTGTTTGCTCATTTATACTACAATAAATATCTATGCATTAATCTAGCCCAGGGAATTTGAAACTGCGTCACTAATATTAAAAATATCGGACATACCGGTAGAAAAACAGTCAATAATAGTTTCGAAATTTTGAAAAGTACGTATATCATTATTAACCCCATGGGGATCCAAAATATTCTCACAATAGAGAGAGAGTCATACTTAGGTCATTTCAAAAGTACTGATCACCCCCACCAATTTGATATTAAGCAATGACTGATGTGTTATTTAATTACATATTCTCGAAATAGTGTCCCTTGACGCGAATACACTCAATTAGACGGTCTACCCAGCAGCGGAATGTCTTTTTATACTCCATCTGTGGGATCGATTTCAGGTACTTATGAATGGCGAATCCGATCTCCATTCGACTAGTGAACTCCTTGCCAGAGAGATTACTTTTCAGCTTTGAAAACAACCAGAAGTCACAAGGACTTAGGTCAGAGGAATAGGGAGGGTGATTCAGTGTTTGCATCTCTATATCCTCGATGTATGCGGCGACTTGTTTAGTTTTATGGCTACTGGCATTATCATGTAGAAGTTTTATTCTACGAGGACCAGTTCTCGGCCGACGCTCTGTGTAGTGTTTACTGACTTCTGCGAGCACCTGAGTGCAATAAAAGTCTCCAGTAACATTCTGGCCCTTCGGAACGCAAACTTGAGCAACTGGGCCGTAGGCGTCAAATGCAATTGCGTACATCACCTTCTTGGCACGGAAATCTGGACGCGGTTTTTTAGGTCGGGGTTCGCCCAGATGCAGCCAACACTTAGATTTTCCTTGGATTTAGGTTGTGAATAGCAAATCCAAGTTTCATCTATGGTTACTATCTCATAGAGTCGCCTTGCATCAAATTTTTCATAATGTAGAAGAAGATTTTACAACATTCTACCCTCTGTTTCATCTGGGCCTCTGACAGCAAATACGGCACCCACCGAGCGCAAACCTTCCTTACTCCGAGATATTCCTTCAGAATGCGGTAAATACTTCCCGTTGAGATATCCGTGTACTTAGAAATCTCTTCAATAGAGCAGCAAGGGTCATTTCGAAGAAATTCACCAACTAACTCAATTGAGGGTCACATGTTGCAGATTTAGGCTTACCAGTCCGAGGCTCATCTTCAATGCTGTCTCTTCCCTCTCTGAATAGTTGAGCCCATCTTCTAACCGTGGAATAAGCAAGTGCTTGATCGCCACAAACTTCCACGAGATCATTGTGGATGTTCCTGTCCAAATCTTTTAGCAGTGAACGAAACTTGATATACGCCCTTTGCTCTTGCTCAATAACTGAAGATTGAAGCCATAAATGTATAAGTAGCCAAAACTGACAAGATTGAAATGATGATTATAAGAAAAATACTTAGGCTATCTTAAAATTTCTTTTAGATATTAGGAGATAATGGGTAATACTATCTGGGTTTTATTAATGGGTGCATTCGATATACACTAGCTGTCAAAAATCAATAGTGATCAGTACTTTTGAAATGACCTAAGTACATAGTAAGCGAAATCGAAATAATAGAAATTCTATAGAACCGGTCAAATTGGGACCTTGAGGATTTGTTTATAATAAGCGACTCTGAATGTACATATTGATATATGTATGTTATTACACCATTGAATTTTGATATCAACATTTTACAAGTGCGAATATCGAAATCTACTTTTACTAAATTACAATACAGGCTTATTAGCCCGTTGATATTTCATTTCTCTGGCAGAAAATACACGTCTACATAAAAAGGTGTGAAAATATGATTAAATTTTATGATATGATAAGCAGACGTGCGTTCAACACCGTCCATACAATAAATAATCTCCTATAATAGGAGCTGCACTAGAAATGAGAATTCTCAAAACAATACAAATGCATCACAACAGCAGGAGGCCGCAGGGGGGAGGGGAAGATTGTGATTTTTTTGATTTTCCTGTACAGAATTCAATCTTTTTAGAAAGTAGCATCAGAATGCATTTGTGGAAACGAATATCTCTAAGATTGGAATTTGTCCTAACATTGGAATTTGGGATTTTTTCAGTACACATAGCAATAGTTTTATTAATAAATTAAACTTACGTTCTTGCTAGTAGGTGAAGTAGGCAAGTCACAGGTGTCCAAGACATAAAGTGATCGCTTTCATTTAGTTGTCAGGATCATGGCAAATTGATACAGCGAATTAGCTAATTGTTGAATCTTGGTGACAGAGAAAGATTATATCTATATACTATCTACATATCTATTTATGTGAATATACAGAAAATATTTAATTTTAAGTTACGCACATATGTTAAAAATAGGCATTGAAGTGGCGTAAACCAAGTTCAAATGGGAGAATTTACATTCTGGATCAATAGTTAAGTTTTCAAATTTTCAACCTCAATTCGGAAATTTGGAAAAACATGGAACCAGGAGCACATGGTTGTGAAACAAGACTCCCCAATAAAGCCCATTTCGAATGAATACAGTAGACATTGGATCCTTGTATAAATGTAATGCCGATTTTTGGTAAAACTCGATCTGGTATATACTTTTTATCCTCAAATTGTATGTGCGTATGTGCGTTTACTTTCAATGCGATCTTATTACCAGAGGTTTCTGTATAATATATTAATTAGAAAAATTAATCTGTGACTAATTTGAATGCGTATTATTCGAATCTGTAATCCAATTAGTTATATTCCATACCGTTTAGAAGTAACCGTCTTCATGAATAGACACATTTTAGCATTATTTGTATGGGAAAGAATCAAGTGTTACTTTTGTCCACTTAGTGTACAGGGTGTCTCAAAATTATTGCGGTGTTGTATTAGATCAAATATGATGGAATAAGAACAGTGTAATTGGATACAGCTTCAATTTACTATTGCGAATTTTATAAGCCAACCTTGGTTAATGAATATTTTGAATTATTCCATAGAAAGTTGTAGTTATTTTTACAATTTTTAGTTTAGCTTAGAATATTGGCGAATTATTAGCAGATGAGTGTGCGATTGGACAAAGTTGAAGTCCGTAGCAGGGCTATTGGGATGCTGCTTAGTGGAAAAACACAAAAAAACGTTGCTCTCTCTCTTGGGAAAGATGTTTCAACCATACAAAGATGGTGGTACAAACATAAAGCACATAAGAGCCTACAACATAGGAGGGGTGCTGGACGTCCGAAAAAGTTATCCAGAGTCTCCAAAATTGTTATCGCGAAATCATTGGGTAAAAGACACAAGTCTACAAGATCTATGGCTAAGAAACTTACAAACATGGGAAATGCTGTTTCAAAAGACACGGTACACCGGTATTTGACCAAGGATTTAAAAGTTCACCCTTATAAAAGACCAAAAACCCCCAAATTAACAGAATTTCATAAGAAAAACAGGCTAACCTTCTGCATGGATAAGGTGAATTGGACAGTTGACGATTGGAAACGCATACTCTGGTCAGACGAGTCTCCCTATGAGTTATTTCACCCATCGAATGCACAGAACGATCGAATATGGGCAAAAGACAATGCACAAGTAACTCCCCGCCAAACTGTTAAATTTCCCGCAAAAGTGATGGTTTGGGGCATGGTGAGCTATCAAGCGCTTTCTACACTCCATATATTGCCTCAAAAACAGACAATAAATGCGAAATATTATATAGACGAGATTCTAGAAGGGCCATGTATTCATGCGTTGCGTAGAACAGATGAAATCGGAGGGATATTAGAAAGGAAAATGATGCCAGACATGTCCAAGGCAATTTTTATGCAGGATGGAGCTCCGGCTCACACAGCTAGAAGGACTCAAGATTGGTGCAGACAGAACTTACCTGGGTTCTGGGAGAAACAGAAGTGGCCAGGCAACTCTCCGGATCTCAATCCAATTGAGAATATTTGGTCAATCGTTCAGGATAAGATTGACAGGATGAAGCCTGCTGTCAACGTTGATGGTTTGGAAAAAATGCTAGAAAATGCTTGGGCATCAATCGACCCTGATATTTTAGAAAGATTGTATTTAGGGATGCCAATGCGCATTCAGAAATGTATAGAATTGTCAGGGGATTATATTGGTAAATAGAACGTTATTCTAAGTGTATTAATTCTAAAGTTATTAAGTATTTCACAACCCCGCAATAATTTTGAGACACCCTGTTTATGACCCAAATTGGTCCAAATTAGTTCAATATAATTTCCAACAACGAGTCAAGTA